>CAOKZL010001384.1:0-440779 GCA_948472985.1 Iguana delicatissima
AGAGGTATGTGCATAATGTGTGTGTGTGTGTGTGTGTTTGTGTGAAGCCTACTCCAACAACTTGCCAGAATATTTTTGTAGTAGTTTTTATGGAACAGTTTTGCCCCACCACCAAGCAACCTGTTTCTCTTTTCTACAGAGCTAGGAGCTATACCCCTGCTGCCCAACTGCTAGAATTTCTGATTCTCTACAGCTGCTGTTCTCATCGTTGTTTTTGTTACTGTTGTTGTGTGTCTTTAAGTCACTTCCAACATACAGCAACCCTAAGGCAAATCTATTATAGCAGGATTTGTTCAGAGGTGTTTGCTTTTCCCGCCTTCTGAGGCTGAAAGGTTACGCAGTGCATTTCCATGGCCAAGCAGGGATTCAGACTCAGGTCTTCAGAGCTGTAGTCCAGTGCTCAAACTATTACACCATACTGGCTCTTCATCAACATTACCATCCTTCAGATCAACAGCTGAGTTGGGAAAATTGGCATTCCTCAACCCCAGTGATCTATAGCTCTACGTTTCCCAGCCCTAGTGATCCCATCCCTAGCTCTCATCATGGTAGGGTGCCTTAAACCTTCTCAAACCTGCTAACAGAGATGAGGAGCAAAAGAAAGTTTGTATGCACATGTAGGCCCTGACTTATTAGCCAGTACCACATATGGTCCTTGGGCCAAAAACCATTTCTTTCCCCTGTTATGGTTCCATGTAGTGAGCTGGAACAGCTCTCTTTCCTCATAACTGAGGGAACGACTCTGCTAGTATTTAGTGTTACTTTGTAGTGATACATACATTCTTGATACATTCAAACTAGAGACTATGGTTTAAACAAACCAGTAAAATGAGTCTCATAATCCTTGGTTTGAAGGTGGCTTCTTTATAAAATTATTAGAGTTTTTTACTCTGTAATTATTCTGGTAATTAGTCAAACACAGTTATTCTGTTTCATGTGCTTTACTTGCTTGTCTAGATTGTTGGCTACTGAGCAATTTGTGCAGTACTGTGACAATGCCTGCGTTGAGAGGTATGAGATAATGTCTGGTTACTTTGTCATTGCAAGACATATGTGGTCTTTCTTTGTTGGGCAGTCAGGTTGCTCCAGGATAAAATAGGCTTACGGTGCGGTACCGGGCAATTTTACAGAGTAGGTGCATTTCTCTTGTCAGTGAACTACACCCACATGAGCCACAGAATAATTTAATTATGGCAAATACAGTAGTACAAGACTCTTTTACTGTTTATAAAAGCCTGAGAAAATCTGTTTTTTCTCCAAGAAGTTTAAAATGTGCTTTTAACATTCTTGGTTAATGGCCATTTTCCATGGTGGCTACATTTATCAAGATGTTATTTCAAGTTTCTCATGATATTTCAACCATTTAAAGCCCTCATCATATGTTAGATGGTTTCAAACCCTTATCATAGTTGTTGAGGGACTGTAGCACTTTTTCCTTTTTCTCCTGAGAAAATTCCCTGTTGTTGGGAGACAAAGCTATGCCATATAGCCTGTTGGCAGAATCGTAAAATATCCTTCAGGTGTGGTGAAGGATGCTGTCCTGTCACCAGTATAGAAGAAGAGTCATCTTCCATCTTGTTCAGCTTCTGTGCATGGAACAGGGAAGACCTCGTATCTTGTCCTTTGCCTGAGGCAGCAGAATGTCTTGGGCCACCCCTGCTCTTGGCCTGCTTTGTACGGCTTTGTGGCAGCCACAAAGAGGTTAATGTTAAGAACATTTACTTGCCCAGCTCATAGGCAACCAGCTGGGAGCAAGTGGAGCTAGGTGCTAGGAGCTAGGTGTCATGGAGGGTCTAGCAGCCCCTTGCTGATTCCACTGTTAGAAGATAGAGCTGTGTGTTCCAGATCCTCACAACACACAGACGCTAACCTAGTGCCCATTTACACTGCACAGTTATAGTACCATTCTCCACTTTAAGTGTCATGGCTTCATCCTGTGTGTCCTGCTCTCATACTCAAATAAGATTCAGAGTTCCCAAGTCAGTAAGGTGTGGAAGCAAGAGCTATGAAGTATCAAATAATCTAGGATTAAGAAGGCTGTAAATACCATGGATTCATGATAACCAAGTCCCTAAACAGTCCAGGGGTCTTTAAATCCAATAAACATACTTTTGCCAGCTGTGCTATTAAGAGGAAGAATGATGTACCCAGCAAGGTGGCTGGTGATTATAACTTCCTTATGTAGGCAAAACATAGGCATTGTTCAGCCAGTGCCCAGACCATGCAGTATTTAGAGAGAGTGTTTCCCAGCTGTTCTCTTCCTAAAGCCTTGATTCCAGCCTCTCACTTCATCTGGGAGGAATAGTCTGGGCTAAACCCTTGAGCCTCTATCTTTTTCTGGGGTAGGATGGCTTCTCCTACAGCTCTGAATGTAACCTGACCTACTGAATAGAAGGAAGACTTGGCGAGCTATTAGGTATCTGCTGTGACTCCTCCAAAGGTAAGTCTGGTTCATCTTCTGATGAAGACAAACTCTCAAGGTGTGTGTGGGGGGATGGCACTGTGGAATCCAGTGGTTTGTACTTTAGTAAGGCACAAGAGGCATGTGGCTGAGAATTCTATATGGCCCCCTCTGAATTGCCAGTCTCAGGATTCCATGGGATGTTGCCATGGCTGTTGAAGTAGAATACAGTGCTAAAATTGTATAGTGTGGATAGGCCCCTAATCTGCTGCCCTCAGGCACTGTGGAAGAAGCTTTCCCATCACTGATGCTGAAGTAAGGACCGGATGTTAATCTGGTCAGCTTCTGCTGAAGGAATAGGGCAGAGTGCCATCATGACTTTTGCTACAAGTAGCATTCTATCCTGGACTTCAGGGCATGGTCAGCTGTTCCTGCTAGCAGCTTTTCCAGCATGTGTTTGAGAGGAGAATGCAGAAGCTCTTCACTTTCCTACAACTGGGTAAAATTGATAGTGGAAGAGGAATCAGCTTGTTCTCTCAGATCCCCATTTGAATTCACCTCACTCTTGTCAGAACCTTTGCTTTGATGTATTGTACTTTGAAACATCTAAGAAAAGAGGGTTGAAACCCAGAGGAGGAATTCTGCAGTTAAATCCATCTGTCCGATAGATAGATAGATAGATAGATAGATAGATAGATAGATAGATAGATAGATAGATAGGTAGATAGGTAGATAGGTAGGTAGGTAGGTAGATATAATTTAACAATGTTGCTCTCCTTGTCTCACCCTATCCCTACAGTCAGATTACAATACAGTTTGGGGCCATAATTCACAGGTTCCTTGATTCTCTGGGCTTAATAGAATGAAGAATCAGGACACAAGGAAAATAGCAGGTTCTGGAAGATTCAGCCAATATGCCTGGTGTCAGAGATCTCTGAAATTGCAGATTGGTAAAGGACTCAATTTTTGGTGCAGTATTGCTGGCAGGGAATTTTCATAGTGTATCAAAGTTTTGCACAAGGAGGAACTGTAGAAGTTTAGGCTGAACATAGAAAGCTACTTTATACTGAGTCAGACTACTGAGTAGTCAATTCCGGTATTGTGAACACTGACTGGCAGGATTTCAGGTAGGAGATTTTACAATCCTGCCTGAAGATGCTAATTGCTGAGCCTACTACTAACTTTATTCAATACAGCTCCTCCCCCAATTTTTTCCAGGTAATTATGCTATCAGTTGCCCTGCCTCATTCACAGAATTCAGCAGAGAATCCAGATGTAGTCATCACCATTTCTTTGTACCTGTTCCTTGTTTTCCCCTTCCTTCTTCCATCTTTTTTCATATAGAAGAAAATCCATTAGACAGAATAACTGCATGGAGTCTTTTGGTTGGTAGTGCTAGAGCCACCTGTTGAGAGACACTTTTATTCTGAATTTCACCTTGAGCGCAATTTAGGGACCACTTTGAAGATCTTCAAGGCAACATAGAACATGCTGCTAGAATTATATATGCCAGAGAATTTAAACTGTAGGTTGCAAAAGAATTTAACGTGTGGCACAATATTATAGCAATGAAGGACATAGCGATAGTGGGCACAGAGAGCTGGAACTGAATCTCAGTCAAGTAGGTCTGAGAGAAACATCTGCATTACAGATTTCAGATGGTTGGGGCACTTTCTTTTATTCCTGGGAGACAGATTCCCTGCCATGACATTTTTGAGGTCCTGATACACCAGGAGAAGGTCCTGTCGATTCTGGATAGCCCCTATGTTATCAGTAACCAGCTCAGACCCAAAGAAAGGGAATTCTACCTTGATAAGAGGTAAGATCAGGGGAAAACCCTGAAGGAATGGAGCTTTAGAAGGAAACAAGCACAAACAGAACTTTGATTGCAGATGGAGAAGCTTTTCAGGCTGAATTTGGCCCCTGAGCCACAGTCCTTGTGTAAAGAACAATAAATTAGATGTACCAGTGTTCTGAGATAGTATAAAGAGTTTCCTGTGTTCCTAATGTTGATAGAATGAGCCATTTCTTTAAATACAATGGCTGGTTATTTTTCTTTAGTATGTTGCTAATGGATCCCATGGTATGAGAAAATTGGGATAAAAATAAAATAAAACAGTAAAGTTTGTGGCAGAAACCATAGGAAGTGACTCCCACAAATCTATGGTATTGTATGAATTGGCCACTAGAAGCTTCTCTTATGTTACAGTGTTGTGTTTATTCACAGCACTGCTTCAATGTGAGAAATGGCATTTCAAGTTTCTACAAACTGCCTTGCTGACTTTGAGGTCTAACCAGAAGACATGAGAAAATAATTCTGTCTCTGTGCCCATTCACTATCTGCTGAGACAGCCAACCCAAGTGCTGGCAATGGTGGCACTGATTCTATGACACTGACACACATTGGGAAACGCATCAGGACCCATTTAATTAAATCCATTTGTATGGGGCATGATGTGATTGCTATTAGTCATTAGTAAAACAAGGCCGAACTTGGAATATTTCCTTTAGCTCTTATCATTCATCGATTGCTGTCATGGTTCTTTTTCATTGTTTCTGTGTTTTTTTAAAAAAATCCTCAGAGAAGTAGCATTAGTTTCAAACTAGATCTGACTGAAAATGTGTTCATTTCTGAAATATAAACCTATTATTTGTTTTGTATTTAATTTTTATTTAGATGGATTTCTACCTACACCCTGCTGAGTGATTGGGTAGAGCAACAGTACTAAACCCACTGTTGTAGACTAGATGAAGACCAATGAATTCAACCCGAATACAGACCCAAACTTGAGAACATTACAGCTCTCAGGACCTCTTGTGGTGGTTCGTCAGTTGGGAGAAAGGCATGCTGGAACAATAACTTTTCCGTACTCCGACAGACTTTATGGGTGTGAGCAGTGGGAAAACTTAATTATGTAGGGACAGTGAGATTGCTTGTTTTGCCAAGGTGACCCAGCGACATCTCTTGAGGCCTCTTGTGTAAGGGTGAGAGTGTCTGGGAATGTGTGTGGTCTTTTCTTAAGGACTATTTTTCTAGGCTAGTGAGATTAATGAGAAAACATACTCGCTGAGTTACCTTTGATAGGACAGATATGATGTTGTTGTGCTGTTATGGGCCTATAAAGTCATTTCTGACTTGTTGTGACTTTAAGGTGAACTTACCATGGGGTTTTCTGGGGCTGAGAGTGTGTGACATGCTCAAGATCAACCAATGGGTTTCCATGGCTGAGCGAGAAATTGAACCTTGGTCTCCAAGGTTGTAGTCCAGTGCTTAAACCATTGCACCTCACTCTCAGAGATATGGCAGGGTCTCAGATACAGACTTTAACTGTCAAGCTGACTTTAAACTATCTTATCCAACTGGACTCTTGCCCCGTGGCCCAAATGTCCATTATTTTCTTATCAGATTAGTGCAGTGAACCCTATTCACTCTGTGTCGGGCTGTCCACAAATGTAGCTTCCAGCTACTGTAGAACTCTCTGGAACAGTTCTCTAGAATGAACCTTGGAGAACATTTATCAAATTGGACTCATCTGCACTAGTTTCCTGCTTGCTCTCAGGCCCCATTAAAGATAGTAGTATCACCAGAGATGAGCCAGTTAGTTAAATCTGGACTCTCATTTTTTTCCACAAGCAAGCTCATTTTAAGCCAGTGCTTTTTCCACTGCATAAAAATCCATACATATTTTTGTGTGTATTTCTCCCCAGATTTGGTACGCATGCATCCATTCACAGTTCAAACATATTTGTGCATGTGTTCAAATAGTACACAACTTTCTTTGTACATTTTTCAAATATGTTCATGTTCAGTGCATTTATTTCTTTTATAGAATGCCTTGCAAGCTTGACAGCATAGAGATTTATGAAAGGAAATTGCATTACGTTCTGCACTGAGGTCTAGGACTTTAAAATGTGGTAAATTGGCAGAGGAAAAAAATAACCTCAACAGAGTATTTCACCCATCCCTAACTATCACCTTTGAAGTTCTAGCTGGCCTTGTTCCAGAGTACTTTATGAAGCACATCTCATCCCATAGATACCTTCTCACCTCTTAGATAAAGGGTGGAAATCTTACGGCCTTCGAGGTATTATCAGACAGCAACTTACAGCATTCTACATATTGGCTACGCTGGCAGAGGATACTAGAGCTTTTGGTCCAACAACATCTTGAGGGCCAAATGATTCCCACCACTGTTGTACATTTTCTCTTTTACAAAACTGAGCAAAATTACATGTTTATGTGTCTTCAAGTCACCTGTCAACTTACGGTGACCCCATTAATTTCATAGAGTTTTCTTAGGCAAGGAGAACTCACAGCTGGTTTGCTATTACGTTCCTCTGAAATATGACCTACAACACTTGCTATTCTTTAGTGGTCTTCTATCCAAAAGGCTAGAATACCCTGAAGACACCAGGTCCTATCTGATCTTGGAAGCTAAGCAGGGTCAGCCCTGGTTAGTGCTTCAATAGGAGATTGTCAAAAAATACCAGGTGCTGTAGTTTAAAGGAAGGCAATGGCAAATCAGTTGTGAATAGCTTGCCTAAGAAAGCCCTATAAATTTCATGGAGTTTCCATAATCCACAGGCAACATGAAGATACATATTTACACACTCCCGTTCAAGTACGTACCAGGCTATTCCTGCTTAGCTTCCAAGATGGTACAGAATCTGATGCCTTCAGTGAATTTAGGTCTTCCGCAAATGACATAGAGGCTTTTTAATAATTGCAATGACATTCTGGGATATCAGTGGGTGCAGGATGTTTCTGGAAGTGTTTCCTTGAATTCCATGCCTTGGGATCTTTGTGCACTGATACAGCTTTCACTAACAGGTGAAACCATTTCCTTTTAATATTATTATTAAATATTTTATTAATTTTTCTGCTAAAACACATATACATGGGCATAACTCATACCATACAAATAATATACACATACATTGTACACATACCATACAAATAATATACACATACATTGTACACACATACAGGATTAATGAACCTTCTGGTTCATTCTGGTTTTCAAAGCCTTTTCCCAATCATTGAACTAGCTGACACCAATGATAGACCAGTGAGAATTTTGCACAAATTTCTCCTAATGTTTGGCATTCCAAGGTGCGGTAGAAGTGTTATTCTATTGATAAAAATACATAATTTTTTGCACAAAAAAAGTTTTCTGTGCAGAAAATGGAATTCCTGCCCACTAAACACATTTCTACAAAGAAACTTGTTTTTTGTGCACAGAATGGTGGTGGTAGATGTTTTGCACAGAAAACCATGGTTACACACACACACACACACACACACACACACACACAGACACACAGAATAATTCCTCTGTAGCAAGTCCACTTGCTACAGGGCATTTGAACAGGTGGAAAATTCGGCAGAAGAATATTCATTTTCTTACTCAGAAAAAAAATTACTTTGATTTTTTGTCCTTAAATGCAAGGACATAACAGTCAAGAAGTTGCATCCCAACCACCATTTACTTATGCTGGGACAGAGAAGGAAGAATCATTTCCACACCACTTCCCAATGTAGGTTTCCCAGGTGTTGCCAGATAATAGCTTCCATCACCCCAAACACTGCCATATTGTTTATGAATGATGGAAGTTGTAGACTTAAAATCATCCAGAGGAACATGGATAGAAACCACCATCCTTCAGGTTCTGTCTTTTCACCTGTGGAAATCTTAGCAAGGGGATTGCCTCCATGGCCTCCTTCTGAGATGGCTGAAGCAAAGGCCCACCCCCATCCTCAAAATTTTGTGATTTCTTCACTGATGAGAAAATTATTGTGGTCTGAAACAGTGCAGTTTTAAAAAAGAGAGACTGCTATTTTTATATATATAACCAAAGTAGCTCTACAAGGAAAAAATGTGGAAGCATGTTTTTTAATAGAGCTTGAGAAGGCGGTCCTTTACATTTCGGTCCAAAGCTGTTCAGGACATCTCTTCCAATATGTACTTGCTCTTGGCATATCTTCAAGTGCTGTCCTCAGTAATGACCTCTCCTTGAATCATGGCTGGCTGGACTCATTTGGGGGCATTTAGCATAGTTATTTTACAACCAATGTTTTAATTTCAAAAGGCTTTTATTGGGGGTTAGGGAATTCATTTTTAAAACACATATGTCCTTTTTTTTTCCTTGGCATAAATAATAAAGAAGATTAAATTTTTATTTAATATTGCATCAATGGCTGTGAGACATTTGTTTTAGCCTGCATCAGCTCCTTGGAAACAGTCTTTTTAAACAGTTTACTCATATTACAGTTACTTATACTAATGCTCATTCATGCATGCAGCATAATGTATTGTTCAGAGGAACTCCTCTGTTATCTTCAGACTCCCATATGGGAGATTTTTCCACATGGCTCCTCAGAGCTGAAAGGTCACAAATGCTTTCAATTCTTATTCAAGTGACATTGTTTTTATAAGGTGATTATTTAAATGTTTCCTATAAGATTACACAAGTGTCCAGGTATCTACCAGGTGGATAGGAATGTGTATGAAAATATGGTCCTAAAGCTGAGCTGGAGTTGATTGGCTGCTCCTCTCAACCTTTTTCTTTCCCCTTTCTCTCCCTTCCCTTTATATTCCTCTACAGCAGTGGTTCTCAACCTGTGGGTCCCCAGATGTTTTTGGACTTCAGCTCCCAGAAGCCCTGAGCATTGACTATAGTGGCTGGGGCTTCTGGGAGCTGAAGTTCAAAAACATCTGGGGACCCACAGGTTGAGAACCACTGCTCTACAGCAATACTGTTACTGCAGGTTAGGCCTCCATGGAGATAGCATAAAACTATCATTTTGATAGCAATAATCTGGCTTCTCCTCCACTTGTTTGAGAGGCCCCTGGACAAGCACAGAACTAGGCTCGGCCATCAAACGCTGCAATATCCAAAGACAATACTGGCAGGCCAGAAATAGCCAGATCACCGCTTTAGGAGACCTCTCTGCAAACACCCTCATTATGTATGCCCGCTATTTACAAAGGACTCCCTGCCCTGAGCAGGTAACTTGGCAAACTAGAAGCTTAAATGCCAAGCACTTAGCATTTGCATACAGTCTACCTCTTTGTCAAATCAGACTTAATCATGCTAAATTGTGACCTTTCAGAGACATTGTCTCCCACCCAAAACTCATTGTTGTCTCCGAGTAAGGCATAGCCTGCAGTCACACTTCTCCCTATAAAAGCCTCTGATTCCAAGACCTTCCTCGGATCGCTCCTGAGTTCCATCCCGCCTTGCTGCCACTTTGCTTGGTGAGCCTTCCCCTCAGCTCCAGTAGTTGAGACTGCAGCAACCTTGGATCACTCCAGACTTCCATCCAGCCTTGCTGCCGCTTTGTTTGGTGAGCTGTCCCCTCAGTCCCACGTACTGAGACTCCAGACCAATGAACTCAAGCTTCAGGACAGGTGTCGTATCACCCAATTCAACAATCCCTCTCAAAATCCTTCTATACCACTCTAACCTTTATTTTCCCTCTCAAAATCCCTCTATACCACTCCAACCTTTATTTTCCTTAGCTACTTTTGTGAGTGTGTTGCATACACTGTTTGTCTGTATGTAATAAAATCTCAATTATTCTTAAACTTGGTGTGCTCCTTGGCTTGGCCTGACCCTGTAAACATTGGGTTACAAGATCCTGCTAAGTTACCCAGCCTCTCCACCTATAGTTGAGCACATTTTGGAGTCCCTCCCGGGACCCCCAGTAAACAGGGTAACAATACGGTCCCCATAGCCAGGTTTTCAGGTATTGGACTTCCAATTCACTGAAGCCTCAGCCTGCATGACCAGTGATGAGAGGTGCTGGAAATTGTAGTCCAACAACCTCTGGCAACCCATGATTGGGAACCATGGCTCTAGGATCATTGCATTTATATTTATATTTGCAGACTTCTGAAATCTACAGTAGTGCTGTTTAAAGGGCTGGCCCATGAACCATTGCCTGTGGCATATAGGAAGTTGTCAAGAAAAAAAACATTTTAGCCAATGGCTACAAATACTGTACCATTCTCTAACACATTGGGGGCAGTGGGAGAAGCCTGCCAGTCCTCTAGATCAGATGGCTCTGATCTATAGAATGACCAAGCTTTCAGTTCAGAATGTAGAGTTCAGAATGTTCAAGGGGAGCACATGGGCTACTGAATTCACAGGCTTCCTGCATGTGCCAGGTGAGACCTTTTGCTTACTGCTCTTCATAGACAAGTGGGTCATATAAACATTAGCTGGGATGTAAGAACTTCCCACTTTTGCAGCCAGCCTGGCCACTAGCCTGTGGACATACTTTCTATATTTTTCAGAGAACAGAATTTCTCAGTGGGGAGGAGGGTTACTTTTAGAAAACTAGTTTATACATCTCCTTTTACCTCCCTCGTCCCCTCCCAGCTTCAGGCAACAACAGGTCTGTTTATTTCCAAACACATGGCCAGTCAGAAATAGATTAAATCATGAATATTGTAGTTAGACATGTATTCCACTAATGCCTCAGGAGAGGAGCAAAGAAAACAGGAAACAGACCCACAAAAATGTATAATACAGCTAGCACTAATTTGTTGTTGTTATTGTTCTGTACCTTCAAGTCAGTTCTGACTTATCTTAATATTTTCTTGGCAGAATTTATTCAGTAGAGGTTTGCCATTGTCTTCTTCTGAGGCTGAAACAGTGTGACTTGCTCAAGTTCATCCAGTGGGTTTTCAGGTCTGAGTAGGGATATAGACCCTGGTCTCCCACAGTCATATACCCACACTGTTGTATCATGCTAGTGCTCTTCTTTCTAGTACTTTATTGTAAAAAAAAGAATCTCCTTTCCTAACATATGTTTTAAGTGTATTTCCCCTACCCTAATGCAAGTGTTTGAATATTAATAAGATTTTCTGCTTTAACTATTCATATCATCCATAGTGATATGCATGTTCATCATATTTATTAGACCAATGGTTCTTAACCTGGGGTCGAGGGACCCCTGGGGTCCACAGAGCCCTTACGAGGAGTCCACAAAGCCCTGCTGCTGGAGACCAACAGCACTGCAGCAACAAGGATGCAGCAGTGGTGTGCGTGTGTGCGCATGTAGATGTCAAGGGAGCAGTTTCAACAAGGGAGCAGTTTCAGCATCCTCATCCCCCAGCTACGCATTCTTGATGAAAGAGAAACAGTAGCAGATGTATGCACACACCCAAGCTATCACTTTGAAGGCCAGGGTTTGAATCCCCACTCAGCCATGGAAACTCACTGAGTAACCTCAGGCAAGTCACATTCTCTCAGACTCAGAGAAAGGCAAAGGCAACAAATCTTGCCAAAAATCTCCCCACAGTAGGTTCACCTTAGGGTCACCATAAGTCTGTTTTCAAAGAGGGGAGACATGATGGATAGAAAGAGCCTCCCCCTGTCAGTGGCACTTCGTTGTTACATGCCTTCATGTCACTTCTGACTTATGGCAAACCTAAGGTGAACGTATTACAGGATTTTTTTGGCAAGATTTTGTTCAGAGGGGGGTTGCCTTCGACTTCCTCTGAGGCTAAGAGAATGTGAGTTGCCCAAGATCACCCAGTGTCTGAGCAGGGATTTGAATCCTAGTCCCCAGAAGCCATAAATAAATAAATATTTGAATATTTAAATTTGAATATTTAAACCTTGAGTTAAGTCTTTGTGGTTCCTGCAAACAAATTATATTTTCAGAGCATCCCCAGTAAAGAAAAGGTTAAGAACTGCTGTATTAGACAAAATCTCATGTTGTCATACAACATTACTCGCTTCACATCTCTTCTCTCACCCTCCAGCCCCTGTGTGACCCCTGTGTACTCCAGGGAACCTTCACAGTTCCCCAGAGCCAATTTTGAGAGTCTATGGATGTTTATATGCATACCGGTTAAAAAGGGCATCATCTCCTTCTACTGATAGATACTGTTCTATTGGCATTGACCAGACATTGTCATTTTAAGAGTCAGTTGTATATGTAGTTATTAACATTTCTAGTATTAAACTGATCCTGAAATAAGTGTTGATTGACGTTTATAAATAGTTCAGGATGAATTAGTTTGTGAGAGTAAATAAATGTTAAATCGTGTTGGTTTGACTCACTTCAATATGTACTATTAAGTACATAATTTGTTCAGTACTTAACAAAGCTGGATTTACTTTGTTTATATTTGCATTTCACTTTGTATGTGGATTTTTTTTAAAAAGAATACTTTTATCCATGACAAAGCATCTGTAACAATAAGTAACAGAGGTGAAGGAGGGGATACTGTGCAAATTAGAATATTTCACTGGTAATGTAGCATTATAGTTTTGGATTGGATTGCTGCTGGTAAAGGAAAATGAGTCAAATCTACATAGTATGTGCTTTGATTAGACTTCAGGTAACACTATTGTCTGTGTTCTGTCTACTCTCTGTACTGCTCTAAAATCCAGAGCCTCTCCTCCCACCACCCCATATAATAGCCAGACATTTCACTAGTGACTATAAATGGGTAATTAACATGTGCTAAAAAATAACTAACTCACATTAATATATCTTGGTTATGCCCCATCGAGATTTTAGTATGACTGCGGCAAGCCACTGCATGGATTAATACCATCACCCTTTGCACGTGCTGGAATGAATGAGAGACTGAGAAGAGACTCTTGAGAAAATATATAGAAAATTACAGCTTGAGGTGCCTAAAAAGCTATTATTTGAAAAATCAAATGACAGTGGCGCATCAAGACCCCTTTGTACCCTTGCTTTCTCTGCTATGGGTTCTTTGGGAAAAAAATGCAATTATTGTTGATTACTAATCAAGTGTGCCAAGGATGATGAGCAGTGTATTTTTTTTCATTTTTTATAGATGAATGTGCCAAGATTTTTTGATGGAGGGGCTCCTGTCTTTGCTAAGCCATTGCTAAATTTCTGACTAGCTGTATACATATCTCTCATTGCCCTCTTATATTAAAAGCTTTGCCTAGTTTTTTTTAATTGGCCCTAAACAAGTGCTAGCAGAACAATCCACAACACATTTAAGATGAAGTACTTTGTTTTATGATTATTTAGCTCAGCAACTTTCATCTTAAATCAGCTTAAACCATACCACTCAATTTTAACAATGTTATTTACTAAGCTGAATGTTTCTGTCATCAAACGATATAATCAACTAGCTCTTCAGTCAGACTTCGAGTATTGATGCTGTGTTTTATTTCTGTTGAACGTTGTCTTTCTGCTCTTGTCCCAGTTCCTTAATTGCTTTGCTATAGCAGTTGCTAACTTGACATTTTCCCAATGTTTTACTGTTCCACAAGGGACTTTAGCACACAGCACCCAGAGCATTGTCCATGGTGCTGACTGCAAGCTATGTTGTGGCTTAATCTTTCTTCGCCTTAGATTTCATCTCCTCTAAAAAGTTTTCAATGCCATTCTTCTTTGTTTGAGGAACAGAGACTGTATTTATAAACTGGTGGTTTTAATAATGAGGAATCTTTTACATCAGGAGTGCTAAATCCCAACTGCTCCTTTACTTGTATTTTGCACAATGGTGGTCTATTAATACCATCATTCTTCAATTTGATTTTAATAAAACAGTAAATACAACAGGTCTAACAAAAACTGTGACTTTCAGTGTGAAGAACCTTGCATAATATTATCTCTTTGATTTTAATACCACTTAATACTCTTTCCCTGAAATGAGTGTGCACAATTAAAGGGAGGAATTTTCATACCCATGCCACCAAATGTGAACACTTCAGGTTCTTGGTTTACACATGTTCACGGGCCATGAGTATTGAATCAATTCTGGAAAGACTAATTCTAAGTAAGTAGTTAGACCACAGGTTGTGCTCCCCAATTCTGACTTCATCATTAGTGAAACTCAAATTAACACGAATTTTCTTCCTTCTCTGTTTTATTGTTCATTCATCTGTGAAGTCTTAGATTATAATATATAGGTTAGATTCCATAAGTTATGACATATCTAACTATTCATTTAGGTTTAAGGATATGTCATGCAAACAATTTGCTCCTATATAATCTATATAAATATAGTTGAGTATATACTGTGTTGGCTTTTAACAAGCAGAAAGTTTCAATGCTCACTTTGTTCAGGTTCCTTCTTTTGTACTCCAATCCCCTGTACAAACTCTAAAGCTGCTCTTAAGTTTTGGAAGACCCACAGATATAGGGTGGAATGTGGTGCCAAAGGCTGCCGTATTCTACTGTATACTAGTCAGAGCACATGTGTAAAGATTTGGTCTTTGCCATGAGTGGGCAGGAAGAGTTTCCACTAATGCACATCTGAAGAAGTTCATTTTGGCCACAGTAATCCATGCATTAATTATCTCTGAGTTAGACTACTATAATACACATTATGTGAGTCTGCTCTTGTAATGTGTGAAGAAGCTACATCTAGTGCAAGATCCAGTGGCCAGACTCTAGAGTATGCTTTTAGAGATCACGTGCCATACATACTGGCTTCCACTTTAGTTTTTAGCACAATTCAAAATTCTGATTGTGACCTACAATCCCTAAAGAGCTTGGGGCCAAGATATTTGAAAGACCACCTCCTCCTGTATGAAACTTGCCTACAACTGGACAAACCTACAACTTTTTAATCTTTTTCTAAAAGCTGTTTTTATCCATTTTGTTGTATATCAGTCTGGTAGTCCTGATGGGCAGGAAAGTGAATAATAAATACTTCTAATAAATAATAGTAATACCCCACTGGATACAATCTGGTACTGAATGCAAAATGAAACAAAACTAGAATCATTCTCAGTTACAACTGCTTGAATTGTATAAATGAGGTAAGATGAAATTTAATTCCCCAAATCCAGAGGTATCACATTAATGCAGGATCTGGTCCAAACCATAAGGAGGCTTTTTAAAAGAAAATACTGTGTTATGCGCTTGGCTCTGGAAATAATAAGTGTTTTTAAATCCTAGCATTATGTGGAGGCTGTATTTGGTAACTGTTCCAGGCATTCCAAAAACGCTGAATTTTCCTTCAATATTATGAAAGCAGCCAGCCAGGTAAATAGGCATAGTATCCACAACAGAATAATCTGAGTAGTAAGATAAGTCAGTGTACCTAATGTGAATATGTAAGAGTCACCACTTATCCCAAAGAGTTACTTTGTTTGTCCATTAATCCATCCTTAGTGGGTGAGGAAAGGTTGATGCCATCAACAGGGTCACAGGTTATTCTTAATAACTTCCAAGTCTGCAGCTGTAAGTCTGTGCCTGCTGGTTATGAAATATGTGGAGGGGGAGTCAGTGAGAGGTCATTAAATGTTAAAAGGAGAGAAGAAGTGAGGGGAACAATTAATTGGGTGTGAGATGAAAGCAAGGAAATAAAGCTGAGAAAAAGATGAAGTCTGGAAAAATGAACTGGAAAACTGGATATTCAGAATATATGGTTAGAGTAGGCAGAAAAGAGTGTCATCCAAGGTCATTCCAAGTCTGTTTTTGTGGCCCCCAGTTCCTCCAGAATCCCTGGACTATCCTTTTTGTTTTCTCCCTCCCAAAAGGTGAACTGGATCTCCTTAAAGCCTCCGGGAGCAGCAAGTTGCTTTTGGAAAAACTGAGTTTTAAGCAAACAGTGGGCTGCAGCAGCTCTCCCTGCAATGCTTAACATCAGAAACATCTGTTCCTCAGAACAAGGAGTAGACTTCTGGCCATCTGAGGAGTTTCTTCTTTTTAAAAGCATTTGTGGCACTCTATATAGCCCTTAGAGGTTCCCAGGGGCAGAAAAGTTGGACATCCCAGGCAAGATTTAAGAGACTGTGACTTCAGAGATCCAAGTTTTAATCTTCACTGACCCATAAAACTCATTGGCCTTCAGTTAACTTCAGTTAACAGACTAACTTCAGTTAGTCACTTTCTTGTATAATACCTCACAAGGTTGTTGTGGTGATAAAGTGGTGGGGAAGGAGAATTGTCCATGGTGCTTTGAGCTCTTTGAAGGAAAGGTAGAGTATAAATGTAACTAGCAAATAAAACAAAGTTGGAAAAATAAGTTCAAAGGAAAAGCTGGTGGGCAGACAAGACAGTCCTGGCACAGAACGTTGTTCATGGCACTCAAAAAGAATCCAACATTCCAAAGAATTAATATTGATTATGTTTGTTGGTCAGTGTTAAGTAATGGGAAGTGCTGGGTTTATGTATGTATACCGGTTGCACTGCCCTCTCTTTAAATGGTGTAGTTTTTAACAGTTCTAAAAAATAAGTCCCAGTGCGTTTAACAAAGATTATTCCCAGGTGACTGCATACATGATTGCAGCTTAAGAGTACAATTCTAAGTCAATGATGTATCAGTTATAGAGAATAAGGAGTAGGCACAAATTTCTTCTGCTGACATCTTAGCCAGTTAGAAATGGGCCCCTTTTTAGTCCAGATTCCATAATGCTAATGTTTAAGCTTTCTCTGAACTCCATAATATGGCTGCTCTTTCCGCTCCACCCTTGTACTACAGTACAGGAACCTGAGTATGTTACGTGCATTGCAAAATATATGGGGAAAGTGCTGTATAGTTTTTGCATCGTTCATCCTGACAGCAACCATGTCAGGGGAAGAAGCATTCTCTGCTTATGCTGAGAAGATCAACAATTTTCAACCCCTACCGCCACCATTGCCCATTCCCCCCCCATTTGAAAATTGCTTGGGCTCCTCGTAGACCATTTAGCTTTGTTTTTGTTTTGTGAACCAATGACATGTGTAGCTAGCAATTTGATAACATTTTTGCTGCACCATCCTCACATTATGAAAGATGCAAGCTGTAGGAAAGGCTTTTAAGAAGGACACTTTTATACCTCTAACTGGTATATATTTGCAGGGCGGTGGGAGGGGAATCATTAGATTGCTCCAGTCTCACTTTATTAAAATCAAGGGGGTTCTACACCAGAACAGTGTTCACCTAATCGATAATCTGGCCCCCACTATTCTAGCTGTTATTTTTATTGGTTGATTGTGGTTGTCATGGCAGCAGCAGGTTGCTGTCATGGTGCTGTGATGATATTGAGCATTAGCAAGTCAGCTGCCCCATAGGTTGTTCAACTTTGCCTGGAAGAAGTCTACTTGTTGTACAGAAAGAATTGCAGAAAAGACAGAAAATGTAGACCCCTGTATTGGCAAACAGCAATATGGACTGTGAATTATTTGGATCCATGAATTGCCTATAATGACTGCCACAAATACAGCTAGACAGCATGATAGCGTACAGTGGAATTTCTGGCACCATCCACTAAGGAGCCACCAAGAAAAGGAAGTAATCCCAGTTCTTGCAACACAGGTGTGCCTGTTGGGGAGGGGGAACCTGGAAGCAAGCAAGCAAGCAATAAGGGAGGGACAAGCAGGATGAGAGCTCAGTCTTAACTTAAATGATGAGCTGTCCAGACTGAGGAACCTGGGTAGCTTCAACAACTTTATAGGAGGAGGTTGGATGTTATTGGCCCGTTGTGTCACCTTATCTCCCTCTATAGCTGGTAGGTACAATAATAATATGCTTCAGCCATTCATCCTTAGGGGTGCTGAAGTCAGCAAGGAGGATCGCTGTCCACATTGCCAGTAAAGTGCAGATGATAAGATGCCTGTATCCTATTGCCAGAGCTCCCAAGTCAAGAGTAAAAATTCCCTGATGTACCGCTGTCCTGACCGGCACTTCCCTCTGTGTGCAACTGCAGGAAGGTTATTCTATTTTTGCTCTCCCATTCTGTGAAAAACTACAATTCATAGAGTTTTAACTCTAATTAGTATATTTGTTGAAATTGCAAGAGCATTTTCAAATGATTTCATGCAGGTTCAAGTTGACCTAAATGCATTGCACCAGTGACTTGATTAATGAGATGAAAAATCAGGCAAACTAAGTTAATTTTTTTGTTGAAAAGGAAACAAAAAAAGCTTTTTTAAAAAAATTGTTGTCAAATTCTAAATAAATTGGATGTATTTTTTCTTCTAATGTATTGTATCAGATTGTCCATTGAGATGTCTTTAACCTATATTTTAATTGTACACACACATATACAAAGTGTATTCAGACACTTTGCAAGAAAACAGGGATAAACAAGCCAAAATGTATGACATTTATACAGGAGTAAAACCTCTCTATGTGAATGCATCTTATATGACTTGAGCTGAACATATGGATGTTCAACAGAGTGGGGAGTCTTTGGTACTCCAGATTTTATAGAGTACAGCTTCCATAGTCCCTTGCCATTGGCCATGCAGGCTGGAGCTTCTGGGAACTCAAGTCTAAAACATTTTGAAAGTCAAAGGTTTCCCCATCCCTTCAATATATGACCATAATAGACTAACTAGACTACAGTCCAGAATATAGTATGTGTTCTTAGGCATCCTTTTGATGTGGCCTCGACTGTTGCCGTAGTTTGGCCTCCTGCAGCAGATGAAGATGGTGGAATCTTAAGCTCGTAACGTGTGGAGCCCTACAGATTGCAGGTGGAGGATCAAATATTTGCATGTTCTTTTTTAGGGGACACAAGTTGCTCCATCTAAAAATCTAAGACAGCAGGGAGCAAAGTATGCTAGAAACTTTCTCCCTGATACGCTGTTGTTTTTATTTTCATGAAATTGGTCTTTAGAAGGAAGAGTATTTTAAAATGGTGCCTTCCTACTTGGGAAACTGTATGCTGTATGGTCTGGAGATTTTCTCACTCAGCCTGTGGCCTGGATGTTGTAGGTAAGACCTTTGATTGAGGCCCAGTGGTAGAAAAATAAAGAGCACTTCCAGTGACTGAAATGTCATAGTTATGCAGTTCAGTAATGACAAAGAATTTTTTTGCCAGGTTTAGAACTATGCTTAGTCTTGTTCTTATCATGCCTTTAGGTCCTTGTTAAACATTCTGAGAAAATAGGCAATTGACTGTTATATGAAGAAGAACTGTGAGGTTTTCAATATGGAAATATAAGCACTTAAAGTCATTTTCTGAATTTTCTACATGTCTGCGCAGTGCCATGGTATTATGAATAATGGCAGACAGTTGAAACTCAGGAGACATAATCTTATTATTTGTTTCATTATCAGAGGCTTGAAGTGCTGATATTGATTTTTCTGCTTCAGAAATTTGTATCCTATAACCATTAAGAGATTAATTTATATTTCCTAATTTGCTCCATGCTGTTGAGGTGCTAATCATAAAGTATAACATCAAAGTAGCCCACGATTGTTGGATTTTTTTTTTTGCAAGTTGCAAATTATAATGAAATTGATGATTTCGGATGATATAGGATCCAGTCCCAAGGGTCAGGCTGAAGTCCTATACACACTTCCCTGTGAATAAACACCATTGGAAACAATGGGACTGATTGAGAAAGGGATACCTTTGTGAATATAGACTTTGACTTAATGATCAGAAAGATAGCCTGATTCAGTCTGGACAGCTTTGGAAACCATCAAATGCAATTTGGGACCGAATCAGAGTTTTGCTTCAGAAATGAAGCATGTTCACCCTTTCCACTGACTATCATCAGAAATAAACAAATGACCATTTGCTTTGTGACAGGCGCAAATGAAATGACAGCGATAGTGGCTAACAAGAAGGACTTCAGACAGGCTGCAGTCAGCTCATTTTCAGATATATAGATGCAGGGGTGGTAATTTACAGATACCTTTAAAGTTTGATTTCTTCTTTTTAAAAGAAAGAACAACCAGTAACTTTATTTCTTGGCATGATTGGATGGAATGTGCATGCATACTTGACCTTTATGAGGGGTTTTGTTGAATTTTGGACTAATAGATATAGGGGAAGGGGCAGCATTTTGAATCTGGAATTTCTCATTTCTGCTGTAGAGCTTGTATTCTCTGTGTAGGGTAGCCTTTACAGTTTGGATGTTTTTAAATAGGATTCTCCTCACACACATTCCTTGAGGACAATTTCTGTTTTCATTGCTTTTGTGTCACTGTGTTATTTACACATGCATTAGAGTACTTCTTGATGCAACCCTAAAGCACTGCCTGCATCTTTAGCCCCCAGAGCATCTCTTTCCTTATACATTGTCAGTCACATTGTGTGTGTGTGTGCTTGCATGCATGTTCTTCTTGCTCTTTATTTCAGCCTATTAAGCTGAGGTCATTACTCTCAGCCATGAAATAAAAGGTAGTGGAACCTATTGCTCAGAAAACTTACTTCAAGGCCACAAATCCCCCAAACAGTATTATCATTGGCCTTCTGGGATATTGTAGGAGTTGTGCTATCCCCATTGCAGGAGTTTAAAGATGACCTGTAAATTTTCTCATTCTAAATAATACGTCTCACAAAAAAGTACGGAGGACAGCCACCAGATTCTTTGCACTTCAGGACTTTATTTCAGAAAATACGCTTGTGATGAATTGTGTGCTTGTTTTGCTGAAAATATTATCTTTCTGAAAAAAAGGTTTGCTTTCTGAACAAAAAGCATTTGCTTTGCTTTGTTTCATTTTGTTTGTTTTGTTTTGCCAGTGTTCTGGGGGAAAGAACCATGTGAGGTTTGAGGGCAAATTCATTTTTTCAAAAAAGTATTGGAGTGATTGAAAACTGCACAGAAATTTTTGTATCCATGTGCAGCGGGGAGAAAACTATTGAAATTATTTGTTGTTGTATGCAAGAATTAAACAAGGCAAGAGTATATCCCTGCTCTAGAGAGCCAGCATGGTGAAGTGATTTGAGCACTGGACTATGCCACTGGAGACTAGAGTTCAGATCCCTGCTCCGCTGTGGAAACTCACTAGGTGACCTTGGGCAAGTCATATTCTCTCAGCCTTAGAAAAAGACAAAGGCAAATTCCCTCTAAACCAGTGGTTCTCAACCTGTGGGTCCCCAGATGTTTGTGGACTTCGGCTCCCAGAAGCCCCAACCACTATGGTCAATGCTCAGGGCTTCTGGGAGCTGAAGTCCAAAAACATCTGGGGACCCACAGATTGAGAACCACTACTCTAAACAAATCTTGCCAAGAAAGCCCCACTATAGATTCACCTTTGGGTTGCCATAAGTCCATAAAAGACTTGAGGGCACACCACAACAGCAACAAAATCCCTGCTCGACAGCACTGCAACATTACTGATTGTATCTCTCCAAATTCCTAAATTGCTCATGAAGTTTTTGGAAGGCCCAGATTTGTGGCTTGGATTTTGTCACATTTGTCTGTGAAATGACTTACTGGCCCCACTTTTCTTTCACATCACTTTCCCATGACTCTGCTTCCCTTCACCCATTCAAGGAGGAAGGTTTGAAGGAGGAAGAGGCCTGCATTGTTTGACTCCAATTCAGAGCTCTAATCACACTGAGCTGTTGCTGTTGTTATTGTTTTTTCAAATAACAATCAACATGACTTTGCTACAGTCTCAATGTGAGGAACAAAAGACAAAGAAGAGTCAAAAATTAAAGCTAAGAGTAAATGCATCCTTCACAGGATGAATGGGAACATTAACATTAATGGTGAATGTATGTTGTAGGTCAAAAGTGATGGACAATGCATACCCTAGAGAAAGCTTTGGAAGAAAAATAACCTTTACCATGTTAAGCTTTAGGTGAGAGTGAGGCATCGCTGCTGAATCATGTGCAGAATCTACCTATGCAAATCAGAATCACCATTTTGTTCTCCCTCTTCCCAGGCATGGAAGTGGATGGAGTGAACTATGGAACATGATGAAAGGGGCAAGGTCAGTGGGTGCACTCTAGTTCTTTTGAAGTCATTTGTTTACCACTTCTTGTTTGCAGGGACAACCCTACTGTTAGACAGAATGAAGTAATTGCTTATGGTGCTACATTCTAGAAAACAATAGTTCCACCTATGCCCCTTTGGCCATGGAGGAGAGAACAGTGCATGCCAACATGGCTTATTCTTCACCCTCAAGATAGTTTATCTTTCTGCCCTCAAACTGGAGAAACCTATCCCATTACCAGTGCTGAACTGTTATACAGTCACCTTCTGTATATGGAGTAGGAGTGGGTATCTTCTTGTTCTTTACCTCAGGCTTCACAAAGTGTTCTGAACTGGCCAGTTGTATAAATGCAAAGAGAGGAAGGAACATGGAGTAGCTGAGGAAAAATGTGCCTCCTAGACTTGGTTTAAAAGGGGAGCCTCATCTAGCATTTTTCTTGCACTGCCTAACTCATGCTGATCAAGTATACTTTTATGAGAGCACTGAAGATCTTGGGGGTTCAAAGCATGGTCTTTGGTTAATGTTGTTTAGCATTTATTATATTTATTGGTTGTCCATTCTTTTAGTCCATGAAATAGGGGTGGATAGCTGTGTAGAATGTGGGGGCTAGATACCCCCCTTTCATCATCCCTTGATATCCTCAGAGTGCCCCTTCCGCTGGAAGAAGGGACACTGGCTGGAAGACTGTCTGGGACCATCCATGAAGACCACCTTAAAATCTGTGATGAAAAATAGTTATATATATTCTGTATAAATATTTATTCATTTTACAGTTATGACATATTGCTTTCTCTCTTTCTTGTCACCTTGTTGTCTGCATTTGCAGAGAAAGGAAGGATACCAATGTGATTATAAATAGTGAATGAATAAGAGGAATGGTATTTTCTGATGACATGGGTACCGAAATAATCTTTCAATACTTCCTGCCTGCTTTCCACACAGTGAAAGGTTCACATTTATGTGCTTCGGGCTTAATTCCTTGCTGATGTATTTCTCCTTGCCAGGCTCATTTTTCTTATTAAGCCATGTACATATCCTATTACGTGTACCAATGGCACATTTGAAGATTTTTAATGCAAAAATGCAACTGGAGAGATTCCAATTACCAGACTTACATTCCACTATAGCACCCCAGTGGCCTCTCAACACTTGCCATCTCCTCCTTCTTCAAAGGATGATAGATGCTGCTGTAATTCTCAGAGCTCTCTTTAGAGGTTTTCTTCAGATTTTAAATGGCCTCTCAAGGTTCATGAGCCATACACATTCAAGTTACTGTGTCAAGTTAAGGTATCTGTGTGCGTGCTTCCCTGTTTGATGCAACCTTCAGTGATTGCCCTATACAAGTACTATAGAGCAGATGCATTCCCACAAGCCAAACATGTGTCAAATTGATCTCACGTTTGACTTTCAACCAGTCCTATAGACTGGTCAAGGAAGAGGACAAGGATAAGGTATGCAAGACCCAATTACCTCAATGTGATTTCTGGGCTTTCGCTTTCAGATAAAAGTGACATCACAGGATAAAGTTGTTGATTAATGACTCTCATACCAGTGTGGGGTGGGTAAAATGGAGTTCTTGGATTTCTTCCCCTTAGCTATTTTGTGCCCCTTGGAACACCTGACAACCTCTTTACTGGCTTGCTGCCACAATTTTGGTGGTGCAATAAAATCATTGAAAAGAAACTGCTCTTTTTTTGTATGGTAAAATAAAGTGTCCAGTAAACTCATTCATAAGAAACAGTATGATGTAGTGGTTTGAGTGTTGGACTAGAACTCTAGAGACCAGGGTTTGAATCCCTGCTTGACCATGGAAACCTATTGAGTGGCCTTGGGCAAGTCACAGTCTCTCATAGCCAAAGAAATGGTAAACCCCCTCTGAACAAATCTTGACAAGAAAACCCTGTGACAAGTTTATCTTTGTGCTGATGTAATTTGGAAATAACTTGAAGGCATGCAAACAAGAAGACTCATTCATGGCTTGTTTTGGAAGAAAATTGTGGTACAGGAAGTGTCATTTTTCTTTTTAAAAAGTGTGTAACCTCCACACACCTTGGTTTCCATGCAAATTTAGCATGAGCAACTGGAAGTGATTGTTTTCCATTCCTGGTTGCTGCTGTGCTGTCTCACTCCAGTTCCACATGGTAAACTGCAGCCCACAATGGTAGCTTGGGGCTAATATTGTCCATTTCTATGCTACCCTGACATGTGAATGACTCTGATTTCATTACTCTGATTTGCCTTCACTGCTGATGAATCTTATGTAAGTGCAACTTCCCTTGATAAACTGAGTTTGATTTCTCCATATTCCTGTTCCATTTTAACTCGCATTTTTCAAACTCCCACACCATAACTTCAAAATAAGTAGGTACTTAAGATGTGATAAAAGGCTGATCATTGGCCAAATGCTGATAATCAGGGCCATTCTTTTTCAAAAAACCAGATTTCTTTTGAATTTTTTTCTATGTGCAAATCATTTTTTTCAACTACATTGCAAAGTAGATGCAATTACAATTAGAAAAGAAAAATAACCGATTGCAGCCATCTATTTCTTCTTGCCAAGAAACAGGATACATTAATGTGTCTTCAATTGGACACATGGATAATTTTCCAGATTTTGTTGTTCTTGAACAGCTTCCCACCGAATACTAAGTGCCTGGCCATTTTTTATTACATAGGAAGATTTTACTGTTCTCTCTCTCCACCCCCCTTTTTTTCCTTGTGCTGGAGGAACAGCAGTCAGGAAGATATCATCAAATCTTTCCTCTCTATCTTCCCTTAAGTTTGATATGTATACTGTCAGGACTTAGTGATTTATCAGTTTTAATGGCCTGTAACATTTTAAGAACAAAAAGATGTTATCCATTCCCTTCCTAATTACCCAACCTCTGTTCCACAAGACTGTAGTTTATTCAAATGCCACATTTCCCATTTTTAAGGCAGATATGGGTAATCTCATCTTTTTAACTTAAACTCCAGTGCTTAAAAGTCTGAAATGATTTATTTGATGTATGCTTGTGTTCAAATAATTCAAACTGTTATATCATGGATGGTGTTATTTTCTGTAAATGGCCATGCCAATTCAATTTACTGCCAGTTTCTTCTTTGTTTTATTTTCTTTGGATACTAAAGCCCTACTTATCCTTCTATTAATACTGCTCAGCTCTGTTTGTAGCATCAGTTCCTTCTCTAGAAGGGTTTCCTGCATGTTTCTTTTCAGATTCAACCATACCTGCTGATCTGACCCTACCATTTGGCAAGGTGAAGCAGCTGTTCAGGCAGCCCATTTGGGGCAACTTGAAAGGACAGCAAATGGTTACAACTTTGTATCTTGTTACAGTAATTGATTGTTGCTATATTTTTACTGCCAGAGATAGGAAGAGGTCCTTGTAGGATTTTCTGCCTTGTGTGTCAAAAACTTGCCTAAATATGCTCTCTGAGTTGTTTGGATGTGGAATGGGTCGGTGAGATGGCTGCATCACCTTGGGAAGCAGTTGTGCTGTGCTGCTTGTGTGCAGTTGGGATTGAAGTGGAAGAGGAGGAGAGAAGAGTGGTGGAATGTGCAGTTTCCTTGAGAAAAGCCCAACACATTGGCTCCAGCCATGCAGTGATTTAATTCACATATACATACAGTGCCATTGGAGGACACCATGATGAACCACTTCCTGTGTGGTCCTCTGAATGTGGACCTTTTTTTCTGAGCCTGAAAGTTGCTTTTCTCCTTTAATATACACACAAGCAAAGGATCTTCTGGGTGCAAGCAGCCTCCCCCAAATACAAGAGCTGAAATTTAGCCACCTGGTGCAGTACCTTTCACAAAATCATTTTTCTGTGTAATTACTTAATAAATTAACATAAAAGTACAATAGGCACAGAAATAATGCATCAGGGAAAACAAGCCTAGAACATTCTTCCAGACTTTTGAGTCTTCTTGTGATAATACAACTAGTTATATTTGTGCATTTTGTGTAGGGGAAAAATTCATATACTGGGCCTGGGTTTGTCATCTCAGTTTTGTAGAATTTCAAGCAGCCAGAGTACTGTGAGGGTATGGACCCAAGTAAGGAGTTCCTGGTCACTGTTCACAGTCCAGAAAAGTCACGTCTGACAAGACGAGACGGATAAGTCCTGGTTCAACTGGGGAAGAGTAAAATCCAATCTAATTTGGCAAGGAAAAGTTGGAGTTCAGATTGCATATAGTACCCTGGACTGTTCAATGGGAAATTTAAGGTGGAAACTCCTTGGAACAACTTTAAACGTTACTTTGCTGTCCTCTCCCATTCCAATATCTTTTCTGAATCAATACTAAGTGTGGAAAGAATATTCAAAAATATTTGAAAAATGCCCAAAAATTTGTTTCTCAAATGTTGTGAAATCCTAACTGAGAAGAATCCTGGACTGATAAGAAATTTCACAGTTCAGTACTTATTTCACATAAAGTTTGCACTTTATCGATTTATGCAGAAAATGCTGTTTTCAGTGCTAACTTAGTGCAAAATAAGTCTCCAATTACAGCATCTTCTGTGCAGGAACTAGCATTTTCTGCAAACAAAATAATATTTCACTGCAAACAAAACTTATTTTCTGCACAGTAAAGGCCAGTTCCTATAAAAAAATAGTTTTCTCTGCAAAACAAGCACATGCCAATATTAAGTAAAATAAGATCTTAATTTCAAATAGTCTTCAAAGGCTGCATAGACTTCTCCCTTAATTTTTGCAGAAATACTTTTATCCACATAGGTGGATCAGGGATACCTAGTAAGTAGAGAGCAGCTTCTTATGTTGGCAATTTACGTGGGGAGTGAAACGATAGAAACTAGCAATCAGTTTATCATGTGGGACATAATCTCTTAGGCCCAAGGCATTGGCATAGTAGCCTCCTCCCAAGTTCCCACAAGGCTCTGATTGACTGTTATTTTAATACACATCACCTTATTTCCATTCATCCACCTACAAAGCACATCAAATCAGACAGGGAATGGATGCACTCCTTTGGGCATAAGTTAAGAAGTGGGATGTGAAATGTTCAACAAACCTTTGCCAAGAATTTTCTCTACAGATTTCAGTGATAGGAAGTGGAGAAAGAATTCAGGAGACTGCTTTTCTGTCACACAAGCTCCTTTTCTGTCACAAAGTATACCTGACAGGAGTTAAAATAAGCCCTTGTGCTGCTTTGCTTAATTTCAAATTATAACCATTTGTAAGCAGCACTGCTCCCTGCAGGGCTGCCATTCAGTCGGTTTTTGGGGCACAAAGAATTAACAAACAAGCTGCTGCTACTATTTTCACAGTAATACTTCTGTCTGCTGTGCATGATTGCTAATTATATGTTACATTTCCACTCCATTATTCAGTCAGAGACGTCGGTTTGATGCTGGTTGAAGCTTTTCTACTTTTAGAAATGGTCATAGCGGTGCTACTAGTGTCTGGAAGTACTTGAGTTCTGGTGGTAGATTTTAAAGATGAGGTCTAAAGGGTCTGGAATCTCAAAGGCTCTCTTGAGTCTGAGAAGAAAATCTTATTTCTCAGCCTTAAGACTCAGGGCCTTTCTATACTTTGGCTGTTGTAGTGCTATTATTCCACTTCCAACATACAAACATTCTGGGGTTTGTAGTTTACTGAGGTCCAAGAGCTCTCTGGCTGGGAATTCTAAATGCCCCTCCCTGAACTGCAAAACCCCAGGGTTCCATAGGATGTTGAAAGTGGAATAAATAGCACTATAATAGAGAAGTGTGGAAAGGTCCTTAGACAAGACCAAGTTCTCAACTATACCTACCATCTACATCAGGATGTTGGCATTAGGCTGAAGCCAAGCAAAGAATGGTATGCCACTGTTCTGCACATGTCCCTTCTACCGATATACCACTACTTAGATCACTGGCCTTAAGCAGATTTAGGGTGACGACTCCTTGTAGGAAATGTAGCATTTCTCCTGGGCTGCAATGATGATTATTGACAGTAACTGGAAATGCAGTGAAAAATATGTAACAAGGTCCTAGGCACAAATCTTTAGCACTTTGAAGATGGACATAGAAAAAAGAAGATGGTTACAGGACCCCTAGCTACAGAATGAGCCCAGATTCTTTGTAGCATTCTCTTCAATTCAGACTTGTGTGCCTGTGAGTATAGCATTGGCTCAGTCATTATTTTTGTTTTTCTCACTATCTGTTAGTGGAACAGAATGATTGTCTTGATTTAAAAGTGTTCTAGAGACATTGATCCACACTGATTCATCACCTTGTTAATTTAAGCGCACACGTGTGTACACACACACACACACACACACAGAGAGAGCTGGTTCAGGAAATTTTCTTGGAGATATCAAGAGGAAGCCAACTTGAAAGTTACTTCTGCTTCAAAGTTGTATACCACCCCCTCCCCCTTTTTTTCTTCTCACAGCTCAGACTTGGGCAGGAAAGTAACATTTGAAATGAAGATAACAGGGGCACTTGCAGAATGATGTCTTCTTTAAAACAATTGCTACTAGTTTTCCTTGTTGTAAATGTTAGCTTTGACAATGTGGTGACCAAATATGAAAAGGATCAGAATCAAGGAAGCAAATTTAAAGAGGCTTTGAGTTATTTTGGTGTCTCTGGATTTTATTTTATTTTTTTTATTTTTTTTAAGGGTAGCATTTTCTAATTCAGAAGCCTGTAGAATGTATGTGACATGTCTGCCCCTGAGGCCAGTAATAGTTGCCTAACACTGATAACATGGCAAGATCAAACTGCTACAAGAATGGCATTAAGGGAAGGCTGCAAAATTGCAATGTGTGTGTGTGTGTGTGTGTGTGTGTGTGTGTATGGTAGTACTGAACTAGCAGGAGAGCATTTGTAAACTGGAAAGAAGCAAA
This sequence comes from Iguana delicatissima, assembly GCA_948472985.1. Lineage (NCBI taxonomy): Eukaryota > Metazoa > Chordata > Lepidosauria > Squamata > Iguanidae > Iguana > Iguana delicatissima. The sequence continues at coordinate 28,871 of CAOKZL010001384.1, forward strand.
AGTTCAGTATCATGTTTCCAGCCTTTCCCAAAAGTGCTTGACACTGGACTACACCAGCCACAGTAGATAAAGCATAATCATTGTTGCTGTAGTTTCCAACATTTCACCTCCTCCCACCCTTGGGCTGGCCACACTTCACCCCTGAAAGATGACATGCATCACCAAATAAGAGGATGAAAGTGGACGTTGACTTGCATAAAGCTGCATGTGCTGATTTATAGTTGCTTATGGAAAATTAGAAATGCTCACCAATATGCTGCATTGACTATTTAGTTATGTCTCTGTAACTAAGCAACGTCTCCTGGCAAGACCACTTCTCCAGCATGCCTTAATGGCCAGCAGCCAGATTGGGCAAAGGAGGTCTGTTCAGCTTCAAGTCATGGAACAAGGAGGATAATGTCTCTACCTCACCCTCACCAGTGAGCAGGGCTGCGAGAAGGATTTGTGAGAGGGGTCTCGTTTATGATTGTAGCAATCTTGATTGCTAGGAGGAGGAGGTGGAACATCCTCCTCCTTCTGCGTCAATCAGAACATGAATGGGTGACCTTCTTCTGGTATAGCTGCTATGTCTTGAGGTGGACTGAGGTGGCATTTCCATAGTTTTATCACAGAAGAGAGTGGTAGAGCCAGCAAAGTCCAGCCGGGAGGAGACAAGCAAGCACTTACTCAAGGAAGTTTATTTACCAGAGCACCAAGCAAAGCCATAGTCAGAGTTCCAAAGGTCAAGAGTCCAGAGATCAATTCCAGATATCAGGAACCAGGTGCTGGGAGGGGAGTACAGACAAGAGGAGGGCTTATAAGAAGTTTGCCACAAGCAAAGGGAAGCTTCCAGGCAGGCAGTTATATAGCCCAGGCACAGGTGTGTCTGGTCACTGCTTCTTAAACTTAGCCAAAGAAGCCTCCCTTTGCACAGCCCTCTTGAGTCTCCGCCTTGATTGGGGGCTTATTGAACCAGGCTCCAGAGCCTCTTCAGAATTGGATCCCCATTGTTCCAAAGGAGCAGGCACAGAATCGGATCCCTGTTGCTCTAAAGGAGCAGGTAGAGGGACGTCTGCGCCTGCTCGGCCCATGGCAGCAGGGGGAGCTCTAGAGCTGCAGGACTCATCTCCAACCAGAGCCACAGGGACCAACGGTTGATGCTCGTCGTCTCCACCCTGAGCGACAGGGACCAACAGCTACTGCTTGTCATCTCCACCCTGAGCAACAGGGACCAACAGCTGCTGCTTGTCATCTCCACCCTGAGCCATAGGGACCAACAGTGTAAGACCCTCACAAAAGTGAAAACACACACACACAAATATCTTCCCCTGCCCACCTGAGTGAGTGAGGAAGGGAATGCACACGCGCACCTTCCCTCATTCTTTTCCTTGCCCCATCTGCTTGCCTGCCTGAAGGAGGGAAGGAGGGAGCCTACATGTATGCCTTCCCTTCTCCCACTCCTCCGTTCCATCCCCTTGTTTCCTGCCCACCCACCCCAAGTGAGAGGGAATGTACTCATGCATCTTCCACCCTCCCACTCCCTGTCCCACCCCCTTATCCCCCACCCACCTGCCTGAATAAGCGAGGGAACACATGTGTTTGCTGTCCTTCCTACTCCTCCCCCACCTGCACATGTGATTTGATGTGCAAAGAAAGCAGAGGCAGCAACAAATAATCTACCTCTAATCAAATTCACAAACATCAAGTATGCAAATGTGGAGGGACAGCTGTACTGAATGCCAGTCTACTTTTTAAATATATTGAATGGAATTACAATATCTCTCAGTCAAGTGGGAAAGGCCATGATCGGGTAAACTGTGTCCTGTTGTATCTGCTGTCCAGATGTTATGACTGCAGATGGACAAAATCACTGATATTCCCTCTTTGAACTGCATAGTCCTTCAAGTAGATTATACCGTCCCTTTGCTGATGGAGGCAGGGGGAGCTAGTAGCTGTAGTCCAATATATCTGGAGGGTGCCTGGTTGGAGAAGCCTGCAGTAGCATGACCAAAACTATAGCTGAGGGTGGAGTTTGTATTGATAGAAGCAGCTTTGGATCTTAATGGCTAGGGTCACCTCTGCTTTGGTGATGCTTTTAAGTGCACTGCTTCACTTTCTGTCAGTTAGTTGTTGATGTTCATATTGCATGTGATTGCCTTTTCCATGGCAGACATTCAAAGGAAATATTGAGACCAAAGCAGTTACAGTGGTAACTGCCACATTGAAATTAACATGGTTAAATTTTTAAAAACAGTTGATAGATGCCTGTTTATGTGAAACACTTTTACCTTCTGTGCCATGAATCTGATGACCCCTCCCCCAAATTCTGTTTACACCTGCATGAAAGTTAATGGAAGCTTTCTTTCTGAACTGAATAGCTGCTTGTGGCATGTGGAGTTAATCTGAAATTTGGTGTGGAGGGAAGGGGTTAAACTGCCTGCCTGCATACCATACTCTTGGTCATAATCAAGCTCTTCTCTGATTGCGATTCAGTTTTGAGAAAGTTTCATCATACAGTCAATGCCATGTCCATTTGGCCTGCCAAAAGGTACTGTCACCTACATCACTACAGCACTCAGGACTTCTACAACACAGTAATCCCCTAAGCATGGCATAATTAGGGCTTTTTGGACCAGAACTCCCTGAATCTCCTAGCCAGTAAGGCCAGAAGCCATTCTGGCTGTCAGGTTCTGGGAGCTGTAGTCCAAAAACCTAACTTTCCCAGGCTCCGTAAACCTGTCCCTTCACATACGTACAAAACAACCTTTCTAGCATTTGATTAATGATCTGGAAAAGGGTATGGATTTGCTTTTCAGCCCAGCATTTGTGGGATTCTTTTGGCCTTCTGCAAAAAGGGAGGTCCCACCTTCTCCATATAGAGCTTTTGGTATTCCATTTTGAGAAATATATCTCATTGAAGGCTGTGACCACAGAAGAAATATACAGCAATCCAAAACACTTATTGACTTTCAGGTCACAACCCCTGTCTTTGACACATGGCAAAGGAGCCATTTTCATCAGCAGTCTTGTGTGATGAAATCAAATTAAACAAGCATTATTCCACAGTCTAAAGTGTCTAGGTTTCCTCTTGGCTCAGTAAAGTTATCACTCCATTATTTTCAACACTGTAGCACAGATGGAGCAAGGCAGCTGGTGAGTAGCACTATGATCAATGTGTATCATGAATGAACATGTTCTTAAAAGAGCAATCAGCCTGAGTGGAGTGAGAACCTGAGCTATTTTACCCATTTTATTTATTCATGCTACACAGTTATACGGCCATATTTATTTACTGTCTAGGAAAAAAAAATCTGCACTAAACTTCCCAGAAACTCCCAGAGAGACTGCAACAATTTATTTTAAATACATACATTAAAAAGCTAACTTGAGGAGAAAAGCTAACTTAGGAGCTTTCCTCACTACACTGTTAGAGTGCTATTCCATTTCCAGCATCCTGTGGAATTTTGGGGTTTGTAGTTTACTGAGGCCAGAGGGCTTTCTGGCTGAGAACTCTAAATACCCTTCCCTAAACTTCAAGCCCCAGAATTCCATAAGATGTTGAAAGTGGAATAATGACACGGTAACAGTGTAGTGCTGAAAGGCCCACTGAATGAGTGTCCATTCAGAAGGTTTGAGAGTCATAATCCCACCTCATCCCCTGTGCATTTTCTATAAGTGTGGAAAAAACATCTCAACAAGCCTTAGGTTCTTAAATTTTGTGCACTAATCCTATTTGTTTATTCACATAGAAATATGTCTTGATGAATTTAGTACATGTTGTTTTAGAGCTTCAGTGAGAGAGGCATGCCAAAGCCAATCCACTCAACACAAAATATTTTCCACCTGTTTAAAGATGACTAGAACAGAACTCCCTGAAACCATCTGTCTTCACTTTGACAGACTTAACTCCCTCATTAAAGTCTATTGTGTCTCTGTATGCCGTGCAGATATTAATAAAAGCCACAAAATGTTATAGTTGTCTAGTTTTTCCAGTATATATCAATAGGAGAACTAGCAGTCTGGATTGCCCAATCTTAATTAAGAATAAAGATCAGTCTGAATCAATCCAGACTGGACTGGGGCTGGACTGACATAACTGGATCAGGCCTTAAATTGAATCATGAGGTCCTTTCCACATCCTGGTTTGATCGGCAGAAATCACCAGGTAAAGCTGACCATTATCACTTACTAACTCTGCACATCTAGCTATTGTTGGTGGCATGGCTAGAATGTTGAGCTGAAAAGTTAGCAGCCCTAAGTTCCATGCAAATCTGTCTCTATATGCACATGCTCTCCCAACACATACTAAATATTAAAATATTTGTTACCTTGCCATGCATTTCTGGTTAATTTTTAACATTCTTGACAGATGAAAATATTTCAGTTTTCTAAGATATGTTGATCCTAAATGATCCTACTAAAACAGTCTTTTAGAGTTATAGCATGGGTTTTGATGTCCTAATTTGGTGTGAGCTGGTACAGTTCATTTTCATTTAAAAAATATGTGAATATGCTATAAAAGACCTTATTTTTCTATCAAGGCTTTCTTGTTCTGTATAAGGCGATGCTGATATTTTAATGGACTTGATGGCCCCTATGGTCTCTTCCAGCTTTATGACTCTGTGATTCCATGGTAATGCAATTGTTGAGCAGGATTTCAATTTTTAGTCATTCAGTTTATAATTAGTTATTGTCATATGATACCTGTTTTCTTAATATTATGCTATAGAACCCTAGAAACCCTTATGGTTGAAGAGCAGTTAATTAAATATGAAATTACATATAACATCCACGCTATTTGGAGTAGCCTGGTCATAACCGGCAGCAGGGGGAGTTATTTGCTTTGCAGTTTGTTTCCAGAAAAGCGGACAGCAAAGCCACTGTTGTTTTGTTAGTTCCATTATATTTCACATTTCTTCACTGAGCTGAAGTTGGTGTGGATGATTCTTCTTCTCCTCTATTCTGGCATCCCAAGCACCCTGTGAAACAGGTCAGGCTGAGAGATTAACTGGTGCATGATCAAGCAGGTAATTCATAGCTCAATGAATCCTTGAAGCGGATCTTCCAAGTCATACTCTAGTTACTTTACTACACTGCTTTCTTCTCTCTCTTCTCTCTCTCATTCTCTCTAATTTCTGCTAGATCCCATTCCTCTGCATTCCTCTGCTGTTTTCCCAGATTCAGAGAGCTCCACCCCAAGGCCCTGCTTAAGTACCAGTGCTTTTCTTGTTGTTTCCAAAGTTGTCAGTGATGTCTTCAAAGGACTGACTGTGTGAACATTAGCACCAGATAGGAAGATCAAGGCCTCATGCTTCTTTTCTGCCTGAGAGATTTTAAAGAAAGGAACCGTGTCACTATTTATGCCCCATTCATCATTAGTGAAATAAAAATGCCACATAAATATTTCATTACAGCAAGTCCTTCCTAATGGAATAAAATCAACATACTCTGACAAACACTGCTTTGTTATTATGGTTTGCTGTGAGGTGACCAAGCTTGTAAACTGTTTTTCTTTCCCTAGACGATAACCACAGCTGTTACACTTTGATTCCTTGAGGTAATAATTTATTATTCTAGTGACCCAATGAGCTGTCTGAGGATGCAAAGATGACAGCCTGGCTCTATAGGTCCACATTAAGGGAAACTGTGGGCAGAGTAACACCTTATGGCCTCAATGATATTATTCCCTAACTGTGAGCTTGTGCCTGGGATAAGTATTTGGCAGATCTTAGTATTGGGCAGATGTTCAAAATAAACATGTGTGTTCATCCAGTTTAGAAACACAGTTAGAAGTTAACAGGAGACTGTACAAGCCTTAATCCTATCTAAGGGTGGATGGAAACAATATTCAAACATTTTTCCTTGCGTTACAAGAAAGGGTGTTTTGACAATAACAAGACACTCGATTAAAATAAAAGTCAACTGCTGCATATTTTTTTTACATTTTGAGACTTTTTTGCAAAAAAAAAAGTGTATGCAAAAAAAATCCATTTCACACTGTGTTTTACACAGAGGATACTTTTTTAATAAAATGTTTTTATTAAAAAAATTGCAAACATAGGCAAAATTGAGATTATCTTTAAAACAAATGAGCAAAGAACAAAACATACAAACCAAAATGTACATACTATACAAAAAATACAAATAAATAGATCGAGTTTTAACCAACAAATTACAAACATAATTTACAAACAACATAAGACATACAATGTACACAATTCATAATACAAATTCGTACCTAGATTTCGCAATCTGTCCATTTCATTAACTTGATTAACTTACCTATACACCTTAGGACAGCCCTTGATTATAAGGCTGACAAATCTAACAAATTACCAAGTGACATAACAGAAACACATGGCACCAAAAAGGACTCCCCCTGCTGGAGGAGGTACAGCTTTCAGTGCTCAGTTTTCCTAATCATCGTCCAAGCTAATATGGGTTTGTAACATAGAAGTTGAAAAAAGAAAAAAAAATAACAACTAAAATATTACATGAAGTGTCCACTATAGATCATTAACCCAATTGTTCTGATTATTAACAACCCCTAACAATACAAATAAATAAATATTTCAAATACAGAGGATACTTTTTGAACAAATATATGCCTCTAGTGCCATCATCTTAACTGATAGCTCATCTTTTGGGCAGCTATGCAAGTCCTGTTCATGAGAAAGAGGGGGAGGACTCACGCAGTTGAACATGATGTACAGGGTCAATTTCTCTCTAGAACATGTAGTTGTAAGAGGCAGAGGCAATGGGAGGGTCCTTGCAAGGGAACACATTCCAAGAAGCCCTTCAGGGATGCAGTGAATGTCAGCAGTCCTCATATGCATTTATAAGCTTGTAAGCTGTGTGTGAATGGTATGAATGACAGAGAGTGAGAATGGATTATGTGGATAAAACTGGGAGACTGCAGCATGTGTATTTTCAAAGTTTACTTTTTAATGTTGGTTAAAACTCTTCAAGTTTCCTCAGTTTCTCACACCAAAAGGGCTTATATATTGTGCAGAATGAAAAGGCATTGTTCTTCTTTGTGGTCTCTGTGCCTCATACATTAGGAGCTTTCGCACCTGCACAATAGCGTTCAGAAGATTCTAGAGCTTAGTAGCTTGGCGGGAAACCCTCCCCCATGCCCGTACTGAGCATGCTCAGCCCGCCGAGCAACGGTCGCTCCTCAGTTCTTTTTCGTCCGCCTTAGCGAATGGAAGGTTCTTAGCTTTGCAGCTGTCTATTAGGCTTTCGGTTTGGGTTTTTGGCTTTCTCTTCGAACCCCCCCCCCCTTTTTCCTTTCCATCTGCTTCTTCTATTGTCTTCCCCACCTTCTATGTCTAACCCTTTCTAACTCTTGCATCCCTTTGAACGCAAGGTCGGACTTTCCCCCTTCTTTCGCTGGGGGACACCCTAAACATACTAGCCTGTGCTGTGTTGTGGCTTTCGGCCTGGAAAAACCTCACTACCAGGAGCCAACAGTGTTTTCTTGGCGCGCCCAGTGGCCACACCCTCCTCGGTACTGGATGCCGGCACTGGGCTTGGTACTGTTTTTTGAGGCCCCATTCAAGCACGGCATTCTCCAGTGAGGCTCCTACGGGCTCAGGTAGCCGAATCCTCCAGGCCATTCCCTGCCACCCAGCGCAAACGGCCTCCTTCTCATGGCACCTGAAAGGAGATGGGGAAGAAGGAAAACAGGAAGGAACCTTACATGCGGCTGAGAGAATGGACCCTTCAGAGATCCTCAGGGACCAAACCCTGCCCTTGCTGCCCTGGTTTCCCCGCTCGGTCACCTGAAAGGGTGGACAGCCCGGAGGATGAGGACAAGACCGCCGCCTCGGCTGTGCCTCCAGCCTCACCTATGCTCGCTGCCGTGGTCTCCCCGCTCGGCCACCCTTAGAGGATGGTTCTGCCCGGAGGACAAGGATCAGACCTCTGGCTTGGCCGTGCCTTCGGGCCCGCCTATGCTCGCTGGCTGCAGTCGTGACTCCATCGACAACGCATCCAGTTTCGGGTGCAATGATGGTTTCCTCTACGCGTTCCCCCGTTTCTTTCTTTCCTCTCCTTGGCCGTGTGGTCCCCAAGATCCTCACAGACCGAGCCAACGCTGCACTCACTGATTCGGCCCTCTGCTCGAGGCTGCTCGCGGTCGGATCCTCCGTTTTCCCGCCACACCAGACCTACTCTTGCACTCCAACGGCCTCGTCCTCCATCCGGACCTGCTGCTCCTGGCCCTTCGTGATGGGAGGATGTCGCCCTAGATGATCCCGTCATTGGCAACATCTTGACCGCGGCCAGGAAGGAGTCAACACGCCGCAGTTACCACTACAAGTGGCGGCGCTTCGTTGCCTTTGCTGAGGAACAATGAGAGCCGGTATCGCCTGTCAACCTGCCTACCGTGCTCCACTTCCTCCTGCACCTCTGGCAGCAGGGCTTGGCCTTCCCGTCGTGGAAGGTCTACCTTGCTGCTATCGTGGCATACCAACTGCCATGATCCCCATCGGCGGCTCTCTCCCGTCACGGTACCGTGAAGCAGTTTTTTCTCTAGGGCCTGCAACACCTTTACCCACCGGTATCGCTGCTGCTGCCACCATGGTCGCTATCGCTGGTGCTATCGTAGTGGACAACACCGCCCTTTGAACCCATGGCGACTGCAGATCACAGGCTGCTCGCCATGAAAACTGCCTTCTTGATGGCTGTCACCTCTGCCAGTCAGGTGGGAGGGCTGACAGCCCTACGATGTGACGAACCGTACCTGGTCTTTCACAGGGACAAGGTGGTCCTTCGGCCTGACATTTCATTCCTGCCGAAGGTGGTCTCTAACATCCACCTGAGTCAAGACATCATCTTGCCCACCTTTTACCCGAACCCGACTACACCTTTGGAGTGATCCCTTGACTCCTTGGATGTTCGTCGGGCCTTGGCCTTCTACAACGACAGGACTGCCTCTTTCAGACAGACCCCGCACTTTTTGTGTGCCATGGCCGGCGTCGGAAAGGCCACAATGTATCCACCCAGCACCTTTCGAAATGGGTAGCCCAGATTATCCACCTGGCATACGAGCTTGCCAAGAAGCCTCCGCCAGACCTTCCTTGGGCTCTTTCCTCCAGACCCGTGGCAACATCTGCAGCCCTCTTGCGAGGAGTCGGCCTGCAGGAACTCTGCCGTGTGGCGACTTGGTCCCAGCCATCGACCTTCGTGCACCACTACAGGCTCGATTGCTGGTCCCGGAAGGATATTCATTTTGGATGTGCTGTGCTCGCTTCCGTTCTTTAGGGCCTGACCCACCGTCCTACTTGTAGGCTACATAGTCTCCTAATATATGAGGCACAGAGACCACGAAGAAGAAGAACAGGTTGCCTACCTGTAACTGTAGTTCTTTGAGTGGTCATCTGTGCCCTCATACATGCCCGTCTAGCCGTCCCCTCTTTCTCAGGCCCCTTATTGGCGGACTACAGAACTGAGGAGCGACTGTTGCTCGGCAGGCTGAGCATGCTCAGTACGGGCATGGGGGAGGGTTCCCGCCAAGCTACTAAGCTCTAGAATCTTCCGAATGCTATCGCACAGGCACGAAAGCTCTTAATGTATGAGGGCACAGATGACCACTCGAAGAACTACAGTTATAGGTAAGCAACCTGTTCTTTTCACCATTTGTGAAGCCATTCTATAGAAATGAAACCCGTCTTTTTTGCACTGAGGTTTAGAGGGGCTTCAGGCATTACCTTGATGCTAGAAAACAGACCATGGAGGTTGCACGATTGATCTCTCTTATTTATTTATTTCTATCCTGTCTTTTTCCCAGTTTGGGACTCCAAGTGGCTTGCAAAAATTTTAAAAAACTCATAAAAAATCCACAAGGTACAAAAGTCAAAACAAGATGAAACAATAAAAATATTAAAAGCAAATTTTATATATATACTAGTGTATTTACCTGGCATTGCCAGGGATTTTATTTTCTGCTTAAGAACTCACTAAACTGTCTTCTCCAGTACCTGTAACTTTTCCCCTGTTTCCCAATGCAATCTGTATTCAGAGTTATTTACATGCACAGTTTGGGTTCCTGAGGGAATATACTGTCCTCCTCCTTGCTGCTAGGCCTCATCTCCATAGCAACTGGCGTATTCCAGTACTTGTAACCTATCCCTATTTTTCCCAATCCAGTCTCTATTCAGAGTTGTTAACATAACAGAGGTTTGGTTTCTGAGGAAATACACTGCCTTCTTCTTGGTGCTGGGCCTCATCTCCATAGCAACCGGCCTGAGGCCCAAGAGCTCTCCGGCTGAGAATTCTAAAGCACCCCCCTAAACTGCCAACCCCAGGATTCCATAGAATCTTCATAGCCAGCCAATCATATGAGGTTTTCTCGCCTCACACAGCCAATCCTATGAGGTCTTCGCCTGCCTGATGCAGACAAACAGACAAGATTGCTCACAAACTTTGACTTGTATATAGGAGATATGTATATGTACATGTAAATATGTATATATCATTAAACATACCCATGTATACCAGTACAATAATTAGCAAGATCCAGCACATGATTCTGGTGGGACGGGCCTTTATGCAATACCATGACTTTTCCTGGTCTATCCACAACATCTTTTCCTCTGTAAAGGCAAATCCAAAATATAGCTTCCTTTGCATCTTTCTCATCTATGAGATGAGAAGTCTTGACAGCCTTGTGATGGCAGAGGTGCAGGCACTGGAGGTCTAAAGAATATTCACAAATTTTCTCAACCTTGACAAGAAAGTCCACTGAGACACTCCATAAGGAAAATGATGAACCGTTGCAAGATTTTTCACTTTTTGGACTTTAATTGCAATAACAACAACAACAATAGAGTCTTTGTGTAAAACAAAATGTTTCTGGCAAAGGAAACAACACTTATTTCATAAAACATACCCTTTTCTTCTAAAAAAAATTGTTTGCTGCTGTGAAGCACAGACACACACAAAAGAAAAACATGGAGATTTTTTTTCAGAAAAGCAAAATGTTTCTTCAAATGAATTTTTCACAAAAAAGTCCCGAATGCAAAAGCTCTCATTTGACCATTTTTTTCAATATAGTGTCACCAAAATTGCAAAAGTTGGATATAGTCTTTGATAATATCACAGAATGGTGAGAAAACATTTGAAATTACTTAGGCATGCAAAAATGAAATCAGGAAAGATCTACATCCCTATTATACCTCATATTTTGGATGTAACATCAGGCACACATTGCAGAGGTACACATTGACCAGGCATGTGATGCAGAGTGGAATTACTCCTTTGAGATCTCTTCTGTCTAGGAATGGGCCAACCGAATCCTCGAATCCTGGGTAAGGATTCGAGATTCCTGAATCCGAATCCCTGTGCCAAAATAGGCAAACCGAATATTTTGAATCCACCAACCAAATAGACTGCTGGAGACTGGGACCCCTGAAAACCTGGGAAACTGTAATGCCTGAAAACCTGGAAACCAGACATACAAGGGAAGATAGTAAGTAGGTGAGTTTTCCCTTTGGAGCAATAATGGCCTTTGCTAACAATTTCACAAATTACATATGGGCTTGTTTTCTAAGATACTGAAATTGAACATTTCATATTTAAATTCAATACTTGACTGGAAGCTACAGGCTTGAGATTTCAAGGACAGCTGGAATATTCCTTTGCATAGCTTCCTTGCAAACCTCTTTTAGACACAATTCTGGAGTTTGGAGTTTTACAAGGGGTCGCAGCCTTCTCTGTCAAAATGTACTGGTGCATCATGAAACTACAAAGCCCAACATGCCAGAAGGAGCTATGCAAAGAAAAACCAGTTTTGACCTAGATTATCTCTGTACTCTAGTATGTGGCCCTGTTTACACAGGCAGGAAAATGGGGGATTAATCCACATTTTCCTGCCTATGTAGAAAGGGTCTTCATGTCATTTTCAATCTGGGGAGATCCTGAGGCAAAACCATGACAATTGTCTTGGCCAGATTTCTTCAGAGGGAGGTTTGCCTTTGCCTAGGCTTTTGCTAAGGCTGAGAGAGTGTGTCTTGCCCAAGATTATCCTTCTTTCCCCTGCTTTTTAAACTCTTTTTAAAAAAGGATTTGAAAGATTCAAGATTCTTGAGATTCGTGGATTCCCAGAATCTTCCAAGGATTCGGAAAATTCTGGATTCGTCCCATCCCTACTTCTATCGAAGTCAATGGATATGACCACTCAGATAGCCACATATGAAATATGAAGAAGACTTAATTTTCCAGGGTTCTTATTGACATGGAGGAGCTGTATATGCATATATCTACAGGTGTGTAGGAGCACAATTTGTAAGATGTGTAGACTGCAGATATAGTGAAGGGGGTATAACATGCAGGTATGAACTCTCACATCTCTTTCAGTAATTACATTGGACATTTCCATTACTATAAAGGAAGAAGGAAAGCAAGAAAGTTAGGTATCATCACAGACTTTGGATATTTAGACTGGGAGAGATTCCAATGACCTACTGGGAACTCTATGGATTTAGCCTTCAGAATTCTCTTCAGAGAATGGAATCAAGTTGTGCAGCATGAGGCTTTATATCACCCACCACCACCCAAGCAGTATGATTCTCCTAGGTTAGCCAGTCCTGCCTAAAAACAACAGGTGATAAATACTCTTCTGCTTTTTGCACACATAGAAGTTACATGTGATCATAAGGACTCTAAAATTGAAGAACACTCCCTACAGGCTTGGATTTTAGTAAGATGCCTGTCCTTGACAGGAATTTTGTTCCTGTTCAGGAAAGTAGCTGTGAAATAATATGAAATTCTCATTGCTTGCAGAGACTCTGTGATTTTAAACTTCAGCAACATAAAATGCTACGTTGACAGAAATATGTCTCAATTGAAGAAAACAAAAATAAAAATGGAGAAATGATGGATGTGCCCCAGTCTCTTGTTTCTTGGCCCTGGCATGTAATGGATTTCATTTTGGCATGTCAAACTATTTCCCAAGATCTTTTAGAAGTTTGATTTAGCATGCCCCAAACTCTGCATGGAGTATTTTAGATTTGATTTTTTGTTGAAATTGCAGTGCTTTAGTGTATTATTTCTAATTCATGTGAATTACCTCAATCTCAGAGCTCCATTAACTTTTACTTTAACTTTCACAGTATGGCAACGTGCCAGTGATCACATCTTAGTATCAGGAAAGAAGAAAAGACAGGAGAAGGTGAAGAAGAAAGACAAATATAGAAGACCATACAACAAATATCAAGCTCATTGTAGCCCCCTTCAGATGTTAACTGTCAGAAGAGGCAACATGGATACAGCAAGGTGGTGGAACCAGGTCTTAAGGCACTGTACATGATGAGTGTGGACTTCCACAGTGGGAATACTTTTGTGCCAGTAATGGTTCATTGCGTGGTTTGAAACCTTTGAAAACCAAAGTTTAAAAATCAGAGTTTCAAATCATGTAGGGAACTTTAACAAAAGGCCCTACTGGAGTGGTTCACAATCATTGCATGGGGGGCTAGAAAGACAGATGTGAATTTGGCAGTGGGGCTAAATTGAGAGAGAGCAACATCCTGGCCCTCACCTCCCATCAGAAGTGCCCAACATACTCAGTGGTGAAAGATCATAGGAGATGCTGTTCAAAACAATCAGGATAGCCACAAGTTGCCTACCTCAAGCTAATTCTATGGTCCTGGCATATCCATGGTTTACTGTACACTGGATGCCATACTGGGACTATCCAGTTTCTTTTTTAAAAAAATGGGTTTTGCTCCTCTCCAAGCATGCAGGCTTGTTTTATTATCTATTAATACCATGACTGAGAGTCATGCACCTCTCTATTCCAAGGCAGACTTGATTCAGTTCCCCCCCCCCCAGTCTGCGTGAGTGTGTTGTCTACACATAGGTGCAACGTCACATGTTAATTATCACCTGTGACTATATCTGGTCCATTGTTGTTGTTGTTTTAATGTCCTGCTCCCCTCACCATTTTCATGCTTCTACACGCATCAACCTCTTCATTTCAGCTACACCCAAATCGTCCTCAACAAAGCATGCAGAAATCTGTGTACCATAACCCTGTGAGGCAAATATGTGGTGCTGCACTACCAAAGCTATCAGCAGAGTAAACGTTGCAGTTAAGCAAGCTGAACTCCCTCTAAATGCACAGAGAAGGAGACTTCTTCATAGATTTTACTTTAGGGCAGCATTTCTCCAAACTCTACTTGCACCACTTTGTAATCATTTCCAGAACAGCCTCATCATAGTTATCTAATTGTAGCTCAGCTGGTGAGCTTTCTACTTGCCTTCCAATAGACAATACATTCTTGTTTTATTTCTCCTTGAGGCTACATCCCCTCTACCTCTGCTAAAAGCAACCATGCAAGCATGTATCTTGAGATTTATGCATGTGTATACATGCACCAGTCAGTTCTGGCAGTTTTCACTTCCATCAGGAGTAGGTCATTTCATTTCTAAAGCTAATGAATCTTGGCTGCTTATTAGTAACCAAACGTTCCCCACATGTTTTGAGTTTCAACAGACGTGGCATATAGGAATGTACTGTTCCTGCAGGAAAAAAAATCCCCTTGCCCATAATATGACATTTATAGCTAAGCTAAGAAGTGATGGAGAAGTGGCATCAGCATCGCTGCTGATCACAAAAGTGCCAGTGCTTTAACCTTGTGACACTTGGTTTCCATTTATCACTGAGGATGATGGAAATTTTAGCCCTACATATTGGGGTCGGAAGTTAGGGATGACTGGCTTATCTAGTTCAGTAACTTGTTTCCAATACTGGCCATCTAGATGCTCTCCTGGAAGCTCATGAAGAGCCCATGAAGGCAACAAACAGGCATCTCCTCCTTCCTCTTTTCTTTTATCCTAAAAACTGGTGTTCAGTGCTATGTGGATTCTTATGTAGAGTTCATATGCTTTTTATGTCTTTTGGACTATGATCCTCCAAATCTCCAAGCTAGCACCACCACTAAGCCAGATAGAAAGATAGTTCAGTTCTCCATATATCTGTTTAATTCTTTTAAAAACCTTCAGAGTGCAGAGGTAATCACAGTTATCTTGCCTCAAAATTCCATTATAAATACAAATTTGCATCCTGCTGGTTCACACAGTTTAGTATGCCACTATGATACCAGCTCATTTCACTTTCTCTGTCTTGCAGTGCCCTAACATATGTCATCTTTTTCCATTTTAATTGTGAGAGGGGAGGGGTTCAACCCAGAAATAATAGCTATCCTTGGTGAAGTCATTTTCTGTCTTTCTTTCTTTTTACTGTGTTGACAGAGTAACCAGATTTTCTGTCATGCTTTTCGATCATCCTTCATTGAAGTAATACATGAGTGAATAATACAGCAGTTCATAATGAACTACTTTCCTATGGCACTGAATAGGCTAGCCACCTAGTCTCAGAGTGTAGTGGTTTGCTTGTTAGTTTATGCCTTTGGAGATCTCATTCAAGTCCCCATTAAGCTTTGAAATTTACTGAATACCTCAAAAAGTTGTTTTGAGGATCAAATCAATATATCATGAGCTGACTGGTGGAAAGATGGAGGTATAATGTTTGCAACTGGTAAATAAATGAAATTACAAAGCTAGGCATGCAAAGAAAGCTCAGTGATTGGTCATCCTTCTCTCCAAATGGGCCCACTGTGATTGATATGACTTCACACTACATGGGGATCTAGTGGTGGAGCTACTAGATCTACTCCAGTCAGCAGCCAACTTCTCATGGACTTACTTGTAGCCTTTTCCCTGTAAAGATTACCTTGTGGGGTTACAGAGTGGTGACAGTCACTTGCCTCACAGGAATTAGAGTAGTGCTGATAGGAAGAAAATCAACTAATTTGAAATGTGGTGCTGGAGGAGAGTTCTATAGATATTGTGGACTGCTAAAAAGACAAATAAATCGATTCTAGAGCAAATCAGGCTTGAACTATCCCTAGAAGCCAAGATGACTAAGCTGAGCCTGTTGCATTTTGGCCATATTGTGAAAAGACATGACTCACTAGAAAAGACAATAATGCTTGGTAAAGTAGAAGGCAGTGGGAAAAGAGGAATGTCATATTACAGATGCATAGACTCATTCATGAAAGTCACAGCCCTGAGTCTGCAATACCTGAGTAGGACTGTTGTATGCTGGACTAACTTGGAGGTTTCTTATTCATAGGGTTAAAAACAACACTAAGGGAACCCGCTGATTTCCAAGTTGGACATAAATGAGTGAGAGGTTGACAACTGCAGCATTGCAACCACTACCAGAATTTCCAGGTGGCTATAGGCACTTGTCCTGATAGTCAGCACTGGAGGATCCCATTGAAGGTTAACTGCCTGTGGTTTCCTTGAACCTGAACTTTGTCCGGGACATGTTCTATGAAAACTCAGGCATAGTAATGGAAAATGATGGAGTTAACTGACATGTTCATCTGCATCACAAATGGGAATTGTGCAGTGCTCCAGATGTTGTTGGACTGCAATTTCCAGCATTCTTCACAATTGACTTTATTGAATAGGGCAGTTGAGAATTGCTATCTAACAACATCTGAAGAGCTGCATAATTCTCAGGCCTGATCTACATGCTTGTCCCTTCCCCACTGTCATGAAGACCCATTATTTGTCTATAGCAATTTTCAGATGCATTGGGAGTTGGTGGTCAGTTGCTGATTAAATTATCTCCAATGCAGCTGTGGTAAACTTCTTACATATTTAAATCTTAAGTGATCTGAAGAGTGTCATTTGTTATTGCTATTACAGTGCCATTAATGTGCAATATGTTTATATTCTTTTATAATGCTGTATTAACAACTGTCAGAAACTATCTATGATGCAATGCACTAAAATGGCACCAGGAGCATTATAAATTATCCCAAGTATGCCTGCTGTAATGTTTCCATAGATAATATTTTTGTCATAAAAACAATGTTCCTTATATTAGCAAGGACAAGCTGTAAATGAGGACAGATTGTTACAGACATAGACTTCATTCTGATGCCTGTCTGGGGAAAAGTTTGAATTTGAGAAGACATAAGTCTTGTTCAGTCAGCCAAAATGGAAAATAGCCCATTTTAAGCAGGGTGAGGATGTTGCATGCAGGTTCTGTCTCTCACTGCCCCACACGTAAACTCCATGTGCTGCATCTGTACAGCACCTGTGCTTGTAGATGTTGAATGCATATAGGCTCTCTAGGCAAACTCAGCAAGTCTGCATTTTCTGCTGTTCTAATTTCACATGGAGAGCCTCTCTCTGTATAGTTTGTACAATTTGTACACAGATTGTGTAGAAGAGTTGAGTCAACTTGTAAAGGTGAAGCAGGACCAGCCCTACTATTGGGCAGAGTGAAGTAAAGACTTCAGTTGGCAGATAGTGGGAAACAGGAATAGTAGCCTGCACCAATAGTAGCTCTGTTGGTGAATAGAGATAATTATGCTACATGGCCTGTCATTTATCTTCTAAACCAGAGATGAGGCCTTGTGCAGTTTTCTACTGTGGCTACTAAACTAGCCACTTCCCTTCAGGAACTGAGACCAAAACCTAAGACAGGGAAAAACACAAAATTTCCAGAATTGTGTCTGGGTTCATTGGATGAAAATAGGCCAGCTTTGTTCCTGTTCCTTGTGGGGCTCAGTTCCTTCTTGGCTTATTAAAGCATACATAGCATGTGGCAAGTTTCTCCAGAATCTATGCTGCTGCTGAGGCTTATGGGAAGCTCATGTACAGCCTTTGGGGACCTTTCCCCCAGGCAATACATTGCTGCTGGGGTCATACCTCCTGATGCTAATATTTTACCCTCTTCTTTCTTACAAAGAAGAATGAGCTCAAGTATATGTGTTCCTTTTCTCTCCCCTCCCCTCCCCATGAATTTTTGGCCCACAGATATTGCATAAATGCAGTATTCATGCAAACACCTTCATGCTGAGCCAGAGGCCCCAGCACCATCTAGGAACTGGGGAAGATGGAGGCCCAGAGATTAAAGGTACCACACATAGAAAACAAAACACCTGGAACTTTCTCCTGTTCCAACACTTCTAGCCCTGACACATGTCTGCCCAATGTGGGAACCTAGAGAAGCATAGCAATTCCTAAAATATCAGTGAGAAGTCTGAGACATGGCAGTAGAAGACAGTGTCCTATTGTGAATTTTGAATAAAGTTTCACTGCCACTCCAGATTGTTTCTTATGTAGAAAGGAATATCATCTTTCCTTTATCTCAGGCAGAAAAATATCTTCAGGTCAAGGGAAAAGTCCTGGTCTTCCACCATTAAGCATGTTACGTGTCTTGTCCCTAAGTAGCAGTCCTACCAGTTAGAGAAGTAATCGGGGAACAAGCCAAAGAGGAATCTAAGAAAAATGATGTTGAAGTAACCAAAGCACTCTAGAAGTCAGGAATTCAGGAACACTGAAAACAGATAACATGACGAGGGATGGTGTTCAAACTTAGTCTGGGCTGGCAGCCAGGAGAAGCTGATAACAAATACAGGTGAGAAACTCAGCAGTAACTTAAGTGGTCACTTTACTAAACAAAGGAAACAGCTTTGCAAATGCGAACCAATAAAGGAACCAACAATGTCCATAAATAAGAGGCAGGCAAAAACAAACACAAGTCAAAGGCAGAAACACAGGCAAGAGAAGCAAACAGAAGCATTCATGGGAGAAATAGTCAGTTGATTGCTGACAAAGGCTAGAGGGAAAAGACTCAGTTCTTATAGGCTCCAGGGTCAGCGCAGCTGATGCCTGATTAATTGGTGCTTGGCATAAATTCGCCGGGAGCGATGCAGGAGACCCTTTTGGTGTCTACGCTGGGCAAAGGTAGGTATGGCTAGCTCATTCTCTGTGTCAGAGTGAGCAGGGCTCCCTGCTGGGGCTGACATTTCTGTCCCTGGGACAGGTACTGGTACTGTCTGCGCTGCCAGGTCTGCTGTAGCAGATTCTGTGTCAGGGCTCAGAGCAGGTTTCTGCTGCTTCAGACTCTGAGTCTGAGTCTAGGTCCTGAAAGTCCATGGCAGATGGAAGATATTGAATCTAAGAATTCCAGCTTTCAGATGTGGCTACTTTTTACCCCACTGTCTGGGATAATGCAGCTGATATTGTTTAGGCTTCTTGAATTTCAGGATCTTCTTAAGATTTGCAACCCAGTACATCTTTCAAGCTCTCACTTCTACTGTGTCTCTCCAGAGGCTTGGGAGGCTCAACATATGAATGCTCCTCCTGATCCTGAATGTGAAACGGAGCTCTGTTGGAGAGCCCAGGCTCTGTCTCACCTTCCAGAGGCTTCAATAGAGGGCTCATGGCCAGAGCCTCCATTTCCTGCTCTTCTTGTTGGGCCCATCCTTCTGGCTCTCCTTTCTGTCTGAGCAGGACTTCTCATGTTAAGGTATGACAGCGTGAAACGTGATTAGGAACCCTGATCTAGCATGGTTCCCAACTGCATGAGGTACCTATACATACAGAATTACTTCTGAATACAGTAAGATTGGGAGCAGAGCCAGTGAACACACAGACTTCTGAGGCTGGATTTGGAAACACAGTTTCACAGTCACACTCCTTCACTTATTCAGTGATAAGTAATTTAATACTAAAAATAATATATTCATCTATCTCTATAAATAATGGGGAATATTATCATCAAGTGATCCATGTGTCTGCTCAGTCTTCAGTCTAAATTTTAAGTGTTGATGGGCAGTTACAAAACCTCTGCTCTCCTGGTGTCTTACAGCTCTGTATTTGTATACCAAGTTTGGAGATGACAGACACTCAAAAGATGCTTTCAAACACAGAACTGTCTTCTAACAGCCTTTAGATGGAGTACTGTTCTTGGTAAAGAGAGACACATAGGCACCCCACACCATAACTGTAGCACAGTGATTTATTGAAATATACAAATGTTGGTTATCTTTGCAGGATTGGTATTCAAAACAGTACCATTGTATTCAATACAACTGTTATCTCACTTACTACAGTGCATCCATTCTCTTCTTCTTTCTCATACTCTTTTTTTCCTTTTTGGTATAAGCCAGGATAGGATCTCTCTGGCACAAAGATATTGATTGAATCGCATGCTTAGCTGCTAGAGATCAGAAGGCACGAATGACAAAATAAGATCAAAGAGAACATCACTGAACCTGCAGCTGTGATACAGATTCTTGGAAGTCACAAAAAGTTAGTATACTTGTTGTTTGTCACCAAAACTACACTTGGGTCTTGAGAATCTATATTCTGTAGCTGAATATCATGACTTTGAAGTTTTCTCATGACTGATAAGCATTGCTCAGAAAAATTACTATTTGGAATACAGAATTCCTCAACCAGTCTGTCCATGACTGAAAAGTAGCTTTCCTGGGTTCTACTAATAAACACACTGAAACTGAAAATAATCTCTATATATGTATGTTGCAAATTACTCATTATAGATAATAACAGTACTCCTTCATTTTTGATTAACAAGGGGTTCAATGAAATACGAAGTAGAATTGGGTAACAAATAACAAACCTTGGACTATTAAATGGTTAAAACCTGAATGTTTCATGTTTCTCATGGGCCTCTTTCCAGTCATTGGCTGACCTATTGTAACATTATGGAATATTTGCAAACAACTGTGAAGAAAAGCTGTCAGCCACAGAATGTTAACAGTACAATTTCTTGACAAAAACAGTCTTAGAACAGAAGGCACTATGTTGGACTGGAAGTACGGAGATGAGTTAATGTGCAAAAAGATAATTCTGAGATTACTTGAATGGGGCTGAGCAGGCTGATGAATGGGAATTAAAAGATGAGAGAGGTGTTGGGGAGACAAGCCTTATGGCAGTATTGGGCAGCTCTGTTTTTCTTTTTCTTTTTTCCCTTCCTTGTGAAGTGTTTCAAGGTAAACCATCACTAAGGTAAATTCAAAACCTCCTTTTCGGAAGTCTGGGCAAAATTACGGACTGCATGCATGTGGGCTGTGAGATGTATGATTCTTACCCCTGTCTTAGAGGATGGAAGACAGGGGCTATCTCTAAAAAAAAAAATGACTGGAGAAATCATAATATATGCTCTTCCAACAAGAGTTTTTGCTTCTGAAAAACCAATGAGAAGATACTGAGGCAGCAAGGCTAAGGAAATTTAGTCAGTGAGGCTAAGGAAATTTCACATATTGATTTGAAGTAATAATGGAGTTTTGATGGTAAAGCCAATTAAAAAATTACTGTCAACATTGGAATCATAGAATCATAGAATCATAGAAATGTAGAGTTGGAAGAGACCACACGGGCCATCCAGTCCAACCCCCTGCCATGCAGGAACACCCTTAAAGCACTCCCAACAGATGGCCATCCAGCCTCTGCTTAAAAACCTCCAAAGAAGGAGATTCCACCACACTCCGAGGCAGCATATTCCACTGCCGGACAGCCCTGACCGTCAGGAAGTTCTTCCTGAGGTTCAGGTGGAATCTCCTATCCTGCAGCTTCAATCCATTGCTCCTTGTCCTGGTCTCTGGAGCAGCAGAAAACAAGCCCTCTCCCTCCTCTGTATGGCGTCCCTTCAGATATTTAAACAGGGCTATCATGTCCCCCCTTAACCTTCTCTTCTGCAGACTAAACATACCCAGTTCTTTAAGTCTGTCCTCATAGGGCATGGCTTCCAGGCCCCTCACCATTTTGGTCGCCCTCCTCTGGACTTGTTCCAGCTTGACCATGTCCTTCTTGAATTGGGGTGCCCAGAACTGGACACGGTATTCAAGATGAGGTCTAACCAAAGCAGAGTAGAGTGGTACCAGTACCTCCCTCGATCTAGACATCATACTCCTATTGATGCAACCGAGAATTGCATTGACTTTCTTGGTTGCTGCATCACACTGCTGACTCATGTTCAGCTTGTGATCTATTAAGACTCCTAGTTCCCTTTTGCATGTACTGCTATCCAGCCACGTGTCCCCCATCCTATATTTCTGTATTCCATTTTTTCTACCTAGGTGTAGGACCTTACACTTCTCTCTGTTAAATTTCATTTTGTTAGCCGTGGCCCAGCTCTCCAATCTGTCAAGGTCATTTTGAATTTGGATCCGTATTAGCAACCCCTCTCAATTTGGTGTCATCTGCAAATTTGATGAGCATGCCCTCTATTCCTTCATCCAAGTCATTGATGAAGATACTGAACAGCACTGGGCCCAGGACAGAACCCTGTGGCACCCCACTAGTCACTTCTCTCCAGGATGAAAAACAGCCATTCGTGATCACCCTTTGGGTTCGGTCGGTTAACCAATTACAAACCCAACTAACAGTAGCCCTGTCCAGCCCGCATTTTACTAGCTTCTTTGCAAGAATGTCATGGGGAACTTTGTCAAAGGCCTTACTGAAATCGAGATATGCTACATCCACAGCATTCCCTTCATCTATCAAACTAGTAACTCTATCATAAAAAGAGATAAGATTAGTCTGGCATGACTTATTTTTGAGAAATCCATGTTGACTTCTCGTGATTACCACGTTGCTTTCTAAGTGTTTAGAAACTGACTACTTAATGATCTGCTCCAGGATCTTTCCGGGTACTGATGTCAGGCTGACTGGGCAATAATTATTTGGGTCCTCTTTTTTCCCCTTCTTGAAGATGGGGACAACATTAGCCCTCTTCCAGTCTGCTGGAACTTCTCCTGTCCTCCAAGATTTCTCAAAGATTATAGTAAGCGGTTCCGAAATGACCTCTTCCAGTTCTTTTAATATCCTAGGATGCAATTCATCTGACCCTGGAGACTTGAATTCATCCAGTGTGGCCAAGTATTCCTGTACCACGTCTCTACCTATTATGTGCCTCATTTCCCCTGCTTCCTCACCTGCTCCCCAACCGCCAGGTTGAGTGCTTGTATCCTTTTGGGGAAAAACTGAGGCAAAGAAGGTGCTAAGTAGTTCTACCTTTTCTCTTCCCCCGTTAGTAATTTGCCATCTTCTCTGCGCAGCGACTGTATCGTCTCCTTCTTTTTCCTTTTGCAGTGGACATATTTTAAAAAGCCCTTTTTATTGTTTTTAATGTCTCTGGCCAGCCTAAGTTCGTTCTGTGCTTTAGCCTTTCTGACCTCCTCCCTACATCTCCTGGCTACCTGCTTAAATTCTTCTTTGGTGGTTTCCCCCTTCTTCCATTTCCTGTACACGTGTCTCTTAACACTGAGCTCAGCTGAGAATTCTTTGGTCAACCATTCTGGTTTCTTCAAATGCCGTCCATTTTTCCTCCTTATTGGCACAGTTTTAGACTGTGCCTTCAGTATCTCCCTTTTAAGGAACTCCCATGCCTCCTGAGCTACTTTCCTTTTCACTATTCTTGACCACGGAATTCCAACCAGCATCTCCTTAAGTTTACAGAAGTCCGCTTTTTAAAAATCTAAGATGAGTGTCTGGCTACCCTTATCTTCCCCTTCCCACTGAATGCCAAATTCCAATAGGGCATAGTCACTACCCCCTAAAGATCCAACCACTTCTACCTCATTAACAAGGTCGTCTCTGTTGGTCAGGATCAGATCTAGAATATTTGATCTCCTTGTGGCCTCTTCCACCTTCTGGACCATGAAATTGTCTGCAAGACTAGCAAGAAACTTGCTGGACCTTGGTGTCTTGGCAAAATTTGACTGCCAACATATATCCAGGTACTTGAAATCTCCTGTTATTACTGTATCTCTCCTTTTTGAATGTGCAGTCATTTTGTTGAGGAAGGCATCATCAAAGTCCTCAGTCTGGTTTGGAGGTCTGTAGTAAACCCCCACCAGAATATCCCTATTGTTTCTCGCTCCCTTAATTCTTACCCAGATGCTCTCGACCTGGCTTTCTGGGTTTAAGTCATGGATCTCTTCACAGATGAAAACATCCTTGACGTACAAGGCTACTCCTCCTCCCTTCTTGTTAGGTCTGTTTTTACAAAATAGGCTATACCCCTCTATTCCTACATTCCAATCATGAGACTCATCCCACCAGGTCTCAGTGATGCCTGTCAAATCATATTTATTTTGTTGTACTAGGAGTTCAAGTTCATCTTGTTTGTTTCCCATACTCTGTGCGTTAGTGTAAAGACACTTAAGTCCCCGGGCCCTTCCTGAAAGTCTAGTACTATAGTTTCCACTCCTCCCACCATTGGATGCTGGTACTGCTTGGCCAATATCATTTGGGCCTTTTCCCCCTGCACTCGCCGAGTCCTTGCCCTGAATAATATTGTCTCCCTCCCCAGCAGAACTTAGTTTAAAGACCTCTTAATCCTCCTTGCAAGACTGTTTGCAAAAACATTCCTGCCAAGTTTCGTGAGGTGCAGTCCATCCCTTGCCAGAAGCCTACGTTCATGGAAATTCAGGCCATGTTCCAAAAACCCAAACCGTTGCTGGCGACACCACGTGCGGAACCAGTTGTTGACCTCTGCTATTTCCCTTTCCCTTCGTGCACCATATCCTTGGACAGGGAGGAGAGACAAAATGACCACCTGCACACCAATGTCCTTAAGCTTTGTCCCCATAAGCTCGTAGTCCTTTGCGATGTGGTGAAAGCTGTGCCTTGCAGCGTCATTGGTTCCGACATGAACCACAATGAGGGGCTTATGGTCAGTGGGCTTGACCAGCCTGGTTAGTCTCTCCGTTATGTGGTTGAACTTGGCCCCAGGAAGACAGCAGACCTCTCGATTGAGCTTGTCCGGTTTGCAAATTTCCATTTTGGTTCCTCTGAGCAAGGAGTCCCCAACCACCAGAACTCGCTCCTCTGAGGCTTGTCCTGGGCTCCTCGACAAGCATGTTCTTCTAGGACTGCCTGGGCATTCTGTTTAGGCTGGGAGTGTTGATCTAGTTGACATTCTGTTCCCTCCTCCTGGTGCTCCTCAACGTTTGTAAGGCCAAGAACTTTGAAGTGATTGTGTATGGTGAGAGTCTCTGTTGCCTTCCTGGTCCTTCTGGTCCTCCATGTGACATTCCTCCAAGCCTCCATTTCCTGGCCCAGTGTGCTGACTTCCTGATCTGGCAGCTCCTCCGCACATTCAGTCTTGAGGAAGGTCTTTTCCTCCCTATTCAAAAACTCCTCACCTTCCCTTGCCAGTACTGATAGTTAACAACTGTGGTAGCATGAGAAAATAACTAGTTACAGATAATCCTCTTAAAGTGTTATTTCCAAGATCTGATTCTGTGTTCGATTCCCAACATCTCCATTTCAGGTTGGGAAAAGGCAAAGATTTTGTCCTGAAACCTATGCCATTTCTGCGCTACACTGTTATAGTGCTATTAAGCTACTTTCAACATCCTATGGAATCCTGGGATTTGCAGTTTAGGGAAGGGCATTTTGAATTCTAAGCCAGAGAGCTCTTTGGCCTAAGTAAACTACAAAGCCCAAAATTCTACAGGGTGTTGAAAGTAGAATAATAGCACTACAACAGTGTGGTGCAGAAATAGCCCTAAGAAAGCTGTTGCCAGTCAGTACAGAGCAACCTTTCCAAACTGTGTTACCTGAAGCTGTGTTAGGTTATAACTCCTGCTTTCCCATCTTCCCTAGGAACTATGACCATTTGCCCTGTGGTTGTAGATGATCCTCAACACATCTGTAGGGTATTCTTTTGGAGAAGGTTGCTATAGATAATAGTTAGCTGGGTGAACCAATGGTCTGACTCATATGGCTTCTGACATTCCTACTTCTTCCACTTCATAAGTGAGCTGAGCATTGAACTACATGTGCTGGGCTGTCACTACTTTCTAGCATTTTTGCTGCGTTTGGCAAACGCCTTTCTGTTGTACTTTTTCTCTACTATTAATGTTCTTTTTAACTTTCTACACGTTGTAGCAATTGGATTTGTAGTGTCATTTCGTGGTCAACATGGCTACCCTTCCTTTTTTTTAATCTTTGTGATATTTTATTCTGCATTTAAACAAAGATTGAAAGGGATTGAGGAGAGGAGAGGGGGAAGGCAGGAGGGAGGGAGAAAGAGAGAGAGAAGGAGAGAGAATTGCTTTGGAAATGTTACTTTTTGGACCATAATACTTAGTTTCTCCCAGACAGGGGCCTGCTGACTGAAGGATTTTGGGTACTGTTATGCAGAAATTAAGTTTTCCCAAGCTGTGGCTGACAGGGTATGTTGCAAAAGGTGTCAGCAGTACCCAGTAGAAAACAAATGAAATGCTACCATCCTGCTGTACTGCCTGCCCAATCTTCCAGGTGGTTTCTGCCATACATCCAGCATATATACTTGAGAGCCAGTGCAGTGTTAAAGGGAAAACAATGGACTTGGGTTCACAGCTGCATTGAAGTTCTATGGTGACACTGAGCCAGTCAGAATCTCTTAAAAGCATCTCTTGACTTGATCTATTTTTGCATGGTTTGAATGACTTTACATGGTTGCTTCATTTCCCCCTGAGCTACTTGGAGGGGAAAAAAAACACAAGTGTGATAGGTAAGTGATTGGATGGAATTTGCTTTATAGCCAGCATAGGAATTGTGTCTGAGCCACTATAGCCTATGGAGAGGAATTCTCAAAGTTGCAGCCCAACATCTTTGAATTTGCATGATTCCCGCTCCTGCCCTATAGCAATAGGATTTGCTGTAAGAAGACATAAAAATGAATCATTTTCCCATTCCGCCCAGTGTTTCCCACATGGTTCCCATTTCTGTTCTTGGTCCCAGATTTATATAGTACTGTGATGCCCATCTTGTATCTACTCCGTATCTTTGAAAAGTTACTTTGTGAACTACAGCTCCCAAACTTTCTCAGCTAAGATGGCCGGTGACCATGTTGCTTTAGGATTTAGGAAATGATAGTCCAGAAGGTAATGTTTCTGAACTCTGATTTGTTCCCACTCTAGTGGTGAGATAGGAGGACGTAGCACAATATAAAAAGGAGGGAGAAGGAGTGAGCCTCAACATGGAACCATTTTTTCTCTCTCTTTTTAATATGCTTCTTATTTGCCCTATTTTTCCTCTTCCTTTCTTTCTCTGGCTACACTGTTGCCAGCCCATTTAATTCTGTTGTGAGGGATGTTTAAAATTTGATAAACTCACACCTGGTCCTCATGAGGCACTGAAGGGATTGAAAGATCCGAGGCACAGGAGACCTTGGAATGCTAGCACAGGAAGATTATACATAAATATATATGTGTATCTTTCAGTGGTGCTTGAAAGAGTAGCTGATGAAGACTAGCTAATCCTTCTTTTTTATCTTTCCTTGTCAAAACATTGAGCATATCACAGAGCATATACTTAAGAGTGTCCCGGGAGTATAGAAACATGACAGTTTAAAAGGGACGGGTTGAATGTCAAGAATGATTTCTTACCCTTGTGATTAATTCTTGTATATGAGTGTGGGGGAGGTGATTTAGTATGAAGTGGCCATGAGGTTTTTTTTTAAAAAAAGAAGTCATTGATCATTTATTTACATGCATTCGTCTTAGTGTAAGTTCAAGTGTGTCCTGAGTCATTTGGGGGTCATCACAGATAATATAAAGCATGGCTTATTTAAACACATGCTTCAGCCTTCTGCATGCACCTCTCTTTTCTAGACTCTCAGATGTCATTAAAATAGTGTGCCCTTGGAATTGGGCATATGGAGCAGTTTAATTTGTAAACAGCAAGCAATCTGTTGCAAGTGTTGCATACAGAGCCAACAGCTTTAGTAACTAGAAGGGTATCATATGAATACTACTGAGAACCTAGGCAGGAAGTAAAGGCGAATCTGCTCAGGTCACTTCCTGCAACAGATTGCAGATATTCATCTCCAGGAAGGATGTTGCTAGAGCATGTTTAGTAGGTCATACCCTGGAGCATTCCCCATGTGAAAACTGGGACATGTGCAGCCAAGCAACATAAGAGTGTGGTCAAGATAGCAAAAGTCATTAATGAGGAAGAACAGACAAGCTAGGAGAGACTGTGACAATTTGCTTTTGCCTGAGTCTATAAGGAAGGACAAGATCCTGCCCTCCTCCCTTCCCCTCTCCTCTCCCTCTGCTAGTTGAATTAAGCTGGGGAGGAAGAGTGAAAGAGGGATGAGGAGAGAGAAACTGGGACATTTTGGAAGCAGCTGAAGAAGTGGGACAGAAAAGGATTAATTGGGGCTACTCCTGCCAAATTCAGACAGAGCATGTTTAGTAGGTCATACCCTGGAGCATTCCCCATGTGAAAACTGGGACAGAAGTAGTGATAATGCATGCAATAGATGTGTTTGCTATCTAATGTTTTGTTGTTTTGTTGGTCTAAACAAGGCATAAATAAGTCTGGCTACAGATCACTCATGTTCAAAGTTAAACTTTGGACACAGATTCATCTTGCTTACAGGGCCACTACCAAGCAACACTGATATTTCAGTTGTCCTTTCTCAGTATAGCATATTAAGCTAAAAAGAGATATATTCAGGCCTGTGACATTATCTTTCTGCAGAGAGAGAAGCAGCAAGAGAGCCCTCTCAGTAACAGGTTCTGTGTTCACCTCTTCCTCTAAGCAAGCAACCAGGAAAAAATGATCAAGGTTGCCAGTCAAGACATCAGTCGCCTCATTTCTGACCAAACTTGGTAGTAAATAGCCATATATCACTATTTACTTGCAATTAATTTCTTTTTTAAATAACTAAGGCATAACACAGTAACAATTAAGTTCATTCATTTTTGCTGTGCAATTGCAACTTTAGTTCCTTTTATGTTTATAGGGTAGTGGCTTTAATAATCTAGTAGAAATACCACATGGTTCAAACACTGGCTCATGCTGTGGCTTGTGTGCTTAAGAATAAAGAGTATTTGTTATGACAGACCAGTGGTCTGTAGCATTCAAATGTGTTAAAGTAGCTTAAGAATAACTATTTAGTTATTCTTGGAAAATAGAAAAGTAACTTATTTTTTTTCTTTACAATTTACAAGATTTTTTTTTCAATCTAGAGCTTTATAATTTACAGCTTTTTAAAAAATTGCAACTTCAAAAACTTGTGACTGTAGTGGCATTGGGACACTGTGGGGCACTTGGAGCTAAAATTGTAATGTGCTACTTACACAAAATAACTTCCTAAGCAATGCCCCAAGTCCTCTCACATATGATGAGCCACATAACAATAGCCTAACTGTAGCATCTCTGTAAAGAACTTTCTGTCTTGAGACTAAGGCCATTTCTGCACGAGGTTGATACATCATAGCAGTGTCGAATTCTTACTCTCCCGTTTGCACGTTGAACCATTTTAGCTTTGTAGTTTTCCTCATGGTTCTGCATGTTTTCAGCTCCTAGAACAATTCACTGCAGTTCACTGTGATGCGAAACTACTGTATGTGAAAACTGGGAAAACTGATATAAATCTCCCAAACTGGTTCTGCTTCAGTTTTCACCTACATGCAGAAGCATAGCATTGATTCAGATCGCAGAAGTGGCCGGCTACGGGTGTTCCTAGGCTGTCCCTTCCATCATTTCCATCCCTATCTCTCTCTGCCCATCAAAGGACAGGCTGCCATCATTACTGTCTTCATGCATTAAACAGACAGCAGGAAGAGAGTGGATCTGGTAATGGACTGTTTAAATGTGTTTTTTTCGACGTATCAACAAACGTACATTCCTACACACAAATGTAGCAACACAAAAATGTGTTAAAAATGTGTGTGTGTGTTTTAAAAAACAGACCAATCAGCAATGGCAAGGCAGGGTGAGGGAGAGGAATGGGAATGGCCAAGCACTTGCTGTTGCGGATGCAGCAACTGCTGTTCTCCACAGTAGTACGATGTAAATGGGGGGGGGGCGTGCAGACAGCACAGTTTCTGAATTTTTTAATTCAGTTTCTGAATTGGAGTAAAAGAACACCGCTCTTGACACACAGTGAACCACTCCTCCCCTCTCATGCGGAAATGGCCTAATTCAACCTACCTTTAAGAAGCTGCCTTATACTGAATGAAGCCACTGGTCTACATAGTCCAGTACTGCCATCTTTGACAATGAGCAGACCTCTGAGGTTTCCTGTATGGATTCCTTCCTAGCCCTGCCTAGAGGTATATGGTATTACTTGTAGTCACCCATCCAAGTGAAAAACCAGACCAACCCTGCTTAGCTTAAATCAGATGAAATTGGGTATGTTCAGGGTTACCCAGATTGGGCATTGACTCTATCAGGACGAGAAGGAATATATATACCTTCCTTTTCCAGCTAACCCTTGCTCATCCAGCAAGATGTACCTGAGTTTTGCTGAGTTGTCTGGTTCTAGTCTTCTTCTTGGTCCTTACAAGTTATCCCAGGATATCTTTTGGTTTGCTCTTAGGTCCTGATTGTTATTAGGTCTTGACTCCCAGTTCCTGGCTGGTACTCATTTCAGACTGCTCTGTTCTCACACCTGATACATTATACCAAAAGTTAGGAGTGCCTTTCTATATCAAGTGCCAAAATAACTTGGTTGGCCTTGGAATCTGTGTACCATGATGGGGGGCGGGGTGTTGCCATGTGTTGCTCTATCTGAGGCAACAAGATATCTTGGACCATTTCTGCAAACTAAATATGGCACAAGGGATGAAAGAACATCTGGAGAGACCCCCAGCAACTGATGTACATTTGCTGGTGGGGATTTACATTCAGGCAGCCCTCTAATTGGATCTCAGGCTGTATTACATCTAATTTAGCCCAGAATAATTAGAAATGGGACTGTTAGTTACATATACCACATTTCTCTGGTCGAGAGAAACAAAGTGCAACTACTTTGTTCTGTTGGTAACTTTTCTTATATTTATAAGGAACAAACTAATCACAATAGATGTTTTTAAAACACATTTGAGGTGTGCCTATGTAATACATTCAAACAGTTGAAGGTGTGTTTATGTAATACATTCAAATTATTGAATGTGCTCACAAGGAAGTCTTTAAATCTTTCTGAGAAATCTTATATCTAGCCCCTCCCTGTTAAAACTTCTAGTGGTACCCCAGAAACAAGAGCACTGGAATAATTCTTATAGATTAACAATGTTATACTGCTGTATTCTGGGGATCTACAAAATAATAAATCCCACACCAGATGAGTAAGTTGTTGTTTTGGCTACCCTAAAGCAAGCCTATCACAGGGTCTTCAGGGTCACAGTCCAACAGTCAAACCACTACACCAGGGTGGCTCTTGTTGGGGTAATGGTTCTATATTCACAATTACTACTTAGTCATGATTGTAAAACTATTGCCACAGTTGTAACCCCCCCCCCCCGCCTACTTTACTGGGTAACAACTGCATGGGAAAAGGAGGTCCCTTTTGCCAGCAATAGGAACATGGCTGAATTAATGTTTCCATCAGGTTTTGGCAGGGGAGGGGGGATAAGGCCAGCAGAAGTTACTTAGTTAAGTTTACTTAAGTAGCTGATACAGAATACTGGCTAATTTTTCTGGAATTCTAGCTAGGATCAAGAATGGATCCATCACATATGTCATAGCTAATACAGCTGATTTAAAATGTGTGAGCTGTTCCAAATTTTCTTTTAGTACATTATTAAAGGATGATCAATAAATCTAAAATCCCAATGAGGGATGTGTGCAGCCAGTCTCTATGCTCGTTTACTTTGAAGGAAGCTCGTTGATTTCAGTGGGGCTTTCTCCCAAGCAGTCTTCATTTAATATATTTAAAAAATGATGCAAATAAATTTGGCTGGGCTTCATCTTACTCTTAATGGTTTTGGATTCACATACTGGCAGTGTTTCCTCATCTTCATTGATTTTGCTCTGTGAAAATTGGACAGTAATTTAAACTTTGCATAGTATTTTTTTCCTCCCCCTACAGCTATAATTACACATAAATGATTAACTAAAAAATTGCACAGCCCTGGATAGGATACTTTATAACAAAGGCAAGTGATGGGAATACTGATGCTCTGATAGAATACATGAGATTTGACTGGCTTCTGCCATCTGTACAATTTTATTGAATAGTTATAATGTGTTTTGATTTGTAGGCGTTGCCTAGTTGAAATGTGAATCCATAACTGGATGTTCAAAAGCGCACCTTTCTTTCATACCTCTATTCATGTCTTACCTATACTTCTAATAGCCGTGAAATAGACAATAAAGTGTTTTCACCAGGCTTCTTCCCTCACCTCCTGGTTGTGACACCGAATGAAGTAGAGGTAATCCTTTTCTGTACAAAGCAACAAAGAAACCATTCTGTTAGTGCCACAAGATGAGAAGATACATTTCCCTCGCGAACAAAAACAAAGTTTATGCTCTTTAAGGGCTCAGCAAATCTCCATTCTGTTTAATCCTCCACCTCAATTGTGTACATGTCTTGTGTGTTTCTCTAAAGCTGTCCCCAAAGTTTGATTAAACAATGCACATTCTCTGTTTGGGGTGAATCCTGAGAGATCCATTTTAAAAAGGGAATGTTTCAAAAAAGCCTAATCAGTTTCCCTAGAAAATCTAATTGTACTGCATCAACACGAATGTAAAAGTTTCTTTTTTTCAATGTTAGTCCCAGCCAACCTGCATGTCCTAGGAAAGTAAGAGCTGTCTTTTCTCAGACTATCTACTTTTAACAGTCTTCTTCCAGCAGCAGGTGGCTGGATGCTCATGAAACACTTTTTTCTGATCCTTGTCTCCCTTTATCTTCCAATAAAGAATGGCCTTTATCTTTCCTGTGGTCAAGGTTGGCCCGGACTGAACATGGCTGAACATGGCTGTCTGAGATGAAGAATAAGGTAGTGCCTCCTTTGTCATTCCATTGACAAGACAAATAGCTGAATGCCTCACTGGATCATGTATAAGGAAAAAGACAGGTCTATTACTACTTCTTCTATTTGCCGTTTTTCCCAATTTCGGACTCAAGGCAGCTTATAACAATTCAAAGAGACAAATATATGAATTGAATTAAATTGTGTTTAAACTCTGTCCCAGTAGCAGGTCAGCATCCTCCACCACACCTAGGAGCAGTATAGCTTAGAATCCTCAGAAAGAGCAATGAAAGGAAAAGCAGATCTATTTTCTTCCCAGCTGCAGCCAGAGTCAAGTGCGCCCCTTCATCTGATAGCAGGGTTGGCTCTTCCTATAGCCCAGTCCAAGCTCCCACAACACTCTGAATGCAGAAGTTGCAGATTAGATGACATAATGGTATTTGATGCAGTATTTTTGGGGGGGTGGGGGAATCGCTGCAGTTAAAATATCTGTTTTACCTAAATTCCTTTTCTTGTTCCAAACAATTCCCATTATCCATAATGACAAAGTAATTTATGCTTGGGCAAGAGAGATCACTAAATTTATTTGGGAGGGGGAAAGCTAAGAGTGAAATTAAAAATTCTCCAAGATTCAAAAGAAAGGGGTGGTCTGGTTCTCCCAAATCTAGTATTATATTATCATGCATGCTGTTTGAATTGGATAAGAGTTTGGATTAAGCTCGACAAGACAAAATTATTAAATTTGGAAGGGGTCAACCTGTGGTCAGGGTGGCATTATTATCTGTGGTTTAATAAAGCAAAGCTCAACAAAGAATTCAACAGTCGTTATGTAAGGAAAGGTTTATTGAACGTATGGAGAAAATACTTTTTAAGAAGCTGTTTGAAAACACCTCGGTGGGTTTCCACCTATGAAGCATATTACAAAAAAGAGAATGTTTTAGTTAATAGATGGATCAAATATGAGGATCTGATTCAACTCCAAAATGATCAAATAAGAATTAGGTCACAACAAGAATTTAATGAAAATGGAATTAATTGTCATTGGCTTCTTTATAGACAACTTAGAGAAAAGTTAAACATTGATTTAAATTTAAATGGATACCAAGTAAAAGAAGAAGATCTGACGACAATCTTGTCGACCATAAAAAAACAAATTTATCTTGTATGTTTACAAAACTCTATTGAAATGGGACACTGAGGTGGAATAAATTAAAACCTCAGTGGTAAAATGGGCGCAAAACCTCTCCCACTTAATTCCTCTAGACCAATGGGAAAAAAACTTGGAACAAAAGGATGCACTACACAGCATGCCAGGATATTAGAGAAAAACTATACAAGATAATCTATAGATGGTATCTCATGCCTGAACAATTGTCAAAGATATATCCAAATTGTTCAAATAAATATTAGAAGTGTGATACTGATATAGGCACATTTTACCACTGGTGGTGGTCATGTAAAAAGGTTTTAAAAATTTTGAAACATAATCCACATTCAAATAGAAAAAAATTTAGGGTTTCATTTTGAAATGTCCCCTGAACTCTATTTGTTATCAATGAGGAATGAGGATCTAGAGACAAAAGCGGAGAAATTGATATTTTATATGTCGGCTGCAGCTAGAATGTTAGTAGCTCAAAATTGGAAACAAAAGACTCCCCTCATTAATTGATTGGGAAATGAAACTCTTTGATATGTTACAAATGGATAGATTTACATATATATTGAAAGGAGCTAATATAGAAAAATTTGTCAAAGATTGGGAGAGAGTAATAGCATATTTCAGAAATCAGTGGCCGTGTATCAAGATGGTTAATATTGACTTTTAACATTGTTGAGGTAATACGCATGGACGTGCAATCTAATATTCGATTAGTGGAATATGCTGCCTCGGAGTGTAGTGGAGTCTCCTTCCTTGGAGGTTTTTAAGCAGAGGCTGGATGGCCATCTGTCGGGAATGCTTGGAGGGTGTTCCTGCATGGCAGGGGGTTGGACTGGATGTGTGGTCTCTTCCAACTCTACATTTCTATGATTCGATGATTCGATGATTCTATGATTGACAGACACTTGGAATACTGTTTGGAAATTTTATTACTTCTCATCCGGGGGAAGTCAAGATGGTTGGATAAATGTATGTATATGTATGTATCTGTTGTTATATGTATACTTGATTTTATATGAGCCAACATGAATGTAAATGTTGTTTGTTTGTTTTATTGTTAATAAAATTGTTTAAAAAAATAGTATTTGATGCAAATACTTAAATACCCTAAACCAGTTTCCATCTGATCTTGGAGGTGAAGAAGGATCGGCCCTGCTAGATTGTTAATGAATATCAGGTACTGTATGCTATATTTCTGAGGAAGAAACTGGCAAAATCACCTCTGAGTGTTCCTTGCCTCAGAAAGACCTATAAAATTTGTGAGGTTGCCATAGGTCAACAGGCAATTCAAAGGCACATAGGCACACAGACATTTGATGCAAACATTTCTCAGTTACTTGGGGAGTTAAGTTCCTATCTAATATTCGTCCTACTCATTATCCAAAGGTTCCTTTTGTGCAAGAGCAGCCAGTGAGTTGGGTGCTGAACCATGTCACAGCTCCTTGTAAAGACTGGAATAAGTCAAGAATGTGTTCATCACACCCTTGACATGGAAGCTGTTGGCCACTTTGAGTGATATGGCACCGAGTAAGGGGAGAATGTCTGCTCTATCACTCTAAATATGCATGAATCAGGCTTTGGAAAATGTGCCATGATTTTTCTGTTGTTGCTTCTTTTCAGCTTTCAACTGAGGATGTGGTCTTGTAAAGCACCCTAGTGTGATAAAGTCTCTATGCTATAAAACTAAAATAAAATATGAATGATAGTCCATGATTAGGATGCCTATGAGCCACCTTCATTTAAAGCAGGTAGTCTTCAGCTTGAATACATCTTCTGTCTAAAGAGTTGTCTTGTCCAAGTCCAGTCTGAAGAAAACAAACCATGAGAAGAGGAAGTGCTGATCAAGTTATACAGTAGAACAAGTAAGCATTTTCAAAACAGTGATGAGAACTATTTATATTTAAATGATAATTTTTATTTTCAAATGTATGTCTATACATATATATTAACATATGCAAATGTTATGCAGATCTGTCCCCTTTCTGGTAATGTGTTTGCTCTTTTTATGATGTCCAGTCTTTCTCCATGAGTTAAGAGTTAGAGGAAACATGATATCTCTCATCTTTTCTTCTGAAGCCTTATCCCCCAACTGGGGCACAGGGAAAGTAGGTCCATGACCCTTTCTGAGATTTTGGAACCTTGGAAAAGTATAGACTACACTGTAGCTAACCAGATCTAATGATGAATTTGTCTTTTCACTATCATGGATTATTTCCATGCCTGCCTTTTCTCCCTCTCCAACTTCATGGGTTTGGTTACTCTTGAGGGATTTTTTTGGTTTTTGATGGTCAGAAAAACAAGTCCCTTTCATGCTATGCAGTTATAGCACCATGATTCTACTTTAATTGCCATGGTTACATCCCATGGAAACTTGGGGTTTGTAGTTTGATGAGTCACTCGAACAATCTGGCAGGAAATTCTAAATATGCCTCCCTGAACTTCAAATCCTAGGATTTCATGGGATGTTGCCATGGCAGTTAAAGTGGGATTATACATCTGTAACTATATAGCACGAAAGCGATATATGTTCAAAACAGCTCTAACAATACAATCCTCTACATGTCTTCTCTGAAGTAAGTTACATTGAGTTGGAATTACTCTCTAAGTGAGCGAGCACAGGATTTTATACCAAATTTCTGACCCTGGAAACCTAATAAAAATTTTAGAGTACTCACTAAACTGCGAAAAAAACCTACCTTTCTTTCAATTTGATATATTTTCTATCTGATACGTGCTTTCACTAACAGCCCTCATTTTACTTTTCTTTTGACATATATTATTTTCAGACTTATGTTCTCTCTCATGGAGGGACCTATTGGGACTGAATAGTGGAATATAAATATTTTAAATATTTTTTAAACTCAGTTGTAAAGGATTGCCCCTGTCTAAGTTAACTTGGTAGAAATCGCAACTGTATAAGATTGAATACTGGCTAAACTCAGGAGAGAGATCAATATCCTTTGAGCAAAATGAGAATGAAAATATATAGGAGAGAAAATAATTTTAACTGTCATCAATACTAAAAGGTGGAAGAAAAGCAGAAATAGCTCTTAATTGATTGTCAATACTACTCAGGAAAAATCAGATTGCTTTAATAGCCAAGAGCAGGACAGTCTGTGAATGAATTACATTTCCCACACAAGCATTTTTTAAAAAAAAAATCCATGCATTTAAGGGAAATTGACATTAATTTCAATCTACCATACTGTACTTGAGACTGCGTATTCTTTAGGATGTGCAGTTCTGACAAACATTTGAGGAGAAACTTACTGAACAATTTTAGGCATCCAAAGTGTATCTATTCAACCTGTACTTAAGGTGATGACAAAATTTCCCAGAGCAAAAGAAAGCAAAATAAATCCAGGGCTGGAAAGTTACTTCTGAAAAAGAATGATTACGATCACCCACAAAGTAAGTAGTTTGAGGATGATACTCTAGGAACCAGAGCATCGTCCCACCATTTCTCACTTTTTGGATGGCTTCACCATCTTGTTTTGTTCATTGTTCTTAAAAGTAACCTCCCAAACACTGAATAAATCAGCCAAGATTATAGCATCACATCATATGCCTATAAAGAAGTGAACAAAATATACTCTGATAACTATACATACAGGACTACAACCAGCAGATGATGATAAACTGTTCTTTTTACCACTTAGATATCTTTTTGTACTCTCCTGTGTTTTCAGTCCAGAAGCATATCAAAATGTTCACATTTACACATTAGAGCAGAAGCTGCCTTGATGACATGCAGTGCTTTCTTTAAGCAATTTTATTTCAGAAAGTATTTACAATACAGTGCCCAGAGTGTTCATGGGGAAGGAGTGGGAATCAGGCAGCCTTCGAAAAAATAACTGAACTGCAACTCCCAGAAATTCTCCACATGTAATTGGTTAGCTAGTCCTGCTGGAAATGACAGTCCAGCAACATTTGGAGGGGTGCATGGTTTCTACCTCATTGTCCCACAGGACAAGGAATGAGGGCACCAAATTTCATCCAGAGATTTTGAGACAGGACAGAGATGAGGAACTCATTGTGACACACCATCTAACCTGGGAGTGTTGGGGTGAGGCTCCCCTCCTCATTCAATACTCTTTTCTCTCCAAGAAGGTGGAGGGTGAGAAAATGTGCTATGGCCTTAAGGAACACCACTGGAGATGATGACTGAGTTGACTTTTCCGTTCCCTCTCTTTCTCCAGTCAAGGAAGTTGCTCTGTAAGGTCTGAGTCTGCTTTGCCCTTTCTTTCTTCTCTCCAAACAGAGAAGGGGGACACTTAGCTAGCATCTTGAGGGACCATCTGAGTCCATTGTGCTCTTCCATCACCTTCCCTGTTTGGAAATTGTGAGGAAGTAGCAGAGCTAGCTGAGCACCCAGATAGCTTCATCCATCTCTCATCATCCCTCTATGGGAGTTAGAAAACAAGTGTTGATTGGCATTGACTGACAAATGCCTGCCTATGACTTCATTCAAGAACTGCTGTGATCCCAAATTAACATGACAATAACCTGCCATCCACTCTTCTACCATGACAAGATAAGTACAGAGAGTCTTCAAAGGGAGTCAGGGCTACCAGTATTGAAGGCAATGCTATTATCTCACCTCCACAGGGCAAACAACATATGATGCAAGAGATCTGTGACTGAATCTCCTTTTCCTAAAAGCGGCTTTGGGGGCCTGATTTGGAGTAGGGTCCTGTTGTGTGGAGGGTGGTTGTTGTTTGCTGGGTTGTCAACAGTTTCCCAGTATAAAATCAGGTTCCAGCAGGCTGGCCAGGCAGTCACTCTTCACTGCAGCTCTGTGGCAAGAAAAGTATCATAGTAAAAGTGCTGGCTAGAGAGATTGGTGGCTGGAGATACTCTCCCCTGGATTAAAGAGGAAGCAGAGGATTATTCACTGGGGTCCAGAATGCCCATTACTTGCATTTACTCATCAGTAAATATATTATGAGTGGGAAAGACTGAGAGAGTGACACCTTGTCCTTGCCATGAAACGCGGCTGTTTGGATCTCGTGATCTGATGGCACTGTGCTGGCAACCTGCTTTTTTAAAGCAGAAACTCTTAATTGAATGTTTGAAGTTACAAAACCAAAGAATCCTTCTGATTAATAAAGAGTAACAGAACCTGCTCAGCTATCTTCTTTCTGCAATAAAGAGCTGAGTAACTGTGTTTGCCCCACAGGATAGGGACAAATAAATTATAATATTAGAGGTTAGCATCCTCAAAAGAGAATAATTATGACTTTAAGCACATATATTTGGTGAATAGATTGAATTGTGTTTTATTTGCAAGATAGAACTGGATTTCAATGGCATGAAAGAGAAACTACAACATAAGAAAGTACAAACTGGCTTGCTGATGGCGTCTGGCTAGACAGGAAAGCAGCAAGTTGTTAACTCTGAAATTGATGAGTTGAATGAAAGATGGGACCTTCCCAGGAACATTTTTAGATACTTTTACAATGGTAGATGGAGCAGCTATATGTGGAACTCTTGAACTTCAAGAGAAATATGATAGAGTCCCTAGGGAATGAGATCAAGGAAATGTGGGAAGATGTAAGACAAGAGGGGGACACAGAAGTTAGCAACATGGTAGTGAAGCAGGATGAAAACTATATCAAGAGACAAATTCAACTTGAGCTAATAGAAGAAGTTACTAATTTGGGTGAGATGCTTCACCAAGAAGTATGCTTTGTGAAAGGGGGTTTACAGCCCAAGGTAGAGAGAAAAAGGAAGCTATATCTAAAATTAATTTGTAATCAAATTACTTTGATGGTTGAATGAAACCAAACTGACCTAACCTATTTGATTGAAGGGAATGAGAGAAATATGAGTTTAAAGAGGATGCTGTTTCAAGACAGTTGCTTTAAAGTACCAAGTGGAAAGGAATCTGAAATAGTGAATCAGAGGAGTTGGGGAGGGTGAAGTCTATGGATATGATAGTTACAAGGGAAGAGGGGGTTAAATTTAAAATGAAATAAAAAACAAAAACCAATGAAAATTGGATTGGCTTAGTAAATGTTGTAAGAGATTTTACAATATAAAATGGTTTAGAAGTATTTGGATCTTACATAAAATGTAATAGATGTTTTAGCTAGTGAAAATATTATATAATCAAGCCAACAAGTAGCACTTAGTATAAAAGGTAATAGATTTATAGTTTTAACTAGAGAAAATACAGTCAGCCCTCCAATTTCATGGGGGTTAGAAGCACAAGGTCTGCCATTGAAGTGAAAAAAGACAAATTAAAATAAAAAATGTGAACACTAGGAATTTCTACATCCTCCAGTGTGATTCTATAATCAGCTTCCCCAGAAGTGATCCACAGAGTCACACTACAGGACCTAGCAGTGTCTAAAGAAGTGTTCTCTCTAGGAATCTCTAGGTCCAGCAGCAGGGAACCATCCACCCACCTTCAAATACTCATATCCAATCCATTTGCAAACAAGTGAGCAGAATCAGCACTGCTGCTGATGCCATGTCCCTGCTGAAATTCCTCACTACCCTGCAATTGTTGGCAAGGTGGTGGTTCACAAATGAGTGAGCAGGTTTGGTACTACTACCATCATCAATCCCAGGGTGACCAGCAGCTTCAGCAGGGGTGATGCCAATCCTGTTAGCTCATTCACAAATGAGCGAGGAGGGTTGACACACACACATACCCACTGCTGGCCTTGCTCATTGCTGCCCTGCAATTGTTGATGAGGGAGGGGGGTTGCCAATCCTGCTTAGTCATTTGTGACGACCTTCAGCAATGACATGGCAGCAGGAGAGTGCCTGTCCTCCTTGCTTATTTGCAAATGAGCAAGCAGGATCAGCACCACCACCGACAACAATTGCAAGACAGTCAGCAGCTTGGCAGGGACGTGGTAACAGTGATTAGCATACCTCTGCCATGGCCGTGGCTTGTCACCACCTCTGCTGCTGTCCTGTTCCCACCCCTCATGAATATGGTGGGCCCACTGTAGTCTGTTTCATGGTGTTCAGGAGAGGCTTGTGCTCTCCAGAGCAACTGTGAGTGATATCGAACAATTCATAAAGAATGTTTGTGCACCCCAAGAGACAGGCATTCATTGCCCAGGGCAGGTGAAATTAAATAATCATGACTGATGATTAATGAGTCTCCCAAGCAGCACTGAGTACAACCAACTGGTTCTACCATGGATAAATAAATGCAGTAAATTCTGGAAAAAAAGATATCTTCAAGTTAGTGTTGTGGGATTCGTGGGGTTATTTTGTGAAAGTCCATTTCCATAAAGCCAGTTGCTTTTAAGCAGTTCCTTAAGTTTGAAGGAGGCTTTGGTCTTTTTCATCACTCAGCAGCTAGCCAATTTTGAAAGCACTTTGCAGTTGAGAAGAATCTGAGGGATTTACATGCTTGAACACATTCTATTAATTCTAATGTATTCCTGAATTTGTAAAAGCAGGCAGGGATGGGGGGGGGCACACTAAAAGAAAGTGGCATTATAATAGGTAACTCCATATGGTAAGAGAATTTTTTTTTCCTACCCTAATTTGATTAATGAAATGCAGTTGAATCACAGCAGGATTTCCTTGACAGTTGTTGATTCTATAGAAAACAGTTTTGCCATCGTTCATATTTAAATTCTAGTGTGCCTCTGTGATACTATCCCTGTATCTGAGACATGCGTAGGGTACTTAATTTAATTCACACCTAGAACTA
The DNA here is from genome assembly GCA_948472985.1 of Iguana delicatissima. Taxonomy (NCBI): domain Eukaryota; kingdom Metazoa; phylum Chordata; class Lepidosauria; order Squamata; family Iguanidae; genus Iguana; species Iguana delicatissima. Next base: position 70,227 of record CAOKZL010001384.1, read on the forward strand.
AGCCTATCAGTATATACAAGCACTTTCACTGGCAGATACAGTATTGTGCAAGATGGGGAAGGAAAGAAGAATTATAAGATGAGTAATCCTATTCTCCAGATCATTTTTTAAAAAAGAAGCCTGCCATGTGCACAGCAAGCAAGGACCAATCATCCATTGGAGAAGATAACAAGGCAGTGTTTCAGTGGCTCTGATGAAGCAATTGAGAACCATTGCAGTGATACAGAGATGGAGATATAAATTGTGGTGTAAACCACAAGCCAGCCGCATGGTGCTGCTAGATTTTGATTAACTTGGTACTATTTATTTATTTAGCATATTTATGAAATAGTTCTCTGAGTGCTGAAGCACCATTCAAGAGAGAACAGCAAAACAATAGAAATCACAATGGATAACTGGAAAACAGGACAGGATAAAACTGCAGGAAACACGCACCAAAACAAAATACAAAACTGAAACAATCGTCATGAGCTAAAAACCACTCCAGGGGCTAAAGTAATAGATCTAAAATATTGTAAATGTTTAAAATGGGAAGACAACGACAACGAAAGTCTTGACAAGGCCCTAAAAGGATAAGTACGTGGATACAAGGCCACCTTTCCTAGGGAAAACATTCTGAAGACATTGTATGCCACCTTGAATCCAGTGGTGAGAGAAAGCTGGGATCTAAATTAAATAATTAAAAATAAATAAATAACAGAGGCCTACCACTGAGAAAGCCATTGATACAAATTAAACTATGTAAGATTGACTTCCCATTTTAAGCATAAGAACGTAGCATCCTCAGGCAGCCAAAAGGGTCATATGTCTTAACAGAGCCTATTCATAATGATGTCAAAATGGTGAAGACACAGGAGAGAGCCTTCTCAGTGGTTGCTCCCACCCTGTGGAACGTTCTTCCATGGAAGGCTAGGCTGGCCCCTTCCCTGCTCTCCTTCCACTGGCAGACAAAAACATTTATTTTTAAGCAGGCTTTTATATGAGTTGAAGAGATTTATTTATTTATTTATTTAACTTGTTTTAAAAGTCAAATACTGTTTTAGCTTTATATTAATAAATATATTAATATATTAACAATAATATATTCTGTGTGTGTGTGTGTGTGTGTGTGTGTGTGTGTGTATCTGCTGAATAGCTTGTAAGCCATCTTTTATTTATCCCAAAATGCATGAAGAAAGTTCAGGGGTTTCATGGGAGATTCAAAATGATGGGTCATATATGCTCATTAATGTCTTATGGTAAGCCCACAGTTGGAGCCTTTCACACTACACTGTTATAGTGCTCTTACTCCACTTTCAGCATCCTGTGGAACCCTGGGGATTGCAGTTTAGGGAGGGGCCTTTAGAATTCTGAGCCAGAGAGCTCTTTGGCCTCAGCAAATTACAAACCCAAGAATTCCATTGGATGTTGGAAGAGGAATAATAGCACTGTAACAGTGTAGTGCAGAAAGGCCGTTAGAAACCAACACTGAAAGGAACAGCTGAGGGAGTTGTGAATATGTTTAGCTCAGAGAAAAGAATAGCAAGAGGCAATATTACAGCCATCTTCAAATATGTGAAGAGTAAACTTGTTTGCCGCTGCTCCAGAGAATAAGATCCAAACCAATAGATTCAAATTATGAGAAAGGAGCTTCTGATTGACCCTCTTTTTTTAATTAATTTTTATTATAGACTATTGCATGTATAATAAATAAAAAAATTTCCATTAATATAGAAAAGCAAGGATAACAAAAATAACCAAAAAATCAGATAGATAATACAGAGAATAAAAGAAATTAGAGGGGGAAAAGAAACAAAAATATCAACTTCCTTTTGCCTTCAGCCATGGACTCTATTCCTTCATATTTTCCCAAGAACTCCCTATTCTTGAAAACCTGATGGAATGGAAAAGTTTTTGCCTGCCAACCAAAAGATAACAAAAGGAGGAGGCAAGTCTAGTCTTCCCACCAGAATCACCTTCATATATTTGGAGAGCAGAGGCACTCATGCATTGTCCTATAGTGGCCAGATGCAATTATACATATTAGGCTTGATATATGTTGTGGTGTAAGAGTGAAGCCAGCTACAGAAATGGTGAGTTTGGAAGAGAAATTTGCAAGGGAATGTAGATACTGAGTATATGGGGACATTGCTGTGAAATGTGTACTGATTGCTAGAAACAGCTTCCAGCTGTCTCATTCTCCTATTTAAGGGAAAGGCACACATACCATATAGCTTGGCTGCCTGATTTACTACTTTCTAGAAGAAATACAAAGATCGGTAAAGTTATTGTGAACTGCAATTGTCTTGTATTACTAGACTCCTTTAGGAGGAGTTTGAAACAGCTAAAATAATTGATATAGCATGTTAGAGTAGTTGTCTGCATTGGTTTTTGGAAGCAATTTGTTCCTGCTGTTAATTCCTGTTTTTTGTTTGTTTTGATTATCCTATTTTTCATTTGCATCTGGGGGAGAGGAGGGAGAGAAAAGAGAGAGGGAAACTACAAACACATACACTTTCTTACTAAGGAATAGTTTTGAGGAAGTAGTCTGGCATGTGTCACCTGTTCATCAGCATTTGATGTGCAATGTTCTGCTGTAGGGGTATTGTTGGTTTTGTTGATAGCATTCATCTTGTTGACTGTCGGAAGGCAATCTTTTCTTGTCTTATCTCCTTTTGAGCAAACTGTAATGCCTCAGAAAATAAATATCAGAGTTGGGCAATGCAGAAACAGGGACTTCCCCCTCACTCCACACAATGAAAGACAGACGCTTTCCTTCAAGTTTACATGCAGTTCGTGCACGTGACTTGTTCTTCACATAATAGAAGGCAGCTGCCTATCATAGACTTGCATATACTTCCCCATGTCTAGAACATTACATGCAATCATGGGTGCACATTCTTCTTTCCATACATGGATAAGAGAAGTAATTAATGGCTCTTTACAACAAAGCAGAGTCCCAGCATGCCTGAAGAAGGCTGTGGAAAGGCCTCTTCTGGAAAAAAAAACCTTTCCTGAAAAAAACTTCCCATAGTTATCTCTATACTGAATAACTATGGCCAGTCTCAAACATTCAGTTTTTGGTAAGGTACTAAAGTGTTTGCATGCCAGCATTGTGTAGTGGTCTGAGCATTGGACTACAGCTCTAGAGACTAGGGCTCAAATCCGGCATGACCATGGAAACTGACTGGGTGACCTTAGGAAAGTCATACACTCCTAGCCTCAGCAAGAGACAAAGGGAGAACAAATCTTGCAAAGAAAACCTTGTGATAGGTTTTAGAATCACCATATGTCAGAAATGTACAGAAAAACAAACTAGACCAGTGGTTTTCAACCTGTGAGTCCCCAGATGTTTGTGGACTTCAGCTCCCAGAAGCCCCAGCCACTATGGTCAATGCTCAGGGCTTCTGGGAGCTGAGGTCCAAAAACATCTGGGGACCCACAGGTTGAGAACTACTGAACTAGACCATGTGGTGACTTCTCAAATTTAAGGGTTCCTGGATGAGACAGATTATTTAGATCCATTTCAGTCTGGCTTCAGGCCTGGTTATGAGATGGAGACAGATTTAGTCACCTTGGTGGATGACCTATGCAGAGAAATGGCCAGGGGAAGCATGCCTCTGTTGGTTCTGCTGGACCTCACAGAAGCTTTTCATACAGTTGACCCCCTTTCTGGGATGGAGCTTGGCAGTACTATTCTACAGTGGCTGCATTCTTTCTTGGAAGGGCACTTTCAGATGGTGGTCTTGGGGGATTCCTGCTCAACTCCTTGGCCATTGGCCTGTTGAGTCCCTTAGATTCTGTTTCGTTTCTTATACTATTTCACATATACATGAAATGACAAAAGGAGGTTGTCCAGAAGTTTGGGATCAAGTGGCACCAGTATGCTGAAGGTACCCAGTTCTAGTACTTCTATTATTCCTTTCCATCTAATTCCAAGGAAGCTGTTCTTACCTTAGATTGGTGCCTTGCAGCTATAATGAAGTAGATAAGGGCAAACAAATTGAAACTTAATCCAAGGAAGACAGAGGTGCTCACGGTCTGTTGAAAGACAGATCTGAGAACAGAGATTCAACCTGTATTGAAATGGGGTTACACTCCCCCTGAAAAAAACAAGCTCATAGTTTTAGAGTCCTTGTAGATTCACCTTTGAGCCTGGAGGCCCAGGTTTCAGTAGTGACCGAGGATGTATTTGCATAGCTAAAGCTTGTACAACAACTGCAACCATTTCTGGAGAAGTTGGATCTCATCTTTGTGGTACTTGCTTTGGTTACATCCTGTTTGGGTAACTATATTGTGCTCCATGTGCGGCTGCTTTTGAAAAGTGCTCAAAAACTTCAATTGTTCCCAAAGAGCTGACACCAGTTTGTTAACTGGGGCTGGCTAGAGAGAGCACATAGTTCCCTTGTTGCTGCAGCTCCACTGGCTGATTGTCTGTTTCCAGGCACAATTCAAAGTACTAGGTTTGACCTATTTGGCGTGGGCCCAGGTTATTTGAAGGACTGCGAGATTTCCGCACTACACTGTTATAGTGCTATTATTACACTTTCAACAGGCTATGGAATCCTGGGGTTTGCAGTTTAGGGAGAGGCATTTAGCATTCTTAGCCAGAGAGCTCTTTGACCTCAATAAACTACAAACCCCAGAATTCCACAGGATTTTGAAAGTGGAATAATAGCCCTACCACAGTATTGTGTGGAAAGGCCCTTTATAAGCCCCTTTGAGCTATAAGACTATCTGGAAAGACCCTACTGCCTGTCCTCCCAGCTTCTCAGACTCATTTGGTGAGAACAAGAAAGAGGCCTTCTCAGCAGTTGCTCCCAGAGTTAGGATCAGCCTCCCTAGGAAGGCCAAGATAGCCCATTGTTACTCTTCTTCCATCAGCAAGCTAAAACATTTTTATACTGTCAGGCTTTTAAAAACTGATGGCGGGAGGGTTAATCGTACACAGTGCCATTTTTTAAAGTTTGCTTATGGTCTTTTATTGAATTTTAATGTTTTTAATGTTCAATGTTAACTTTATAAATTGTTTAATAGCCTTTTAAAAAAAATATAAGTACTTTTGTCAATGACTTTGAATAGTTTTCCTCTACACCATTTTTAAATATGTTTTAGGCACCTTACATCCCATTATTGGGAGAAAGGCAGGATAAAAATGAATAAAATAAACAAACAAACAAACAAGACATTCTAGAACTTTCTAGAAGACATCTCTATTTGCCTTCTTTCAGACTCCTTCTATATATTCCCCTGTGTAAAAAAAAAAAAAAAAATGAAAACAAGAGAAGTATTGTTATGACTTTTGGCATCTATTCCAAAAAGTCTGTGCTTAGCTTCCCATCTGTAATGTTGCCTCATTTCCAAGAATCCAGGGTGGTGGTGTTTTTTCATGACAGAGGCCTAAATCCAACATGGTCCTCATGGTGTCATTCGGATTTTTAGCATCCCCAGTGCAGCACTTTCTGGTGTTGAAAACCTGGGCCCTTTTTGCATGGCAGTTTGCAAGTGAAAGAGCTCCTTGAGCATCATGTAAATGCAAGGAGAGGTCTGCATGACACACTACCATTTCCGCCACACTCAAGGCCCACAAGCGCAGCAAATACACATTTTCTTATTTTTGGCTTTTAGCCAAAAATAACCCGCGCTTGCACAAGGCTCATGGGCCTGGGCTGCACTTACCTGCAGTGCAGAGGCTCTGGAGCCGGGCTGGTCACACATCCTCTCCTCAGTGCAGCCTCCAAGTCCCAGGCTGCACTGTGGAAGGAAGGGGCGGAGCGCGGGCGGGGCTCTCGCACGAGCAGGAAGGAGCTGCGGAGCCCGAGCAGCAGGGAAGCAGGAGGCTTGCGAGAGCCATCCTGCCCGGGCTTCTCACGCGAGGCCCACACTCCAGCAGCATTAAAAGGTAAGCTGCGGAAAGGGCCCTGCTCTAGAGAGTTTACACTTTCACTTTCACAGGCTGATTTAGTTAGCTTATAACAATGTTGGATAATGGTCAGAATTTGGGGGAAGTTCAACCTGATTAACCACAGATTCTTCCTAGCTGAATGTACCAAGTGCAAATCTGCTAGCCTGAACTAGTGATGAGTGAATGCTACATAGTTCTGTTTGTAATCAGCTTGGTATCTGCTAGCTTTCTTTCACAGCAAGTTCATCTGTTTTCTTAAAGTTCTTCCTCTTCCTTATTACAAGAACATGCTGCATGCCTCTGTGTTATCGTATTGCCCTCTGGAAAATGTGATTTGGTTTACTTCTCTTGCAGCTGTGATGGAGAGCCACATGGAAACTGAGCCACCACCCTCTTTCAATTAATGGATAAAAAGTAGCAAGATATCTTGGCTGATATTAGCCCTGTAACCAGTGATAGTAGAGCATGTAGATGGGGAATAGATAAACAATGCAACAGACTGTCTAATGGGACCCCCCCCCTTCATTACCACTTAGTGTTACATCTGAGTTTTTACCCAAGGATAAAATTCACAAAGAACCAGAGCAATGTAGCAGTTAAAAGTGTCAGCCTGGGTTCAAGTCCTCATTAAGCTGTGAGAAAGTTCACAGGATGACTTTGAGCCATATGCTGTCTCTCAGACAAACCTACCTCTCAAGGTTGTCATGAGGACAAAATGGAGGGGAGAACTTGTGCAAAACTCCAACCTCCTTGGAGGAAGGATAAAAATGTAATCTAATCTAATAAAAGTGCTTCTAATTCACCTGTTTGGCCATGGCTTTTATTGGCTGTACACTGAGATCCTAAATCAGTTTGCTATCGATGCCTGTCTTATTTCAAAGCCTGGAAATGTCCACGAGTCAGCAGATTGGTTAGCAATTAAGTAGGCTTGTTTCAAGTCATTAAAAAGTTCTCCACAAACAATTAAGATGTCTGGAGGGGAAAAAAAATAGTATTTGTCCTAAATCTCTGGAATAGAGAATTAGTCCTGCAGCCCACAAGATCCCTTACGATTATTGCCGTGCTGTGACTCACACCGTTCCTAAAGATCCAAAGTGTTTTTCCATCCTTAGGGCTTACCTCTTTAAAAAGTGCATTTTCCCCAAAAATGTGTTTTTCTATATGGAATGAGCTTAACGATATATTTAGCAATAGACTTCAGTGAATAAATATTCATTCCTATTTTGTGTGATCAAAATCCACTCAGAGTTTGCCACAGGCAATGTGCTAGTTCATCTTTGTTAGATTTAGTGATAATCAGAGCTAGTACTTGTTCTCTTGTTGGAAAGGTAATTGGGCTAGCCTGTATAATACTTTGCCCACTTCCCCATCTGCATTGCTGGCATTTGCAAAATACAAATTTCTAACACTTTTAATTTTTTAGTGTGTGTGTGGGGAATGTTACATCTGCAGTACAAATTTCAGTGATAATTATTTTGGTGCCTCCTTGGTAAAGCTGAGTGCCTGTGCTCAGTCATATATTTGAATTTATCAGAATTTGTTGTAAAATATATATATTTTAAAAAAAAGTCACGTGTCTCTTTATTTCATTATTTATCTTTTTCACTACATGGTTTGGCTCAAAACAATAATTTTTTTTAAAAAAAAAGCCATCAGATATAGCCAAAAACTTCAATTCAAAGCTGAACAATTGTTACAGTGCACCATTAAGCAGTCACAATTATAATAAAACAGGCCATTCCAGAGCAGTGAAATCAAGACATTTAGAGCCACATATTTAAAAAACTCATATGAAATAAAAATATTAAAACCAGACCATCTGTAACAGGAAGAGTGTCTGTGCATTTGCGTCTACTATAGCTCCAAGATCATGAAACCTCAGCACCCGCAACTCGGTGTACATATTGAGGGGATCATCAAAGTGTACTGTGGTATAGCTATAGGGGACAAAATAATTCATATAGTAGCTTTGTCTGCCCCTTTACACAGGCTGCTTACATGCTCAAGCAAAATTTTCAGTTTCTGTAAAGAAATTTGCGGGCTAAAGGAAAATTTCAGTTGGGGGACCAGAATTTTTCTTGGGACTCAACACCCTGATTCTCCCCCTCTATAGCTATACCCCTAAAGGTGTACATCTAAGAGTTATATTGTTTGGCTGGTTTTTTAAAATAGGTTAATTATTTTAATTATATAAAATCTTACTATAGTTTGTACTACTGCATTGAGTCACTGGGTGGCAGACACTAGACTCCTCAGGAATAAGACGGCCCCTCAGGAACAGGCAGGCTTGAGGTTTGATCTAATGCTTATAACTGGTTTCAAGTGGGACTGGGACTGGGACCAGACTACTTGAATTTTGGTCTTTTTCCATTGCTGAAATGACACGGGTTGTACTTCTGTGTAGTTCAGCTGCCTGGAGAAACTGTCCTTTTCCTCAGTCCAGTATTATATATGTATGTAAGTGTATATGAGAACCAAGGTGATGTAGTGGTTTGAGCGCTGGCCTACAACCCTGGAGACCAGAGTGTGACTTCCCACTCAGCCATGGAAACTCACTGGGTGACCTTGGGCACGTCACCCACTCTCAGCCGCAGAAAACCCTGTAGTAGGTTCACCTTAGGATCATCATAAGTCAGAAACAACTTGAAGGCACAAAACAACAACATTAATTGGTTATGGCATGTGTATTATCATATAGTATAATTGCTAATAGCAATACTTGGCATGTTAGTAGTGTTTTTGACCATGCAAAGCAGATTTCTTGCACTGGATGAGTAATTTTTATTGCAGTCCTACCCTGAGTCAGGTTAGTATGATTATTTCTATTTTGCAGAGGGAAATGTGGTTATAAGGCTGAGCACAAGCACACTTAGATAGTTTTAGACTCCATAAAAATGCTTCATGTAAGTGTGCAATTTTCAGTTTGTGTTGTTTCTTGGCAGCTTTCACATTCTGCTTAGGCAAGGAGGATAAAACAAGGGTTGAAGATTTCAAGGCCTGGTCTCATTTGTAGGTCACCTCCAAGTGGGTGATGAGGGTCATATTCATCAGTTTTGGTGAGCTCCACTCTAGGCAAATGGAAGGAGCTTTATGCAAATCTCCCACTCAGCTAGGAGATTGACCACTTGTAGTTTAGGGAGGGGCATTTTGAATTTTCAGCCAGAGAGGTTTTTGGCCTCAGTATGCTACAAACCCCAGAATTCCACAGGATGTTGAAAGTAGAATAATAGCACTATAACAATATAGTGCAGAAATGACCTGAGATTTCGTTCTTAATTTCCGAACAGGAAAACAGAGTACATGTTTGAACTGAGCAACTGTGGTTGGTACTTAATGCATAACAATATCACCAGAGGCCATTCTTGGATCTCATGTTTTAGCCCAGAAACCTTAGACCCTGGCAACCTCTAAAAAAAAAACCAACTGTCTGACTCTGAAAATTTTCCTTGCTCTGAAATGAGTACGTGCAACTTTTTATTTTGACTGACTTCTGTTGCAGTTTTTTGTATTGATAACACAAGCAGGATCTCAACATTGTCGAATTGTGTATTTAAAAAAAAAAACTTTTCTAAGCTCCATGAAACCCTAGCATAAAGGATTCTTAAGCATATGAATTTATACACAAGTATTTGTCTGTTGAAATGAAGTGACAACAATTTGAGGATGTGTGAGACCTGTGGATGAAAATGCTCACCTGTGTGCATCATTTGCAAGAACAAAGCATATAGGTTCTGGGAGCTGTAGTCCAGAAAAGTAATTCCTCCGAACCATAGATATGTTTTTAACTGCTTATTTTCATTTTCTTTTTAACTGTTGATTTATGACTTTATATTTTACAATCTATTCCTGTTTTATTGGAAACAACATTCAGTATACAAAAGCAAGACAGTAGTTATTGAAAATCAGTAAAGAAACAATGTTACATATTGAAAATAAATGAGGAAATGGCACAGCTTAAGTAGACCTACAAGCATATGTATGTACAAGCATACAAATATGGATTTAAAAGAGGATTGGACAAACTCATAGAAGATATAGTTGTCAGGGATTATTAGTCATGATGACTATATACTACCTACAGTATCAGTCAGAATACTTGGAGCATCAATTTCAGTTTCTAGAAGCACTACCAGGGGGTGCTGTTGAACCTGTTTCCTGCATGTGGGCGTCCTCTAAGCATCTGGTTGGACATTTTGTGAAAAAGGATAGTGGAGCAGATAGATTTTCATGGTTGATGTGGCTTTTCTTAAAAGGAAAGCAAGATTCAACTTGTATAAAAAAAGGTGTTAGCTAAATTAATGGAACATTCTGTCTGTCTGTCTACTTTATTTCTCTCACACACATGCATACATACATATACACACATAAAGATACAGATATAATGTTATATTGCGCAAAAAAAGTTTGTTGTTTGTTTTGCCAGGGTTTCTAAGCTAAAACTAATATGTACTACTGTATTAGTTTAGTAAAGTAATTCCAAAGCACTAAAATGTCTGTCATAATGTCTTTTCTCTTGATGATGTCACTTCCTAGAATTCTATGGCTGTGTTTCCTACTGTAAGTTTCCTGGTAACAGCCCTTTGTTTTAAGGACTGTCCAGTTCAGTTTATAGTTTGTTGTTATCATTAAACTGCCATAAGAACAACTTCGACTTAAGGCAACTTTATGGATTAGAGACCTCCGAGTCACCCGATCCTCAGCTGCCCTGCCCAGGTGTTGCAGATTCAGGGACATGTCTTCCTTGATTGAGTCTATTCATCTGTCGTGCAGTCTTCCTCTTTTCTTACTGCCTTTTACCTTACCAAGCATTATTGTGTTTTCTAGTAAGTCATGTCTTCTCATAATATGGCCAAAGTGTGACAGCCTCAGTTTCGTCATCTGGGCTTCTAAGGAGAGTTCAGTCTTGATTTGCATTAATTTGTCATTCTAGAGTCCAAGGTATCCATAGAACTCTTCTCCAGCACCACATTTGAAAGGAGTTGGTTTTCTTCATATCAACTTTCTTCACTGTCCAGCTGTCACAACCATACATAAAAATTGGAAGTGTGATGGCATGGACAATCCTAACTTTAGTATTCAATGACATTCTTTACACTTCAGGATCTTGCCTAATTCCTTCATAGCTGCCCTTCCAAGTTCTAGTCTTCGAATCTCTTGACTGCAGTCTCCATTCTGATTAATGACTGAGCCTAGCTATGGAAAACTTTGAATTATGTCAAAATCTTCATCATCTACTTTAAGGTTATGTGAATCACCTGTGGTCATTATTTTTATTTTCTTAATGTTCAGCTGTAAACCTGTCTTTCACTTTCTGCCTTGACTTTTGCCAGTAATCATTCCAAGTCTTTGATGTTTCCTGCTAGTAGTATGGTGCCATCTGTGTATCTTAAATTGTTGATGTTCCTTCCTCCAATTTTCATGCCTCCTTCCTCCAAGTCTACTCCTGCTTTATGTATGATAAAAGAAGAAAGAGCAGGGAAATCTTGAAGTTGCCTATCATGTTAGGACCTCGAAGGCAAATTGAATAAATAGAAAGGTCACCTGGGATCTATTTACACTACAGAACTATAGAGCTATTGTTTCACTTTAATTGCTATGCTTCTGTCTGTGAAACCCTGGCACTGACAGTTTAGGCGGGGACATTTATAATTCTAGTGCATCACCAGCTACAAGCCCCAGGATTCCATAAGACAGAACTATGGCTGTTAAAATGGAATAATAGTGCTATGATTGTGTAGTGTGGATGGGTCCCTGGTCACAGTCTCGCATATGGTGTGTGTATGTTCTGTATATCTCTCCATGTTGTTACATATCTTCAAGTTGACCTCAACTACAGGCTGACTCTAATCCTATCATAGGAATTTTCTTGGCAAAGTTTGCTATTACTTTCCTCTTAAGCAGAGAAAGTGTGATTTGCCCCAGGTCAATCAGTAGGTTTCCATGAGTGTCCTGATCTTCTGGAGTCCTAATCCAACATCCATAACACTGAACTGTGCTGTCTGTCCTTTATATTATGGGATGCACTATATATCTCTTTAAAATGGAGTTATCTACTAATATATAAAAGTCAAAGTTTGTTTCTTTGTCTGCGTCAGGCAGGCGAAGACCTCATATGATTGGCTGCCTGAGAAGATTCTGTGGAACCCTGGGGTTTGCAGTTTAGGAAGGGACCTTTAGAATTCTCAGCTGGAGAGCTCTTGGACCTAGCCAGTTGCTATGGAGATGAGGCCTAGCAGCAAGGAGGAGGGCAGTATATTCCCTCAGAAACCAAACCCGTGTATGTTAATAATTCTGAATACAGATTGGATTGGGGAATATGAGGAAAAGTTACAGGTACAGTTTGGGGAATTAGAGACACAGGATCTCAAATCTTTCCAAGTATTACCTGTGAGAAAATAAAATCCCAAGCAACACTAGCTATATACGCTAATAATTTATAACTACTTATAGATTAAAATTAGCATACACAAATTTTGTGGAAAGCAGGTTCCTCTCAATGACATTTTTTTTTAACAATGACTAGGTGGCTACCCAGCAGAACGTGGACAGTGGAGTCTTAAGGGGGCACTTAATAGTTGGGAGTGCTTCATGTACTATACTAAATAACATGAATTGTTTATATTACTTTGTTTGAAATTATCATTGCCCACTCTAAACATTCAGGATTGTCTGGCCTGCAGATTTAACTAAATAATCTTATGTTTTGTACATGAATACCAATTAGATAGAAATGAAGATTCTTGCAGTACACAGTGAGGGATTTTTCATCAGGAGAAGGAGGAATGAGGAGGAAAGTAAACAAGTTAAAATGGCGCAATATAAAATCTGCTAATTTCCCCCCTTGATGCAAGTCACTCCTTGCATACCAACAGAATATGATTATTTAAACAGAAATAATCATATTTCCTTGACTCACTTCCATTACAGTTAATGGCTGCTCAAAGGGATTTGAATCACAGATAAATTTGGTCCATTAACTTAAAATTCAGGCTATATCTTTTTGGAAAGAAAGAAGCAGCACACAGATGTGTCATCCCAAGCTTTATTGAAGTCTTCTATAGCAAAAGTTGCACCATCTGCAAGTGAGGGGAAAAAATTAGTTTGTGTGGGTGTAGGAGCAAAGGGAACTCCCAATTGGGGGAGGGGGGGATGGAGAAGAGCACAGTGAACAGCTCTCTTTGAAATGAAAAGTTAGTTTGGCTTAAAAAGTGACTGCTCTAACTTGGCTGTTCAGCTGTTATGCTGCCAATTTCCTATTAGTTTTTCCACTTGTCAAGTTTAGAAATCTTCAAGGCTTATGAAAAATCCATAACCACAGGACAAGCAAGGCACCAATAATGTATGCAATCTAATTTAGCACTCTACTTTTAGAATATTGAGGGACAGGGTTCAGTACTTTTGAAATATTTAGAAAGTTGAGGACATTCAGTTCTAACTACAAACTAGAGTTGATGGTAAAGGCATCTTTCTATTTAGCATGCAGGGTTTTAAAAAACGAAAACAAATAGTGTTATCTGGGGAGGCTGACAATTACTGCCATTGCAGCTGGTGGGGAGAGGAGAATTTAATCTTTGATTCACCAGCCATAGGCCATTTCTGCACTAGACTGTTACAGTGCTATTATTCCACTTTCAACATCCTGTGCAATCCTGGGGCCTCAAAGGCCCCTCCCAAAAGTGCAAACCCCAGGATTCCATAGGATTTTGAAAGTGGAATAATAGTACTATAATAGTCTCCCAGGATTCCATAGGGTGTTGAAAGTAGAATAATAGCACTATAACAGTCTAGTGCAGAAATGGCCATAGTCTTGAATAAAAGTTTCTCCTGGGCCCAATAGCAAGTTTGATAGAAGTTTGAAGTAGAAAAACTAGAATGAACCAGAATAAAATGGGAAAGAATGTGATACTTTCAGTGATAAGTACGTTGGCTTAGTTACAGTTGAGGGATAATTGTTCCAGAGCTAGCTTGGAAAACAGGAGATTGAAGGGACTAGAATAGAGGTTGACAACTTCCACTGATGGTGGGGCTAATTGTCCCCCGTAATCTCCAGGAGCAACATCTGAGTCCACTGTCATTCCTGGAAATGTACAGCAATTTTAGTGGTGGGGAGCCACAGGTTGTCCCTACTGGAACTAAGGGAAGTGATCATATGGAAGCTTTCTGCGCAGCAGTTGTAAGCACAGAGTAGGGATGTAAAGAATATTCAAAAATATTTGAAAATATTCAAAACATGTTTCTCAAGTGTCAAGAAGTCCCAATGAGAAGAATCCTGGATGAAAAGGATCTTTGCAGTTCAGGATTTTTTCTGGGGGGGGGATCAATTTTGGCATTTTTGTGCAGAAAAGTATTTTTCTGCACGTGAAAAGCAGAAAAGAGAATTTGCTGTGTAGAAGGTAAGATTGCTATGCAAAAATATGCTGTGCACAGCAAATGTTGTTTCCTGTGCAGAAAATACAGCTTTCTGTGGAAAAAAAAGTGTGAGTTTGGCATAATACAAGTTCCAAACTGTGAATAATATTTGAAAACTTTGCATTTTTGAAGAATTTCTTTCAATAGAGAGAATATTGCTAGAATTACCCATTTGTTTACTTCAAGATCTAATTTATTGAATAACTGCATCCTTAGCATACAGAACAGCTATGGAGAAAGGCTGGAGCCATTTCAAGGAACAGAAGCTGTTTGTATGACTGCAGATGGGAGCTCAATGAGCAAATATCCAGAAAGGGATGAGATATATCAGGGGAGAAATAAACAGACAAGACCACGAATGAGAACTTGACCAGATTCTGATAATAAGCAGGGATACCTTCAGTCCTACCCTGAGAGAAAAGCAGGATATGAGTAAAACAGAATATTTGGCCCTCCAGATGTTGTTGGAATGTGATTCCCCTCAGTCCTGGCATACATAGCTAGTGGTAAAAGATGATGACAGTTACCATTCAGCAATGTCCTCCATCCTGGCAATATAGAGATTAAAGGATCTCATGATTATTGGTTATTTTTAAATTATTATTCATGACATTTAGCGAATCTGGGAACCCTTCAGGATTGAATGAACCTATGAATAATTGTTTGATGTCACAGTTATGAGCAGAGTTACTTGAAGGGTGAGAGAAGGAGAAGAAAGCATTATGCATTTCTTTCTTTCACTGGTTTCCTGCTTTCAGTTGCTCTTTCCTAAAGTTATTAACAAGGCAATATTTTTTGCAATTTTTTTAAAGCCCAACAAAGCACAATGGTGAACACTGACCTGGCTCTCAAAATTAATTCCAGTTGCTCAGTTTCTGAGTCCTGCCAGTTGTGCTTGCTTTTATCATCCCATTTTGTGAAAGGAGTTACCTTGGTCATTTTTATATTTATTTTTATCTATCCGTCTATCTTTTTGTAGCCACTCTTGGCACTGTTCTCTCAATCTCTACATTGAATCAAATTTTGTAATGCCACACTGAAACAAGATTCTAATTATGTTTGACTGTCAACAGCAAATGTGGAGAGGGAGAGCAGGAGAACAAATACCATGGATATGTAATCTGTTGATATGCTGTAGCAAAACATTATTTTCTTGAATTCATTTTATTTGAAATCATCTGTTTGTAATGTGGCCTTTTCACATCTACAAATACATATCTCAAACTGATGTACATTCTTAACAAGTATGACAAGAATTATTGTTTTATATGACTTTTTAATGGCCCTTACAATCTTCAGCACATTGACAACTTGGCTAAGATTATATTGATTTTTTTTCTCTACTTCAAGCTGTTAGCTGTTACTGAGCAGTGAATGTAACTGACTGTGTTCTCCAAAGCTTTGTTGGACAGTAGGCTAGCTTTGTTCATCACCACCATTGTCCATGGGTTGTAGATAACAGAATATTTTCTGGAGTTCACTTTGGACATTTTCTGGAGTTCACTTTGGACATCCACACGACCTATTCGAAACACATGTGAATTAGGTATATCTGGCATGCACCAAGCCTCTGGTACAGCCCAAAAACTGTTTTCTTAGTCTATGAGATAAGGGGTAATGCATGGCTGTCTGCAGAAATTATTCTGGGAGAAGTGCAAAGCTGCATAATTGTATATAAACTGTTCACATGTAAACATGTAAATTCACATGTACAGCACATGTCAGTATAGCACATCTATACATTTTTCCTTACATTTGTGTACACATGCTTTTATTCTTGGTGTGACATTCATTGTCATTTAGAAGTCTACAAACAGTGGAAGGAAGGTCTCAGAATTTGAAAATGCTGTCCTGGAAGCGTTGATCAACAGTCTGTAGGAATTTTTTTGGCAGGAGGAGAATAAGTTTGATGAGGGTTGGAGCACCTGTCAACTCCCCCCCATATTATGTTGTAATGTCCCCTTTTTGTTGTGTGCCTTCAAGTAATTTCTGACTTATGCAACTCTAAAGTGAACCTATCATGAGGTCTCCTTGCAACATTTGTTCAGAGAGGGTTTGCCTTTGCCTTCCTCGGAGGCTGAGAGAATGACTTGCTTAAGGTCACCCAGTGAATCTGTGTGACCAAGTGGGGGTTTGAACCCTGGTCTCTAGAGTCATAGTCCAATGCTCAAACCACTACACCACACTGGCTCTACTAAGTCTATAAGCAGCCATCTGGCCAGAGGTTATAGAAGAGCCTGGACTCCATGAGTTAATTTTCACATTGTTAATATTCACTGGTTACATTGGCTTGCATAAAAAAGTAATTGTATCACTTGAATTTTGAATTGTATGAATGTAGGCATTTGGTGCTGTACAATTTGTGGGGTGGGTGGGTGGAGGAAGCCTTGATTGTTTTAAAGAAAAGGTGGTATGCTGTTTCTTGTAGATTTGTTAGTCTAGATACCAGGTCTACCAAGACATGTAGACTTTATCAACTGTACTAGGTTTATTTCTCTGTTCTTTCTCAGTATATAGACCTAGTAACTGTAATATACCTTTTCCACCTGCACAAAATAGCTTCAGTTCTTTCTCCACTTCCATTCATTTCATTTAATAGTTTTCTGTTGTTTTTGTTAGTTGCCATCAAGCCAACTTCAATCTATGGTGACCCTATGAAAATGAGATCTCCAAGTCACCCTGATATTATCAGCCCTGTTCAAGTCTTGAAAACTCAGGACCATATTGTTGTTTGAGGGAGTCTACCTATCTGTAATGTGGTCTTCCTCTTTTCCTACTGCCTTCTACCTTACCAAGCATTATTGTCTTTTCTAACGAATTATGTCTTCTTAGTCTTCTGCTCCTAAATAAACTGTGTAGTTGGTACCATCAACTACAATGCCTCCAATATGTCCTTGAAAAAAGCCAACACACCAGGAAGCAGACAGACAGCACTAGAATAAACTATGTCACGGAACATATTCGTTCCCCATAACAAAATGGGCATAATGACATGAACCACCTTGCAGAGCTGCCATAACCTCAAGCCTATCAACCACAGCCCTGTCTGAAATGCATGACCAAAAAAGGAGGAATAATAAGGGGGCATGTTATATCTCTATAAAATGTGCCAGAGCTAATTTTTATGTAAAGATGCAAATTTAGAAATAAAAATGTGTGGGTTAAATAGAAATGAAGTATATATCAGAAACCCTGTTACTGAGTAGTGAAAATGCACAAAGGATAAGAGCAGCCGAAGCACATCAGTAAAGCCCAATGCACATCAGAACCCCCTTGCTGGTATTTTGTCATGTATTGGGGGTATCTGATGTGCACTGATCACTTTGTCAGCTCCTGTATGTAGTTATGTAACAGCAGCCTTCTACTGGATGAGGACATTACGGAATTAGCCAATTCTAATTCCTACATACTTAGGTCTACTTACAGAGAAGTAAGACTCATACAGGATTCCAACTTTTATTTATACTATGCCTTTTCTCCAAAGCCAGGGGTCTAAGTGGCTGATGATCATGGAATCTGCTTCCTGGGGGAGAACTTTGAGCAGAACACCAACATATGTTTGTGACTGCACTTTTCAATATGCAGGAACTTTTTCCTTAAAAAATATTTCTAACATCTACTTCTCTTTTCTAAGTGGTGTGGTTTCCTTAGAGACGCAGCAAGAACTGGTTTGGAGAAACTGCTCTGTTTTATACACCAAATCCCAGCTGTTATGTTCCTTTTGACTGTTTGCTTTATTTCTTATTGGTTCTAGCCACTTACAGTTATGATTGTTCTCTTGTGCTTTCCGCATTTCAGAAAAGAGGGAGAATTCCTGAAAGAAGAAAGAATACCTTTTGGTTCAAAGCAAAAAATCAACAAGCAGAGAAATATGACCATAAATTAACACACATCCCAGTGCTAACTCAAAATATCGGCACATTGATGGTCAGAGTGTGATTCTTTACTCTCTGGAATGAGGAGCTGAGGAGTGGGGTTGTACAATATTTAGCACAGATTTCATTAGCCATGTTGAATCTGTCAGTAAGCTTCCTTTTTTGGGAGTATGTGAATGTAAAGTTAGAAACAGGTAAGAGGATGGAATCTTTGCATCTGTGGCTGTAACTTGATCTGCGTATTTACAAGTGGAATTCTAGATATTGATTTACCTGGCATTAAACTCATTAAGTACCATGAGATGCCCATCCCTCAGATACTGATCAATTGGACTGTACAAGTAAAGATGGTGTAAGTATGCCTAGGACTATGCTGGAAATTTGGTGGTTGTAGACACTGACACTATCAAAGTCTGTGTTTAATTTCAGCTGTTCCACATCCCTATGTAGTGGCTAGTGGGATCATAGTAAAATGTCTACCTGGGGTGGAAGTTAAGATACAAGCAGCACCCACCAGTATGTCGATGTTTTGAGTTTGCATGAGGAAGTGATCTCTGGACTGAATAACCTTACTTTGGGGTGTATAGCCACTGCTATAACTTTTCATTTTAAACCAAAGTGAAGGGGTTTTTCTTTCCTTTGTGGAATATAGTAATTTGGAAAACATTATCATTTCCCAATTCATCAAGGTATTTTCCATTGTTACATTTCTAAAAGAAAATAAACACGTTTTACTTTTGTGAGATATAAAGTTGTTGCACCTTTTTGTTACATACAAAATCCAGACAAAAGGGATAACAGCTATATAGTCTGTAGATTATCTGTTAGGCCTTGTGCTTCATAATTATGTAGACTGAGCTGCTAGACTACACTAATTTTATCACAGTGCCTGAGTTTATTTATCTACTTCTCCCATTTATATCTCAGACTTCATTTAAGGTAGTGCTCATGGGAATTATCTTGTTTTTTCTTACAACCACCTTATAAGATACGATCGACTGAGAATGTGCACTCAGTGAATTGCACAGCGAAGTGGGAATTCTCAACCAGTTCTTCCACAGTCGATCCCTGCCTTTCAGTGGTTCCTGACCTTGAGGCTCCCTAATGTTGTTACATTACAGATCCTGCCACCTTGACAACTGGACACATTGGGTGGGAATGACAGAGGTTGTAGTCCAGCAATGTCTGAACATCTGTGGTTAGAAGGAACAGTTCATGGCTGCTCTTGGGGAGCTGCAATACGTACTTGTTTTCACAGGATCATAGAAGTTCCTCAGTGGGTAAAGAACATTGCTGTCCCTGAGCACCAGACCAGCATCTCATCAAATTTGCAGATGACACCAAATTGGGAGGGGTTGCTAATACACCAGAAGACAGGATCAAAATTCAAAATGACCTGGATAGATTGAAGAGCTGGGCCAAGGCTAACAAAATCAAATTCAACAGAGAGAAGTGTAAGGTCCTACACCTAGGTAGAAAAAATGGAATACAGAAATATAGGATAGGGGACACGTGGCTGGATAGCAGTATGTGTGAAAGGGATCTAGGAGTCTTCATAGACCACAAGCTGAACATGAGTCAGCAGTGTGATGTGGCAGCCAAGAAAGCCAATGCAATTCTCGGTTGCATCAAGGTATGGTGTCTAGATCGAGGGAGGTACTGGTACCACTCTATTCTGCTTTGGTTAGATGTCATCTTGAATACTGTGTCCAGTTCTGGGCACCCCAATTCAAGAAGGACATGGTCAAGCTGGAGCAAGTCCAGAGGAGGGCGACCAAAATGGTGAGGGGCCTGGAAGCCATGCCCTCTGAGGATAGACTTAGAGAGCTTGGGGATGTTTAGTCTGCAGAAGAGAAGGTTAAGAGGGGACATGATAGCCATGTTTAAATATTTGAAGGGATGCCATGTAGAGGAAGGAGAGGGCTTGTTTTCTGCTGCTCCAGAGACCAGGACAAGGAGCAATGGATTCAAGCTGCAGGAAAGGAGATTCCACCTGAACCTCAGGAAGAACTTCCTGACGGTCAGGGCTGTCCGGCAGTGGAATATGCTGCCTCAGAGTGTAGTGGAATCTCCTTCTTTGGAGGTTTTTAAGCAGAGGCTGGATGGCCATCTGTTGGGAGTGCTTTGAGGGTGTTCCTGCATGGCAGGGGATTGGACTGGGTGGCCCGTGTGGTCTCTTCCAACTCTACATTTCTATGATTCTATGATTCTGTGATATATTTCTGCCTGAGGTAAGGGACAAGATGGTGCCTCCTGAAGTATATGTACAGCTGAGGTGTAGATATTCTTCCTTTGTTTGCCAAATTTATAATATTGGAAAGGGTGAGACACTAAAACTCATTGACATCTAGAACTCTTACATTTGCTATGTATATATGCCCTTGGTAACTTTGTCTGCCCCTTTTCGTTGAAATTGTACCTCTGAATGTCGAATTGAAGTTTTAAGTTACTGAAACGCTAAACCTTTGGCGACTGAAGGGAAATTTCATTTGGGGGGATAGAATTCTTATTTGGGAAACGGTGCCTGCTCCCCCTCCCCACTGGGTTACTATACCCTTGATGCATAGAAACTGACTGGACTAGCAGTTGAATTCTCCTTAAACACTGATAGCAGAATAGTATCCTCCTTACTACTTGGGCACTATACCAGTTTAGGAGATAACAGACTAGACTGTGTGACACTCAGTGATGTTCTTCAAGATGGGCAAAGTCCAGGGAACTTAAAAGGAATTTCTGGAGAGGGGCTACCACAGTTACCACAGCTGCCCGCAGCATCTGCCACCTGACATTAGCTTAACAAAAGATAAACACATTCTTGATTCTTTCAGCTATAAATTTGAAATGGGCAGTGAGTCTCAATTTCTTTAAACTCTAGAGTGGTATTTGACATTAGAGAGCTTCAATTTCTTTTTATCTCTGGAGTTTAGTGGGAACTCAAGGAGATTCTTCCTTATACTGATATCTAAAACGGCATCTGGAAGTCCCTATGAGCTGTTCTTTTTTTTTCTACACCACTGGATTAGATGAGATACCAAAATAAGCTATGTAGGATTTGCAGGAGTTTGGAGCAGATACATTTCTTTCTGCATGCTCTAATAGAATAGTGGCACACTGTTATTGTAAAAACTGAATTCGTGCTAGGAAGCCCCATAAAAAGAGCCTTTCCTCTAGTAAATGACTTTAGTGCTTATCATATAACAATAACAGCTTTAACATTAAGGCTAAAAGCACACATTACAGATTGACTGGAGCAGGCTCTCAATTCCATTATTTTCAATCAAATAAGATTACAATCCATTTAAAGCCCCACTGCCTTTTGTAGTGAGTGATCTTGGGAGGGAAATGCAAGTTGTCTGTAGATAATAACAGGACCAAGTTAACCTTTTCCCAGCAGCCACACCTTTGCATGTAAGTAATGTATAGTTTAGTCCAAGTTTTTTACAGGGTGGGCGCAAGATACTGTGCTGTTGGAGGTAGAGCAAATGGTGCTACTGCTACCTGTCACACTGCAACCTAAATCCTCTTTTAATCCTGACTAGAGTAGATCCATTGAATCCATTACATTTATCTACATATTGACCCATATTCAACAGTTGATTAAATGAGCCTACTCCAGTTGGGTCTAAATCAACAGGATTTTAGCCATGATCATGTAAGTTAAGGGGATTAGTACCAAAAGGCAAATGACGTGTCTTATTTTGGCACAACTGCCAGGAAAGCCCACAAACAATTCACACCATCTCTGGCAGTAAAAGAACAAATGATGCAGCTAGAGTCTAGACAAAATCAACTATAACAGCCAAAAAGCAAAAACAAAACCTGAGACTTACCACTCCCGCCAAAGAGGTATGAGAGTTTCTCTCTCTCTCTCTCTCTCTCTCTCTCTCTCAATTTCTCTCACCTTTTCTTATTTTAATTTTTACTATTTTTGGTGTCAATATATGCTTGTTTTCAGTTGGTCAATTCATGGCTTGGAGAATCTATTATATTTTTGTGCACGCATGTTTTGTAATATATTATTAAAACTGGTAGTTTTATTTTTGCCCACAGTGCTTTCGTACCCTCCAACATTTCACAGATGAAAACGAGGACCAGTGGCCAAGCAACATCTGAGTGTGGTCATAATGGCAGAAGTTGTTAATGAGTAAGAACACACAAGCTGGAGGAGGATGTGGCAGTTTACATTTCTCCAAGTCCTCTGGGAAGGGCAAGATCCCACCCCTCCTGTCCTTTCCTTCCTGCTGAGTTAACTGTTACTTTTGCACTTAGAATTTAGTTTGCAGCAACTGAAGTAAGCTGAGGACAAAGGGGGAGCAAGACAAACAGAATCTGGGAAATTTCAAAAGCAACTGAAAAAGTGAGACAGCAGAGTATTAATCAGGGATATCCCTGTCATATTGGAACAGTTACAAATATGTAACTTACTTTTAGAATAGGATATATTTCAGAGGAAGGAACTAGCAAAATGACCTGTGAGTATTCCTTGCCTAAGAAAACCCTATGAAATTCATGGGATCACCGTTAGTCAGTGGGCATCTTGAAGCACATAGATAAACCCACATTTTTACTATAGATTGCTCCTAATAATTTTAAAAACTTATTATGCAAGTCTAATAAATGCAGCAGTTTGAGAAATGAATTTCATTCCTGGTTTTATATGGTTTCAGTTCCTTCCCATGTTTCTCTACAGGATTGCAACTTGGGCAAGCCTATGTATGTATAATCAGACTTAAGCCACATTTAATCCAGTGAGGTTTACTCTGAGGCAATTAGGTATAAACTAGCATCCCAGTCATTGCTGCTCTGATTTTTTGTAAGCATGCTTAACAGGGCTGATCCCAGACATTTAGTTAGCAAAGGGAGATGGACAAAAGACACATACTGCACCACAATTGGAGGTACATGGTGCCCAAAGCAAGCACTGTTATTTTGGCATATCAGGAGGACATTCAGCAAGTATCTTTTCCCGTACTTGCCAATACAAATACAATCACAAAGGGATCCTCTGGACAGACTAAATAACTAAATATATCAAGAAGTTGTGGGGTTTGTTGTAATTCTCAGGGTTGTTGTGTTTTTTTTTAATTAAATATCTAAAAGTCACTTCTGTTGTTCTGGGCTAGTTCCTGCCAATTGCTGGCACCAGCTGTGATGTTTTATTCCTATCATTCAAGTAAATTTCTCTTAAATTCTGAGACATCTGTCAAAACAATATTCAGTCAACCCCTCACATTTGCAGGTTTAACTTTCAGATTTGTTTGCCCCACCACCACCTCAAGCACTTCTTTTCTGGGGGAAGCTTCCTTCTTGGCAGCTCTGATCAGGCTGTGCAGCCCTTTAAAATTCTGCCTCTGGTCCTCCTCCACCACCACCAATTGCTCAGTGTGTGAGCAAAAGACAGCTCACACACTGATTTCTCAGCACCACAAAAACTCTCCCGATGCTCCTACACTCAAAGGAGGAGATGGATGGGGGAGAGGAAGTATAGGAACACCATGCCAACCCACTTCTTCTCTCTCCTTTCCCTGACCTTGTTTGGGCCCTGGGTGCCCACTCTGCCCACAGTGTCTTGGCCCCTTTCCCACAGACATGTACACACATTTTGATATTTGTAGTTTTTCCACTTTTATGAAGGTCCTGCACACCAAACCCTAAAGAATGTGGAGAGCTGACAGTATTCCATTCTCTTGTCCTCCATTCTTTTTTAAAAAAAATATTTTTGGAGTATAGTGCTATAGTGTCTTAGTGAAATGTTATTTTTTGCAGTATGACTTTGTAACTCTTTTTTTAAAAAAAGCAGAGATTTGTTCTTCAGACTATAGGATCACCTCAGCAAACAATTTAAAAGAAAAACCTTTGAAAAGTCCTAGTGCGGATCTAAGAAACTTGTAAAAACAGCCCCTCAGAAGCATGGAACATGTGGACACAGAGGCAACAGGAACTTCCAATATTGTGAGAAATCATGCTTCTTTAGACCAATCAGGAAGAGCCCTAAATAACTGATTTATTGCCCTATTGTGGCACCCAAAATGGGCTGCCTGGGGTAGCTTCTTCCTGCTACCTAATTGGAGAAATGGCTCTCATCATGTTGGTCCTTCCTCTTATGAAAGACTGGTGCTTAAGTATCCCCTGGCCCATATGCCATACTGCATCAGATTATAAAGTTCCTGTTAGCTTGTTTCAGGTTTCCCAGACACCTAGCCTCTCTGTATGAGGGAAATTGTTTCCTTCCTTTGGTTATATATAAGATGTTATTTTGGATGAATGCTTGTAATATGACATAATAGGCACTGTGGTTCCTAGATTCGTTTGCATTTGAAAGCAGCAAGCCCTTTTGTGTGGAAGGCAAAAAATGATCCATCAGCTTGATGTCAGAACTATTTACTGTGATGGAAGAAAAAGGCTTGCTCTGCTCCATGACAATAGCTTAGAATATTGGAGACCTGGCTATGGATAGGATGAGCAACACAAAGCATAATCGCATCATTTCCATCTGCCTGTACAACACCGGCAGTTGCCTGGATTTCAGTGATTGTTGAAGAATCATTTATTATCCATTGGAGGGCCAAGGTCTCCAGCTGAAAGGATATTGTCTCATACACATAAAGAAAAGATAATGCACTATGCTGTGAGAGAGCCACAATCATCAGAATAATTAACATCTCCTGAGAACATTTTTTGTTCTTAATGAAGAGCTGTATCAAAAGTGACTATGCTTTGCTGTGAGCAGCATGTGCCTAACAAGATGACCATATCTGAAATGGGGATGAAAAATAATGGATGGAGTTCACCTTCCATTCAGAAAGGTCATTCTTCACTGAGAACGAACTTGGTTCCTTAGCAGCACAGCTTCGAAACATTTGCTATCCATCATTCCGCACAATATTACAGAGGCACCAAGATGAAACTTAGCATGGTCAGTTCTGTAAATCAACTGTTTAAAGACCTTCCAACAACCAAAAATCAAATGCCCTCAATGAAATGGGTACTCTATTAGAAGGGGGATTTTCCCTTTTTCACTTCTTCCATGATGTCTGCGATTTCCCCACCACCAAATGCTTGGTTGGTTTTGGTTCAGAGATAGGTACAGGGAGCCATAGCTCACATGCCAGTGGTGGGGCTGGTCCTTGCCACATTTCTTGAGGAGTTAATTTCCCAAATAAAGAGGATGACTACCCAGCCACCATGGGTAATTTATCATATTTCAGAGGACACTTCCAAAGCAGGTTCCAGTCACACACACTTTGTGAGTGTAAGCAGCAGAGAAATCAGTGGAACTTCTTACTAGTAGCCTAATCCAGAAAGCATGCATATTTTGTTCTGGACCTAGTGATTGTACATATTAGCAGATTAGCACAGGTGGTTTGATTCAAAGGCAGCAGTGACTCATCTCACATTGGCACCATATTCTGGTGCACTTTATGTTGGATAATAAACAATTCTTAGGAAAACATGCTCAGAATATTTGGTTATGAGACCCTCGGTCTACTCAAACTCATATACTGTTTGGGATTAGATGAAAACAATGAAGCTCCATGTTTTGGTGTCTGTTAAAGATAGCAAATAGTTTTGTGTAGAGTTGCAGCTTGGCCAGTGAGACGCCAGGGAAGAGATGTACTGCCAGAGATTGACTCTCCTTGCCTCATGGGACAACTGGTCATGTACACCATGAAAACCCCATAGAATCTACTTTCCAGTTTCAGTTTCAGGTAGCCTAGCAGTAAAGCCACATACTATGCCTACTTCTGAAGCAACCTCTTTGGCAAATTTCACAAATTTGCATTGCTTTACAAATTATTTTGTGCAATCAGTTTTAAAATGCTAAGGAAAGACATCTAGGTGCTATCAGTGTATATGTCAGACCAGGACCCTTTCCGCAACTCACTCATTTTTGGTGCTGGGGTGCGGTGCTCCGGAGAGAGGCTCTTGCTTCCTGCTCGCACGAGAGCCCCACCTCTTCCTTTCGCAGTGCAGCCTAGGACCTTCCCAGGGTGCACTGAGACAGGAAGCATGACCAGCCCAGCTCCCGAGGTTCCGCATGCAGGGTAAGTGCACGTGGGGCCCCGGAGCGATGTGCAACCATGCAGCATTTTCGGCTTCAATCCAAAAATGAAAAAATGCATGCACAGTCTGTGCCAGGCCCTGGAGCATCACACAAATGTGAGTGCGTCGTGTGGACTGCTCCTCACATTTGTGCAACACTCAAGGGGCCCTTTCGCATTAGAAATGCGGTGCAAAAAGGACCATAAAAATGAATCATTTTCCCATTCCACCCAGTGTTTCCCACATGATTCCCATTTCTGTTCTCGGTCCCAGATTTATATGGTACTGTGATGCCCATCTTGTATCTACTCCATATCTTTGAAAAGTTACCTTGTGAACTACAGCTCCCAAACTTTCTCAGCTAAGATGGACAATGAGCACTAGGCAGTCAAAAATATTTGAAAATGTATTTCTAGAGTGTTGGGAAACCCTGACGAGGAAAATACTGGACTGTGAATCTTCACAGTTTGGCAGTTGTTCTGCAAAAAAGAAGCTTTTTTTTTTTCTGGTACTAAAAACAGGATTTCCCATGCGTGAAATGAGATTTTGTGCTGTTTTTCTGCAGAATAAAGTGTGAACTTTGTGCAGAAGTCTCCAACTATAATATCTTCTGCACAGAAAGCAGCATTTTGTACACAGAAATATTATTTCCTAGACAGAAAATGCTGTTTTCTATACAAAAACAATGTGCAAATTTTACACAATAGGTCCCAAAGTGCAAACAGTGTTTGAAAAATGTGTAGTTTTTGAAGACTTGCTCACAGCAGGAATAAAACTGGTAAAATTACTTTATGCTTCCTTCAAGAAGGAAGTTAGCAAAGAATTACATCCCTGCTCGTCATGTAGGTTAGGCTAACTGTAAATTTTGTAGAGGTAATGAAAGAATCCTCAGTGGTAAAAAGAATAAGTCCACTAAATGTATTTTTCCAATTAGAAGGATTAGTAGGTCATTTTGTGCATTGATTTAACAGATCTGCCCAAAGAGGAAATAAAGTTGGGAAGTTCATTGAGACTCTGATGTAGCATGTAATGAGAAAGGGAAGCTGCAGAACCTAATTGAAAACAAAAGCTTTTCTCTTTGGATAGTCACAGTTCTAGTTCCTCTTTGAATTATGCTTCCATTAGCTGTAAGTAATTTCTGGAATGGCAAAGCCCTCAGCTCTGTTTCTATAATGCGTGCCAGTTCATTCCCAAGCTGATCCATTGTGGATCTAATGGTTAGAAAGAGCACTGTGTGTGATATCTGCTGCGGAAGGCTTCATAAAAGGATGTCATGGGAGACTCAAGTGCGAAACAAGCACTTTCACAACATTCTTACTGCAGTTGCTGGCCTCAAAATGGTGGCTGACTAAGTTTTTAATCCTCTGTTAGGCCCAACCCAAGAGGTTCTTGCTGTCTTCAGGCAGAGCATCAAAATGAAAATAGAATTCCATTTTCTGAAGCCTGTTTGCTGTTCCATGAATTAGAAAATGTATCAGATACCTCTCTTGGGCAAGCCACATTCTCTCAACTTCAGAGAGAGGCAAAGGCAAATCCCCTATGGACAAATCTTGCCATGAAATCCCCATGATAGGTTCATATTAGGGTCGCCATAATGTGGAAGTGAAGGCACACAACAACAACAAAGTCTTTCTCTGGAGATAAAATAACATAAAATAAAAATAAATCAAATAACATCTTGCTTCCCTTTCTTAACACCTCAAATATGCTGCCTTTGTTCTTTTTCTAACAGTTTTCAGCTCCTGAATTGCTTTTCTCTGTGTGTCTACTCAGAGAAAAATATTGGTTCCTGCTGCTGCCATTACATTATATCTCTTCAAGTTTCATGAACTTATCTTATTCCATGGAGCATCCTGCGTTCATTTCACTGTTTTGAAGCTGCCAGAATATTTCTTCTTTTTATATGTGTGATTCCACCTGTAGGTCAGTTCAAATTGTTTCCTGAATACGATGAAGACTGAGTACTTTATCAGAGTTCTCCATCAGAGAAGCCTTCTGCAGAATTTTGTGATGAACATGCAAAGAACTCTGTTGGATGCTGGAGAAGTATGGATGGTGTGAGTTACGTACATGCCCATTACACCACCATCCATCTAACCCTTTGCATGTCCAAGTGAACACCTGAACGTGGCTTTAACCAGACTTCCATACTCAAATAGAATTTGCCTTCAGGTCATCGCTCTGAAAAGAGAGAGGTTGATTGGCACTGTAAACAGCTTTGCTTGTTCAGGAAGAATAGATGGAAATGTGGCAGCAAGGCTGAGAAGCCCACCTAGGTTTTAACTCATTCTATAACAGCAAAGAGAGAAAGAATGGAGGAAAAGGAGGAACGAAAGAAGACTGCAGTTAAGCCAAGTGTAACCATGGAACTAAACCACACCAGGCAAGTATCAGAAGGGAAACTGGGCTGTTCTATTACAAACCTCTTAAAAATGTGTTTGATATGCCACTATTAGACCATTTTGTAGATTTTTGTGCCTCTGCCTCTAAATAAAAGTGCAGAAGTAAAGCACAGCCCATGCGATCATGGGGAGCAGGGGGTCATTTGTCTTCTGATGGCAGACTGTCAGGCCTTTTCCAGTGCTGTTCTAGAGGATCCTCAGACCATCAAAGCGGATTTTTAGAGGAAGGAGTTTTAGAGGAAGGAGTTGAGAAAACTATGGAAAATGCGGATTTTTAGAGGAAGGAGTTTTAGAGGAAGGAGTTGAGAAAACTATGGAAAATGGAAAACTATGCAACAGCTTTAGAGGTCCCTGCCAGAATTGGCAGTCATTCCAAGGCATCCCTTGTATGAAGGAACGCATCTGCATGATGGTCACCATACGAAGGTGAATCAGAAGAACCAGGTCTAATACAATGGAAACACTCCAAGTGGGAAAACAGAAGGGGGGGGGAACCCACTGTATGACAGTACTATTAATCATAAAGCTTCTTGTTCTAAATACACCTTACCACAGGTATGTGGAATATGTGGTCCTGCAGATGTTAGATTGCTGCTCCCATTGTTCTTCGCTATTCACCTTACTGTCTGTGGTTGATGAGAGCTACAGTCCAATATCTGGAGCAGGAGTGTCTGTTGACTCCCATGAAAGGGAAGAGATGAATATGTTCTAGGGCAGGGCTTTCCAAACAGTGTGCCATGACACGTTAGTTTGTCACCTGAAGTGCATAGTGGTGTCGCCTATAATCTTGGAAATGTATGTTATTATTTATCCACTATATAAAAGTCAGTGTTTATCTGTGCATTTGTCTGTTTGTCTGCACCAGGCAGGCAAAGACCTCATATGATTGCCTGTGTGAGGCGAGAAGACCTCATAGGATTGGCTGGCTGTGAAGATTCCATGGAATCCTTGGGTGGGGAGTTTAGGGAGGGGCCCTTAGCATTCTCAGCCAAGAGCTCTGGGGCCTCAGGCTGCTTGCTATGGAGATTAGGTCTACCATCAATGAGGATGCCAGAAAACATTTGGGAGGCAAATGTGTGAAAAATTTAAGTGACATACACAACATAGTTACAAGATGTTCTCGCCTCACACAGTAGATTGTACGGGTTCCATATGTGAGGAATCTTAAAGTTGAAATTCAAAACAAAAAATGCTTCCAGAAGACCATAAAGCCATTACAAAAATTCAACAGAAAGCAAAAAAAAAAAAAATATCAAAAGCCAGTACATCAGCATTGCCAGAGAACACAGATTGGATTGGGGACTATGGGGAAGAGTTACAGGTACTGGTATAGGCCTGTTGATATGGAGATGAGGCCTAGCAGCAAGGAGGAGGAGAGTATATTCCCTCATGAACCCAACCCCTGTATGTTAACAACTATGAATACAGATTGGATTGGGGAATATGGGTAAAAGTTACAGGTACTGGAATAGGCCAGTTGCTATGGAGATGAGGCCTAGCAGCAAGGAGGAGGACAGTGTATTCCCTCAGGAGCCCAACCTCTGAATGTTAACAACTCTGAATAAAGATTGGACTGGGGAATATGGCGAAAATTTACAGGAATAGACTGGTTGCTGTGGACAAGAGGCCTAGCAGTAAGGAGGAGGACAGTCTACTCTCTCAGGAACCCAAACTGTGTATATAAATAACTCTGAATACAGATTGCATTGGGAAATATGGAGCAAAGTTACAGGAAATGGAGAAGACAATTTGGTGAGTTCTTAAGAGGAAAATGAAAACCCCAGGCAACACCAGGTAAATATACTAGTAGCTCATGTATTTTTAAAAATATATGAAAGGTTTTCATGAGATATGTTATGTCCTCATACACTTTATAATTACAATTTATGTATGTGTGTGTATCTCTTATAAGGGGTTAGTTTAACCTCCAGTTTGCTAGTAAAACTGAAATTACTGTGTTGCAGAATGATGCATGTCTAAAAAGTGTGTCACCACCATGAAAAGTTTGGAAAGCTCTGTTCTAGGGTTTAGTCCAAACTTCAAAGGAGCTATCCAAGTTGCTGAACCTGATCCCCAAAATAGGTTCAGCACTTTTAATAGCTGCTTCAAAGTTGTGATTAAAACCTAGAACAGATAGACTGCCTCACAGACATAGTAGCCAGCACCTGTCACTAACATGGAAGGTAACAAGTTCTCCAGCCCTGCCTTGTGGTAATATTACACATTTTAAAGGGACATGAAAGTTAACCTTTACTATTGTACTAATAACATAGTGTCCAGTGAGCTGAGAAGTATGTTAAAACATTGGGACATACATGAGAAGAAGAAAGAGGAACCAGGCAAAGTCATGGCTCATCCATGTGAACAGCCATAACTGACCTATGTATTAGGAGCCCTTCCTAATAGGAATCGCTCAGCTTGACTCTTACTCTTCTGTAATTTCACAAAATGGCTATAAGAAAGGTGCTGTGGCTTAGCTTTCACCCACACTCTAACATGGGGAATATAATATTAATTACAGAGTGGTTGTAAAGGCTATAATATAACAAGACTGTGTATAAGAAATACTGTTGAATAAACATCTTGACAGGAGGTTCTTAGTACCTACAGGTGGGACCAGCAGTGCAGTGTTGCAGCTAGTTTTCTAGTTGGTCAGCTATGATGTCTTCCAGCACACTCCCTTCCATTATTCCTACAACTTTGTTAGCTATCCTTTGTGCCCCCTTCCAACCAAGAATTGGTAAGTCTATAGCTACTGAGCATGCTCAGGCTTCATTGGGCTCTTTCAAACTTTTCTCCAAAATAATATTTTTTAATATATGCCTTTGCAAATGTTGGGCTCTGCCAAGCCTTTTGACACCTTCCTGTTAGGCTTAAGTGATCCCATTTTGCTACATAAGCACCATCACTCACATCTGGAAATCAGAAATAGAAGGAATGATTACTGCCTTTTCTCTCCCCCACCCCACTTTTTAGTGTTATTTCAATAGATGTTTAAAGTATTTTTTGTTTGTTTTGTTTGCCCTGAATCTTTCAAATGTCGAGGTTGTATAAGAAAATAATTGACACAGATGGTAGTTTGCAAACCACTGACTTTACTTACAAATGAACACTGTCAGTTTGTTGACAGACATGCTCTTTTTTGTTATCAATTTTGTTGAAGTTTCTGTCATACAAAATACAAGAGAACAGTCTGCATGGGGCGTCTTATTGAAATCCTTAATCTTTCTGTGCTTTCTTCTTCCCCACCTCTGTATCCCCTTCCCACTGCTATGTCAGGAAATTTTTTTAAAACCTACCAAAATAAAGTAAAATAAGTGAGCTACCATGCCTACCATCCCAGATCCTCATTAGGAATCACCAAAATCATTCTATGTGGTGTAGGAATAGAAGTTGGATTATTTCATATAATTTCACTAAACCTCATTTCTAACAAATAACTTACTTGTGGGCTACTGGTGAAAACAGCCTTATGCCTTCAGTGGGCAGAATGGCCTATTTTCATCTACAGAAAGAGACAGTAATTCTGACACTGAGGTAGGTGGAACCTCAGAGTGTGATAGCTAGAGATCTCCATGGCTGACTTTCACATTTGTCTGTTTGCCTCCCTGGAACTCTCTCTGCTGACCTAGATAGGGGTTAAGGAATGTGAATAAGAGACAGGAAGAAAAAGAGAGAGAGAGATCTTCTCACATTCCCTTTCACCTCTCTGTTGGAACTGCCTAATTTTTATTATATACATCAGAGTGAGAAACCTCTGGATGGTAGTCTAAATGGAGATGGTACTTCAGGTGAGGTCTGACCAATAATAATATTATTTAACTCCCTGTCTTAACCGTATAGTTCTTCTGATACAATCTAGATATTTTTTTTACCACAATTAACTCATATATAATGTGTGGTGGTCTATTGCTATATTGTCACCCATTTTATACTTGTGCATCTGTTTTTTTTCATTTGTTTGTTTTCAAGAAGATCATTGAAGACCTTATCCAAAACATTACTAAATCAATATATACTACATCCTCAGAGCCCCTCTCATTTACGTAGCTAGTCACTCTATCAAGAAAGAGATGGGATTAGTCTGGCATGATTGACTTTTATTAATTGCATCATTCTATTTTAAATACTCACAGATGGACTGATTAGTTATCTGTTCCAGAATCTTTCCTTGTTTTGATATCAAGCTGATAGGTCAGTAGTTACCTAGAATCTAAAGATAGGGGTAATATTTGCCCAAATCTAGTACCTTACTTGGTCTCCAAGAATTCTCAAAAGGCTCTGAAACTATATTTGCCAATTCCTTTATGACCTTTGGATGTAATTAATGGAAACCTGAATTCAGTTAAAGTAGCTACGTGTTCCTGCACTTCCTCTGTTGGGCTACCACATTATTTATTCTACTTTCTCTAGAGTGAATATCTCAAGAGTGTTTTCCTTTTAGGAGAAGGCCGAGCATTGAACAGTTTTATTTCAATCTCTTCTGCAAGTCTGAGCTCATTCTGAACTTTCACTTTCACTCCTTACAAATGTTGACAATTCACTTGCATTCTTCATTTGTGATTCTCCCATTCTTCCATTTCTTACACATGCTTCTTTTCAGTTTCAGCTTATCTCAAATCTCCCTTCACTCTGGTTTTCTTAGATGCCCCCTATTTTTCCTTCTCCTTGGAATTATTTGGTCAAAATGGGATATCTCACTTTTAAGAAATGTCCATCTTTGATGTTCCATGAACTTCCTTCTCTTTGAGTATTTCTGATCATGGAATCTCATCTTAAATTTTCATAAGCTTATTGAAATCAGCTCTTTCAAAGTCCAGAGTGCACATTTGATTAATCTCAATTTTCCCATTCCTCTGTATAATGAATCCTTGGAGGATATGATAACTTCCAACCAAGATTCCCACTATTTGCAGTTTGTTGAACAGTTATTTCCTTTTGTTGCAGATTGAGTCTAAGATGATCAGTCCTCTTTGTCAAGGTCAGAGACCCAGGCAGCAAGCCAACCCAGAGAAGGGAGAGGAAGAGATAGCAGAATCCCACCAGGAGGAGTCAAAGCAAGCAATTACTCATAGGCAGTCCATTTACCAAGCCTGATCAACAAGCGAAAGCTATAATCAGAGTCCAAAGTCCAGGAATCAGGAGCCAAGAGATCAATCCAAAGCATCAGGTGCTGGAAGCAAGGAGAAGGCTTGTAGAAAGTTTGCCACAAGCAAAGGAAAGCTTCCAGGCAGGCAGTTATATAGCCCAGGCACAGGTGTGGCCAGTCACCACTTCTTGAACTTAATCAAGGAAGCCTTGCTTTGCTCAGCTCTCTTGAGTCTCCACCTTGTTTGTGAGCTGATTGACGCAGGCTCCAGGACATCCTCCAGATCACAGCTGGATCCCTGTTGCCCTAAAGGAGCAGGCAGAGGGATGTCCGTGCCTGCTTGGTCCATGGCAGCAGGGGGAGCTCTCAAGCTGCAGGACTCATCTCCAGCCAGAGCCACAGGGACCAACAGCTGCTGCTCGTCAGCAGCAGCTCTGACAGGGGCTTCAGTTATCACACCCTTGTCACTTCTTCCACATTTAGGAAGATGAAATTATCAGCAAGGCATGTGAGGATTCTGCTGAACTTTATATTTTTGGTAGAATTTGTCTTCCAACAGGTATCTTGGTAGATGAAGCCTCCCCTTTCTATACATCTCCTTTTTAAATGTTTGGCAATCTGTTTTAGGAAAGCACCACCCAAATCTTAAAACTGGCATGGGGGTCCATAGCAGATTCCTGACCACCAGCCTATAATGTTACTGTTGTTTCAGCCTACTATAACTTTTGTTTAAATACTCTCAATCTTCCTTCCATGTTCTAAATCATGGCTTTCCTTACAGATGCACACTGCCTTTAAATATCATGATGCTTCTCCTCACCTTCTGTTTGGTTTGTCTCTTTTGAACAAATTTTGAATAACCTTCCAATTACTACATCTCAGGCATGAACTTTGTCAGCCAGATTTAAGTAATGCCTGTAAAATCATATTTTCCTTCCTGTGTTAAGAATGGAAATTCATCTTTTTAGTTATTTGGTTTGCATGCCTGGCTGATAACTTAAAAATAGCTGAAACCATGAGTCATTTCCTCCTGCTACCTTATTTGTTCCTGCCATTAGTGAGTCCATACCACTGGTCCAGTTTCCCCTCATCATGGACACTGTTGTCCAGTGATTTGGGATTTCATGGAATGAGAGCAAGTTTATTGTTATTGTGCTTTTACTTCCATGAAAGGACTCTTGTGTGAGTTCCTACCCCAGTGACACAGATGTAGTTCCTCTGCTCCTATATCTTGTAGAAGATGGAAGGTTCTTTGACTTATACCCATCAGTCTGAATCTGTTTGGATTTTCTGGGAGTGTTTGTCACCTAGGCTCTCAAGACGGGAAAACCCTGACCTAGCCAATAGTCAGATCAAATATATGTTCTCTGTAAATGTTCTTAAGCCTTTGTCTATTGGAAATTAACAGGAGAACAAGTTGTGGCTTGTATACCAAGATTTATTTTAGTAACACACTTGAATCAGTCTAGGCACAGTCTTCTAACAAGCTTACACAGAATTATATAGCAGAATGTTACCTTCCTCTCCTAGCATATCTGTCTGACTTTGTCTCTACACCAGCATTAGATTGGGTATTAAATAACAGGCTTCATCAAGAAAGGAGTATCTTACCACACGTAGGAGTTTGGGTTATCAGAAATTGCCTAGCAGCAGAGAGGGACCAGTTCGCTGACAACAAAATCTGGCATTTTGCTGTTCAGAGGGCTTCTATTTTCTACCCTTTTCAGCCTTTTTTAGCCAATGAGCTGGAATATCTACGCTCCTCCCCTGCTCTCCCATCTACTCAAAAGAGGGATCAAAGTAGCCATCATTACTATACTGCCTGTTCCAACCAGTGTACATATTGGGGTTTATATTCTTCCCCAACCTACTGGTGTCTCCTTTTATTATGTACAGGTACAAAGATGTTTTGTTTTGCATTAAGCCAATAATCCTGTGATGCCAGGATTGTTATAATTATAAGATGGTTATTACCTTCATCTTATCTTTGTTGATACATAGGCTGGCTCCCTTTTCCTAGAGTTAACATGCATTCTTTTTCATAATATGCTACTCTATAATACATCTCTACAGCTTCAAAAGCTTAAATGAAGCAAACAGAAATCTAAAAAGCAGGCCAGCCTGTTATATCAGGCACCCAGAATTGTTTTCCTAGCCTCAGATACTATGCACCTTCACTTTGGGGGAAGAGCATTTGCTGTTCTGCCGCAGGCAATAAAATGTCTTGAGACAACACTGAAAATAAGAAAGGGGGACAGGGAAGCCAGAAATATACCGCTAGGGATTGACTAATATGTGGCTGGGTTGACAGAGCAGAAAAGATGAAAGAGGTTATGAGGAGCTAGTTTGGGGCAGGGTTCGTGCAAACCTGTGCTGTCTCCTCTGCACTTTTAAAGATGGTAACACAGGATGAATCAAACAGGCACCAATATGCATGTAGAGATCCTGTCCTGAAATTACAAGCTATTAATACTGGGCCTTCTGAAGCTTCATTCACACACCTGATGTGTTAAAAGTATTTCTGAATAATACCACTTGATACAATAGGAGGAATGGAATTCCATGGTTGGATGTTTCCCCATGAGAAGAACAGTTGTACACATTCAAAGCAAAAAAAATACCAGGAAGAAAACAATGCTTTTTCCCACTCTTGCCGACACCATTTTCTGTGGACAAGTTTGCAAAAAATATATATATAAGAGAGTATGAAGTTATGTGATTCCCACCTGCAGTTCAAAATGATACAGGCCAAAAGCAGTGTTGTTATTTACTATGGGATGATAACTACCATCTCAGAACTAAAGAAGATAGATTTAAAATGGACTTGCCTGGTAGCATTTGAGAAACATTCAGTCCAGTCAGTCCATGGCCATATCTGCCCCTTTCCAACAGGGAATCTGAGATATTAAAAGAAAAGAAAAGAGGAAGAAAAGAAAATGGAAAAACAAAATTGATTTGGAGGCTTCAGAATTCCTTCATCTGAAGCCTCACAATTGCATGTTTGACCTGCTGTTTCAACCTAATAAAAAGTGTTAGGTAATAGGTCCAAATCTTTTACACTAGACTGGAGTGATGGACAGAGGTAGAATGTGAAGGTGGTATGTGTACTATGCTGGCTTTTCATTTTTACAAGTCCGCTATGCCCATACACTGAAAGATTTACCCATATATAAAAATGTTTGAAGGAAGCTGTCACTGATTACCCTCAACCACAGATTTTGGATCAAATTCTATACATATGCTTACTTGAGAAATAAAACCCACTAGTAGGCCCTGAGACTTATTTCTGAGTTATCCTGTATGACATGGGACTGTCAACCGATATGTCCAATATATATGTCAACTGAATAAATAATTTTTGCTTCAGTAATTTGCTTTGTAACTATAATTTCATTTAAATAAATTTTATAGTGTCAAAATCTCAATGTAGGTGTCTTGTTAGAACAGTGAAGAAAGTAAAGCTACCATGCAATGTGGAGAAGGAAGACCAACTTGTATTTTCTTTTTTCTTCCATATTGTACTTGAACAAGAGAACCAAAGCAGTCTCCAAAAATAGTTGATTGTGTGATTAACTTTTAGCCCCTCCATTTCAGAGTGTTCCTTGCTTGAGAAAGTCCTCTGAAATTCATGGAGTTAACTGAAGTCAACAGAAGACTGGAAGATACACACAGAGACATACTTTTCTAATAAAATTGACCTTACCAAGTTGCAAATGAAAAATTAAATATCAGGATTTCAGACATTATTATATTGTACCATATATTTTCTTATTTTGATATTTGGGGTAAAAACTAGCAATTCCAGGTGGCCAGTTCTTAACACTTGGAGGAAAAAGCTCTTAAACTGTATAAATATTTGCCTTTGTCTGTCTTATATGGTGGTATTTTTCTCTCTGCCTATTGCAGAAATCCTAAGTTGCACTGAGAACAAAAGATAGCTATGAGTGACAGCAAATGAAAGCAACAAATGTCACAAACCAATAATTACAGAATTAAATTTACTGTAGTATCAAAAAAAGGTTTCCAAAAAAAATGAGTTACTTCTAACATATTTTCTGAGGGACAAGATGAGAGAGAACAAGATGTTTGAGCTTAAGTTGTCAAATCTGTTCAATCCTTTATTCCAAATAAATTCAACAGCATTCTTCTATGGAGAGTAGTGTTCTGGTAGGTTTATCTTCTGCCTGTCTGAAATGTAGTCATTTATGCAAATACCATGTAGAATGGCTGACAAATTGTTCTTCAAACCAAGCTAAATCGTTCTGCTATGCAAATAAAATCAATTTTGCTTCATTTATCCAAATTACAGCAATGAATTTTGTTTTTCTGGTTTAAGTCTGAATGCTGGCAAAGGGGTATGATTCTCCAAATATGTTGATGTAAGTAGGTTGTAAGGCCAGAACTTATATTTTAGGATGTTGTTATTGTTTTTTATTATTATTTTCTAGAAATGTTCATAGGTAAACCTCTGTGTGTGTTTATACACATACACTATGAGAGACTTTACTGAGAATGAAAATGCTGTTGCTATAAACTCTATTCTGATACCACATTTATTTGTATATTCCCCTTATGCATCATTTAAAACTGTAATTTGTGCAGGATGGGAGGGAAAAATACTGTAATGTGCTATATGTGGGCTGCCATTATTATTGGTTTATAAGCTGCGGCTAGGGGCTGAACACAGCAGCTAAGGAGCTTAGCAGTGCAAGATGTGCAACTATTACATTTGTATTAAAATAATGTTATGATTTGTCTGATAGCTGCTAAGCCACATTCAGACTTTTGTTGTAGACATGCAAAGCCCTCAACAGCTCTGCACCAAAATATCAATCAAACCATGTACACCCCACATACAAATCCAGTCAGCCTTGGAGATTTTCAAGGGAAGTCATATTGGTTGTTCTTTGACCAGAAGAATGTCACCATATAGTATGTTGAAGGATGTTATGTGTTAAAGATCAGAACTTGGTATGTTAGGTTTGAGATAACGTTTTATAACATTAAACAATAGAAATTGGAAAATTCATGCAGTACCAAAACTTAATTCACTGTCATAAGCACTAATAATTGAAATTGTTTTACTGACTGAGCTATTGTTAATTAACTCATTGATTGAAACAGTGTTGGACCAGATGATGACAAAGAGGTTGAAACTGTTGACCTTAAGAGACCACATTGTGTTACTGGCTCCGTCAAAGGAGCTCTTCATGTTCTTTCAAAGATGCCTGATTCTAGCCTGGGATTTTTCTCTCCCACATTGACCACAAAACTCATAATATGTTATTTGCATGGGAATGGCAGGAGTCCAACATGCCTTGGAATTGTTAGGTTAGGAAAGGCTGTCCCCAAACTTGATCGGATCTTAAACCCTCTTCAGTTTGTCATTCATCTTCGTCTCTCTTTACTTTCCATCCCCACCACCATGTACATTTCATTCACTCTCCAAATGCTGTATTTGCTAAAGGTTAATGAGGAGTTATTTCCACTAGAGGACACTGATCCACTACCAGTACAACAGTAAGTAGATAGCTGCAAAAATCAGTCACTGCATCGAAGGTGGAAAATTCTTAGAACATTCTTAATCAGAGAGCCTCTGAATATATCCAAAATAATTTTCTGTGGAAGTAAATCCTTTTCCACCTTTAGTCAAGAAGTATAGTATGCAAAGATAGGTGGTAGAGTGTAAGTTCTTGTTGTAGAGTGAGGTGTCCTAAATTTATGACATCTCTAGTTTAAAAAATAGTGGGTGGCATTCAGTATTGCAGTTACAGATTTGTAATCTAGGGTAATCTGAGAGCCAGTGTGGTAAAGTGATTTGAGCATTGGACTGCAACCATGGATGCCAGAGTTTGTTTCCTTACTCAGCCATGGAAACCCACTGGATGACCTTGGATGCATCACACACTTTTAGCCTCAGAAAAACCGTGATAGGTTTGCCTTAGGGTATCCATAAGTCAGAAATGATTTGATGCACAAAACAACAACAATAACGTAGAGTTATAAATCCATAACTACTCTGTATTTACTAACACAAAGCAGCAATGGTCCTGATACTTTTGCCACAATCATAAATGCCCTCTCAAATCTTCTTTACCAGGCAGCAGCCACTCCAAGAAATGTAGGAATGTAGGTTTGTTCAGCTGGTTACAGACAAGCAGCCAGGAAGTGAGGCTGTAACAATCATAAGCAGGACCCTTTTTGTGGTTCCTTGATGAAGCCTCACTCACTGGCAGGAGGAGAGTGGAAACATCATCCTCCTGTGCCACACTCACCAGCTGAAGAAGAGCTCCAT
Source organism: Iguana delicatissima (assembly GCA_948472985.1). Taxonomy (NCBI): domain Eukaryota; kingdom Metazoa; phylum Chordata; class Lepidosauria; order Squamata; family Iguanidae; genus Iguana; species Iguana delicatissima. The sequence goes on from CAOKZL010001384.1 coordinate 110,224, forward strand.
CTCTCAATGTGGCTGCTTCCTGGTAAAGTAGGCAGGCGGATTCAGGCCAGGAGATGTTGCTTAGTTCCTCGTATGTAACTAAATGGGTGATGTAAAATAAGGGGCGACCATATCTAACAACCCGTTATGTTCTGCACCCATCTTACTTGAATATTTTTTTCTTTAAATCTCTTAACTTTGTATTATGAGACCAAAGAAACAAAGCATTATTTGTACTCATTCATTATGAATGGATGAATCCTTGCTCCAAAAATTGGGCCAACTCAACTGTACAAAGGAAGGAATATACCTTAGAAACTCAAGAATTTCACTGTTGAATCATCGGGGGGGGGGAATTGGCTCATTAAAAGTAGATGGAGCGTTCCGCTCCTACTTATTGGGGAGTAACTGTCACTTGAAGACAAGATTTACTCAGAAGACTTACTTCTGAATAGATTTTTTTACAAGACATTAAAGGTGTTATGGGACATGAATTCTGATAACTTTGTTTTTTCACTCTAAGCTCCAACCTTATCATGCATGTGACCAAATTCACTGAAGAAGGAACAGCTTTAAATACCTGAAGGGCTGGCAAGTGGAAAACAGAGCAAGCTTGTTTTCGCTATTCTGGAGGATGGGATCCAAACTAGTGAATTCAAATTACAAGAAAGGAGATTCCAACAAAACATGCAAATGAACTTCCTCACAATAAGAGCTGTTTAGCAGTGGAATAGATTACCTCTCAGGAGACTGAGTCTGCTTCACTGAAGAATCCTTAACAACTCTATAAGTCTACAAGAATGAAGGAGAAAAATTCCAATCATGATTTTACTCCTCCCCTCACACATACATTTTGTCCTTCTTTTGAGCTTTGAGAAATGAATGATGTGTGATTTTTTAAAAAAAAAAACGTTTCTCAGTCACCCACTGAGAGGGAATGAATGAGGTTAAAAATAAATATACACCCTCAGGAAAGATGGAGTGAATAAGATGTTTTATTTATCATTTCAATCCTAAATTGTTTCCATAAAAGACTGCCCCCTGTAAATATTTTAACAAAACAGTCCAACAGCCTGAGCAAATGGTTGAAAATTAATTACATACACACACCCTCCCTCCAGCTGTTCAGTCTCTCTGCTTATCTTCTCACCTTTTTCAAATTCTTTCATCATCTCAACTGTTTCTCCTCTTGTACATGTGTGTCCTCTACATCAGTGCTCCTCAAAGTGGTGGTCTCTGGACCAGTCAGTACTGGTCACTGAGACCCTCACTACCAGTCTCTGGCAAGTTTCCAGGAAAGAAAGAAACCATTGTATCCAATAGGCACAAATTTAGTGCCAGTCCCTGTGACATTGGAAAACAATAATTGCCAGTCCAGCACATCAGTTAGCCTGAGAAGCATACTTCCACATCATTATCCTCCTCTAGTGTTCTGTGTCCTCTCTTCTATCTTTTGTCCCATCAATCCACTCTTCATCTCCCTCCTTCTTACTTTTCATTTCATTTCTCTGTGCATCTCTCGGTCTTTCCACCTTTTCCCGCTCCCCACAACTCTGAATCACTGGGGCCATTTCCGCACTAGACAGTTATAGCGCTATTATTCCACTTGCAACATCCTATGGAATCCTGGGGTTTGCAGTTTCGGGAGGGGCTACTCGGCCCCTCCCGAAACTGCAAATCCCAGGATTCCATAGGATGTTGCAAGTGGAATAATAGTGCTATAACTGTCTAGTGCGGAAATGGCCAAAGAAATGTGTCAGCAGCACCATTGGCTACCTCTTCACCTTCTCTTTCTCTCCCACCCCCTTGTGGCTTGCTCTTCACTCTGCTTGATGAAGCTGCCACTCCTGCTCATCACAGAATGAATAAATCCAGGAAGCATAGCAAAGAGGGGTGGGACTTGTTGCTTTAAAAAAAAAAAGTATTCTTCAAATAATTTCCAGGGAAATGGTACTCATCTGGGAGGAAAGGTACTTTACGTTTTGGCTTAACATAGCAAAATTAATATCAATGCATTGGTTCCAAACTCTGAAAAAAAGAAAAAAACACCCACAGGAAAAGTATTATTGTTTAGGGACCAAGAAATTGTTCTAAAAACATACTTCATTTTACATTTTCAATTCAGGGTTGTAAGGGCTTTTTTTCTTCTTTTACTTTACTACTACTTTATTAAGAAAGCATCTTGTTCATCCATATATTAAACCTCCCACCTCCAAAGTTGTCTGAAAGTGAATTACAACACAAAAATCCATAATCAAGATAACAAAGTAATAAATATGTAGACAATTAAAAATCATTTGGTATTCATACTATTTATATCAGATATCAATACTCTTCCTCCAATCTCCGCATGAACACACAAACATTTTTTAAATTTGCCTGCCCCCATCAAGAAATAAGACTACTTTTGTGAAAATGAATTTTCCCACCTTTAGTTCATATAGCACACGGGTAGGGAATGCATGGCCCTTGACATGTAGCTGAATGGAAATACGCATTATTCTCCATCACAGACTATGCTGGATAGGACTGATGGAAGTTCCAGTCTGTCTAATAGTGCATGTCAAGGTTACATGTCTCAGTCCTGATATAGCACATGAATTGTATTCAGAAGATCCCATGCTGAACCTTGGCATTTCAGTTAAAAACGGAGTGGGCAACTTTCATAAGTTAGGGGCTGCATTGGGGGGCCCCAAGACAACTGGGGGACTACACTCTCCACTCTCAAATAAATCTTTTTTCCCCCCAATCCTGACATGTTTTGGCAGGCACTGAGTCATTTTATATCCACAAGATGCCTTCTTTAAACAGAAAGTGACCTAGAGATTGATCTCTGGAGCTCTTCCTGTTCTTACAGGGTAAGTGCACTTATTCAGTTCTTAGTTGCAAAAAGAATATGGCATGGCAAGGCTTTGTATGACCATCTTAATTGCAAGAATCCTTTGCTTAAGTACTCCCAAGGTTTTATTTAGAGATTTTTTTAAAAGGTAGGTGTTGACTTATTGTCCATCAGATTTCTCAGATCCAAATAACTACATTTCTTGGAAAGATGTAACTCCCTCAGCCCCTCCTTCTTTATTCCACATTTACTTATGAATAAACACAGATAACAAGAATTCCATACCCTAGTGTGTAATCCCTTACCTCCCCCTTTCAGGGATATATGAAATATGAAATATTTTTAATACTTGCAAAGAAGAGAAGAAAATTCTATTTAAATATGTCCTCCCTATCCTCACTTTACTTAGATAGTTGTGTGCTTTGACTAATGAAGGTCAACATCTTTGAAGGAAACTCTTTAATTCAAACCATATATTTGCAGAAAATTGCCATATTCGTTTGTTTTTTTAAAATGACTCAGATGTCAAATTGTGTGCTTTTGCAAAAAAAAGGAGAGGAAAGTGAAAACAGAAGCAACAGAAAATTTAAAAGGCTGATGCCCCCATTCAGAGCTTTGGATTTATATGTATTCTTGAGGAACACACAAGGAGAAGTTAGGCTGAAGATCCTTGCTACCTTCATCAGTTGTGCACCTAGCTACCTGAGTGCATCAGCACATGCTGTATCAGTCATGCACTTAGTCTTTGCCACTATGCTACTTTGAGCAGTATTTTCTTCTGCTAGAAGTATCAGCAATACCCTTAGGAGTGGGTGGAAGCAAAACAGGACTGGATACAATCCTTACTGTACCATAGGTAGAGTTATAAATACTGTATAACGTTCATCCAATCTTTCATTGGATCAGGGATGGGGAGCCTTTAGCCTTCAACTCCCAGAAGCTCCAGATAATTTAGTCAATGCTAAGGAACTGTGGAATTTGTAGTCAAAACGCCTGGTAAGTTAAATGTTCTCAATCCTTGCATTACATAGTAAAGTTCTCCTTAGATTGTTCCACCCCTCTACCCCACCCGAATTAACTCAACGTTGGCCTGTTTGAATCTGTATTCAGGGTCTCCTGATCTCTTTGCCATGACCCCATGCCCACTTCTATCACGGGAGAAGTGAGTCTGCTCTGTGGTTTATTCTATACTTAATAGAGCTGTCTCTAGATTCCTGTTCATCTGTCATTTCCTTGGAACTTAGTAGGTGCTAAGTGGAGATGGGTCTGGATAAATCTATAGAGCAGACCTAGTCAACAGGCAGCTTGAAGGTGCGCTCTCTCTCTCTCTCTCTCTCTCACACACACACACACACACACACACATACACACACATTTTGTACTGATCTATCAAGCCAAACACAGCCACCAGGACTTGATGTAACTCCCTTTTTGCTGTCTCTGAAGCACTGAGAGAGAGAGAGAGAGAGAGAGTTTTCTTTATTTATTTTACTTATTTGTTAATTATATTTATATCATCCCTAGGATGGCCTGTATGGTTCTCTTATTTCCCACTTTATCCTCCCAACAGCCTTATGAGATAGCAGGAGTGACCAAACCAAGATCACCCAATGACTTTCATAGATCACTGTCTGCATGAGGGATGAATAATCTGGATTTTCTAATTCCCAGTCCAGAAGCCCAATAATCAGTACACCGGATTGGCTGTCAAAGTGCTTAACAGGCTATAGCATGTGGTTAATGGCTGGGCTCAGCTTGATAAGCCACAAGTTGCAATGGGTTTTCTGATGGAATTTGTAGAGCATTCACTTGTATGAGTCTGTAACTAGATGTATGTGGTCATATCAGAGGAGCAGTGAACCTGCTCTGGAGTTTATTCCTTGCTTAATTAAGCTAACCAAGGTGCTGAACCCTATTCCCTAACATGTAAGATTTCAGACACATGCTACTAAGTTGATCTAATACTTTGTATCCAGCTTAGTGTTCGCAAGACTGGGACAGAAGGAAAAGTGAATCCTTTCTAAACTGCTTACCTCTAGTGACATGGTCATCTGATTATTTTTCTACTCTTTCAACTAATCCGATGAGCACTTTTCTCTTGGTCATCACATTACATGCTGAAAGGAAGGTAAGTAAAGACAAAGTAATCAAATTGCTGAGTGCAGCTCTGCCCTACCTCCATCTGAAGGAGGCTACTTTTTTTTTCTGGACTTTTTCCCTTTCCAAGCCCCTAAGATCTCAGAGGAAAAACTTTTTCCCTCTTACAGGTTCTGCAAAACACATAAAGGTCCATATTATGGGGATTTCTCCACTGTTGCCAGCATAGGTGATCAGTAGTCTGGGAAGAGAATATTTCAGACCACCATTTTGGGGTAAAGTGTCTCCCTTTGTCCAGTCCATGAATTTTCCATCATTATCATTCTTTACTAGTTTCCTTTCTCTTCTTCCTCTTTCACATAGTGATCAACCAGTCTGAGGGATTTAAAAAAAGAAACCCTGCAGTTTCCAGTGTTCCCTGCAATCTATGAGCATGTTTTAAAAGTTCTTTTGCCAAGATTGGGGAATATTTGGGGGGGGGGATCTCAGCTTTCATCAATCTTTTTTTCCCTTTTTTGTTTTTGTTTTCCACATCCCCACACAACACAGTGCGTTCAAGAAAGGCCATGGGAAAGCATGGAATGGAAACTGACAGAGAAGAGGGCTGGGTGGAGTTCATTTCTGAAACCGAGGTCATTTCCTCACTGCACTGTTATAGTGCTATTATTCCACTTTCAACATCCTGTGGAATTCTGAGGTTTGTAGTTTACTGAGGCCAAATTGCTCTCTGGCTGAGAATTCTAAATGCTCCTCCCTAAACTGCAAACCCCAGGATTCCATAGGATGTTGGAAGTGGAATAATAACACTATAACCGTGTAGTGCGGAAATGACCCTATTTCCCTCCCAGTTCTAAACTTCTTTTCCATCACTAGACCAAACAATCACCTTGCCAAGTGCCTACATTTAATGAGAGAGTAGGCAGGCATAATATGTTCAAACTGATGTAAATGTCTGGGACTAGTGTACCTATGTGTGTTACACTACAACAGAGACAATTCCCTGTTTGAAAGCTTGTTTCAAAACTTTCCTGTGTCTGACAATATCTTTTCTTTGAAGGGCTGTCCAGACCCACAGCAGTTCAATGGGCTAGCATTCTGTATTGCAGTTACAGATTCATAACCTAGAGTTATGGATTTGTAATTGATCTATATTTAGTAAAACTATGTATGCCCCCCAGCCCATCCTAACAACCAACAGCGAGATCAGGCAAAGGTGGTCTGTTCTGCTGCCTATCAGGGTACATGGAGGATGACATATTCACTCCCCCTCCCACCATCAAGTAAGGCTGTGACAATTGGAAGCAGGACCTCTGCTGCAAATTCATGTCATAGCCTCACTCATCAGCAGGGGAGGGCTGAAAATGTCATCCTCCTTGCATCCTAAAAGGCAGTTGAACAGGCTTCATTCACCTAATCCAGCTGCTGGCTTTTAAGATGGATGGGGCGGAAAGGTGGAAAATGTTATTTAGTCATACATATATAACTTAATAGCCAATGTGGTATACCAGTGGAAGCGCTATAAAAAAGAAACAAATCAAGCTTGAAGTTAACAATCAACAGTTAGTAACTGGACAACAGAGAGTCTAGCACATAGGACAGCTAGGAGTCAGTTTTCCCCCACTTTGATGATTCAAATGTTTCAAATTATAGCCCATATTTGCAAATTTGTCTGTTTTTTTTATTTTATTCTTCTAGGCATATAAAACAATATATGTATGTTGTATTCAAATAGGTGTCCTCTATTGGGTTTGATACTGGGGCAATCTATAAGAACCTGCTTTAATTTGAGCACACTATAGAAGACAAGGCAGCCAATATGATTGTGTCTTCAAGCCATTGAAGCAACGCTTGAAATCTCATGCCTGCCTGTCTCCTAAGAATATACTCAACACTTTCAGACAGGAGATGACAGGTGCTACCTCTGTTAGCTGCAAATGACTGAAACAAGCTGTACACTGTCCAATACCAAGAGTCTAATTAGGTGTTCCTGCCATGTTGTGAGATCAACCAAAATCTTTTGGATTTATCATTGTAGTCAGATGTGGAGCACTTAAGAAATTAGTCTTATTAGAATTCAGAGATTTCATTCACTTCAGATAAATATGTTCATCCAGACATGTTCTCAGGCAAAGGGAGGGAAACGCTTTACAGCAGTAAATACTAATAGAGAATGGCATTAAATAGTGTATGATGGCATTAAACAAAGTATGACTGCAGTGCTGTCTTTGAAATGTGAACTGAAATGGATAGCCTTGCAACAGACCATTCTTGGAAGTAAAGATGTAAATAATGGTTCATTTCATCCTCACAAGCAAGCCTGGAGGATTTCAAAAGTTTTCTTCCTATTGAGTGAGACTATGGGGGGGGGGCTTTTTTGAACATTTTTCAACATTGGGAACTTTTTGACAGAAATTTCATTTCTGCAACACACAGAAAGCAACATATCTGTGCAAACCCCACTGTTTTCTATGCAAATGATTGCAATTTTGAAAGTAGAATTTTTGCGAAAAGTTTTTGCAGAATTTTTCTTTGAATTGAATATTTCAAGTTTCTTGAGAACAGGAAAATCTGGAAGTATTCTTTACACCCTACTAAGAACTTCACCTGAGATTTGGACTAGTAATAAGGCTCGCAATTTTTCATTTGGCCTCTCTGGCTTGCCTAATGTGATGTGCAGGCAACTGCTTATATTATTTTCATTATATTATTTATCTCCATGCTGTGAAAAAAAAACATGCCCCCTAACTTATGTATATAACATTGCTCTGGATTCAAGATCCAGTTGGCATGGGGTAGCCATTTGGCAACTCAGGCAGTCTTCATCCACATAAATTTCAGACAGATTATTTTCCTATAGAGAGTTTACAAGATCAAATTCCAGAAGGGTTTAAAATGCTTGTTGACATTGTGTTTTGTACCTTTAGGTAATGATCAAGAAGTTATTTAATCATCAGTTCATTAATTTTTAAAGTATGTACATCCCATCCTTCAAACACATTATCAGAACAACTTACAATAAAAATAAACACCATAAAATAAGTAATGGAAAATGGCTGCCAAGATCAGCAAATCTATGGCTTTTGAAGTGTTTTTGGAATGCCAGCCCCATCATCTTCTTACTTTTGGGTATATTTTCTAGGATTGGAACAACTCACAGTCCAAAGCCACACATTCTTCTTTCTCAGAGAAATAAAAACAAATCTGTACACACACCACAATAAGCTTAGATTAGGTATGCACAAAGATACCATTTAGTGTGTGTGTGTTTCTACGTGAGCTGGCCTACTTTTTGCTTATCCGATTACTTGAAGTACAGCTGCCTTTTGGGGGGGGGTACTTCTCCAATTTTTTCAATACCTTATGTGGCTCAGGAAACGTAACAAATTTCATATAAAATTCAGTGTTTTAAAAAGATATGCATATACCTTTTCAAGTTTTTGCATATATGAAGATGTGATCTAGAATAAAGTGTTTACACAGATGCTTATTCTGGATGTCTTTTTTCCAAAAAGATAAACACTTTTATTCGTTTTTTAAAACTTAAATATAGAAATGAGACAGAATATATTTATGAATGAACATATGTGAAACTGACAAAGGACAGTGTGATAGACTGATTTCTGTCTCTCTACCAAAGACTTTTTTTCAGGAATTTTCTGATAAAAGTCTTAAATACTGAATCAATTCAGAGTCAACCTAAGTGGTATTTGCCTCCTGTTAGTGTCAAGTGTCACTTGGAAAAGAAGGAGGAATCTTGGCAGTTATCAGTGAAGAAATTTTTTTTCTGTTAAAAGAACCAAAAACTAGAAATTATATTCATGGTAGCAAAGTGCACAAAGCAATAACTTTTAAGGTGGGTGACAAGCTTCAGAAAAGTTAAAGGGGTAACCACAGACATTGGTTATTGTCAGTATATTTTCAGTGTAATTGAAGAAGAGAAGAAAGGCAAAAATATCATTTTTATCATCTCCAGAGATATGTCAGATTGCTTTACTGCCCCTTTCCCTGCGTTATCAGCTGCATTACTCTGGGGCCTTCAGGTTCAATAAAGTAATTGTTCGTGTACAGATTTAAAATAATCCAGTACCTTAGGATCTTCAAAATACTTCCTGGAACACTGTGTTCTACTTTTTTTTCCAGAGATATAAAATATATCTTTTTTTCCCCCTGCCTTCAAAAACCTTGTCCCATCATTCTAGAAGCCAGTGTGAAGAACACTCTGGAAAGGCTGTTATGAAACAGAAGCAACCACATATGAGACACAGCTACGCTTCTTGTTTGAAATGGAAAGAATGTTCAATAATATTTGAAAAAATGGTCAAAAAATAAGTTTCTCCAGTGTTGAGAAACCATGAAATGCAGAATCCTGAACTGTTGAGAATTTTTGGACTTCAGAACTGTTGTTTTTTGTTGTTGTTGTTGTTGTTGTTGTTGTTGTTGTTGTTACTATCCTCTCCCCACCACATTTGCAGGTTTGACCTTAGTGAATTTGATTATTCATAAGATGTCCACTTGCTTTCCCCTTCTCCTCCTCCCATTCCCCTGCCTTTTGCCCGTGGCCATGTGTCTTCCTTCCACAGAGCTGGGCAAAAGGCAAGTGCATAGCAGCCTCACACACTTGCATTCTCTGGTTGTGTTGCTGCCCCCTCCCATTTGCTTGCCTATCGCCCAGGAGCCTGGAAGGCAGTGCGCCCAGGCAAAATGCGAGAGAAGCTGCCACCCTCCCATTCACTAGCCTATCACCCAGAAGGATGGAAGGGAAGGGAATAGGAGGGGGAGCACTCACTTGGGGTGGGGGGAGTTATTTGTGGGGGGAGTTTACTTTCATGAGGGTTCTGCGCCTTGAACCTTGCAAAAGTCAGAGGGGCAGTGTACTATCATCATCATCATCATCATCATCTCCCATTTTTTTCCAAAATTGGTATTCAGAGAGGCTCACAGTTTTAAAAAACAATACAATTAAAAACATGCTAAAAGTGAATATTAAAACAGAATTAAACTATTTACAGAATTGAAACAACAGCAGATCAATAAAGAATAAAAATGCAATTTAAAAAGATAAAAAGCTCTTAAAAACAACAATTAAAAAATTATAGCACCCCACTTTCTATATCAAAATCCTGTCTGAATTAAAATGTTTTACTTGGAAGGACAACAGGGGTGGGGCATTCTGCCCTCCCTTGGAAGGAAGTTCTATTGTCTAGGGGCAGCCACCGAGAATACTCTTTCTCCCATCCCCACCAGCCATGATTTGTGATGGTGGTGGGACTGAGAGGAGGGAGTCTCCTGATGTTCTCAGAAACCAGGCCAGTTTATACAGGGAGATACAGACTGCCAAATAGCCTGGATTGAGCCATATAGGACTTTATAGGTCATAACCAGCACTTTGAACTGTGCCTAGAAACAAACTGGCAGCCAGTGAAGCTGTTTCAACAGAGGCATAGAATGGTTGCTATAACCTGCTGCAGTTAACAGTCTGGTTGCAGCTCCTCAGACCAGCTGAAGTTTCCAAACACTCTGCAAAGGAGTCCCCCGGTTGAGTGCATTACAGTAATCCAAATGGGATGTAACTGAGGCATGTAGCATCATGGCCAGAACTCAAGGAATGGGTGCAGCTGGCACACAAGCTTTAAATGTGCAAAAGGACTCCTGCCTACCACAGAAACCTTGCCCCCGCACCCGGTTCAAAGCTATGTCCAGAAGAACACTCAAACTGTGAACTTATGTCTTAAGCAGTGTGTAATCCCATCTAACATAGGCTGAATCCTTGTTCCTAAATCTGTCTTCCAGCTTACCAAGAATACCTCTGTTTTGTCTGGGTTACGCTTCAGTCTCTTTGTCCTCATCCAGTCCATTACTGATGATGGACACTGGTTTAGGACCAGAACAGCCTCCTTTGATTGGAGTGGAAAGAAGTAATAGAGTCCCAACTCAATATGTCGTGACACTGCACTTCAGATCTCAGGATGACCTCTCCCAACAGTATGTATATGTTCATGTATATGTCAAATAGCATGGTTGACAAAACAACCCTGAGGGACCCCACAGGCCCAAGAGGCTAAACAGGAATCTCCCAGAACCACCTTCTGGGTTTGCCCTTGCAAGAAAGAAAGGAATCACTGTAAAACACTGCCTTCGAGTCCCTTCCCAGCAAGGAAGCCCAGAAGGATACCATGTTTGATGGTACTGAATGCCACTGAGAGGTCCAACAGAACCAACAGGGACACAATCCCCCTGTCCAGTTCCTTGCATAGGTCATCCACCAAGGAGACCAAAGTTGTCTCTGTCCCGTAGTCCAGCCTGAAACCAGACTGAAATGGAATGGACTTATTCTTCACAAAATTCACCCACACTTGCTTAGTCTTGACTTCATTAGACCCATTCAATCCATTATGTTTATCTACATGTTGCCTCACTATTCAAGAATTGATTCAATGGATATACTTGAGTTGGGACCAAAAAATAGGATAAAAGCCAGTATTTCGAAAAGAGTATTTTCTATGAACAAAAGAATATTTCTGTGTAGAAATATTTTCTGCAAAGAAAATTCTGTTTCCTTTGCAGAAATTCCTGTAATTGGGGACTTATTCTATGCAAAATTTGCACATGGTTGTTTCGTGGAGAAAGCATCATTTTCTGTACAGAAAATGATGTTTTCTATTCAGAACAATAATGTACAATTTTTGTGAAAAAGTCCCAAATCGCAGGTAATATTCAAAAACTGTGCAGTTTTCATAGAAAATTGCTATAATTGTTTGTTATTTCCTTTAAGAAGGAATTACATCCTTAGCTCTTGTGTATATGTACCTCCCCATCACCCATAGTATGTAAAGCAGTTGCATTCATCTTTTCTTGCAATAGTTCTACACTATCTCACACACACTCTTAGCACTCTGATATCCAGGACAACAAAACTTGCATTCTGTAGAATTTCATTTGGTGGTAATGGGGGTTGTTATATTTACTTATATCCCACCTTTCTCCCTAAAATGGGACTCAGTACAGCTTACAATGTAAAAACACAGTGCTGCTAAACACATAACAAAAAAAGAACATTACAAATAAGATTATACTATTGACAATATTAAAATGATTTAAAACTACACTTATAAGATAAAATACCACTAAAAGATAGAAAGCAATTAAAATAATTCAGTCTAAAACACTACAGCACCTTCAACCCATTCCTTAAAAACTTTCCGTTTTAAAAGCCTGCTGAAATGAAAAAAAGTCTTTGCTTGGTGACAGATAGACAGCAGAGAGGGGTTCATTCTGGCTTCCTTGGGAATTGGGTTCCATAGTCAAGGGGATGCCACTGAGAAGGCCCTTACTCCTAACTTCCAGTAACAGTATTTGTGACAGTGATGGGACTGAGAGAAAGGCCTCTCCTGAGGATCTCAGGGCCCTGGCAGGCCCATATAGGGAGATACAGTCTGCCAGATAGCCTGAACCTGAGCCATATAAATTCAATAATATGCGGTCCACCTTGTTATAGAAAGGTATAAAAGTGTATTTCTGAAGACTAGGAATATGAGGATAGGGGACTTGCACTTTCATTGTGTTGTTCAGAATCCCACTAGCATTCTTACCTCATCCAGGTTCTATATACCATGTGAGATTTTTGTTGTCAATTCCCTGCACGAAAATCCTGAGCATTTTAAGTGTATCTCCATGTGTACCCAGTGTTTTATACATTCTTCCCCATTTTAGTTGTGCCATTTACTGACACGTAAATTTTTAAAAAAGGAAAAAACTGATATTCATGGTTTTCTCCCAATGCTTGGAAACTGAAAGATGTGCTTTTGTTAATTATCCAGCAGACCATGAATTTGATCAATTTGTTAAAAAAAGAAAGCCAGTTAATACATATTTCTTTTCTATCCCTATTGAATGTCTTCCAACTGAACATCATCAGAGGGAAAGAAGTAAAGCTTTTGTGTCCAGGAAGTAGAGCATAACTCCTTATTCATCCCAATACATACCTCAAGATGAGACTTTCAGCTCATCGCAAACCAAAATGAGTGCGTAGGAACAATGTTCAGCCAGGTTATAATGGGTAGAAAGTATTGGTTTTATGGGGTGGTAGACATCTGAAACTTCCAAGAAACTATTTCAGCTGAACAATAACACTCTTTAGTGGCTATATGGAAATCTGGGGAAATCAAAAGGGGATGCAGTATTGCTGGAGTCAACTCTTTGTTAGAGGTTGTGACACTGTAGGTTTATTTCCAGTCGCTTAAGTGGACTTCCAGCCTTGCAAGACTGGAAATTCCCTCCCGGTGCTTTACTAGGGTTCTTGCCAGCCTTCCAAAGCTGACTTCCACGCATGGAACGGCTGGCAATCTCCCAGCTCTATCAGGTATGCTGCCACCACCACCCTGAATTAAGAATCATTTGGACAGGACAGGAGGGACCCTGCCCAATCTCTAAGCATAAGGAACTTCCACCTCCCCCTTCCCCTGAGTGAGAGGTCCTATGTAGCGTGTGCCAACCCTGGCGTGGAAATGGAGAGAAACGGAGGTTTATAGAAGTGTTTTAATCAAGACATGCAAACAATATATACTTAGGAGACTCCCCTCTCCCAGGTGCACTTAGTTACAAGAATTTACAAAACAGATATAACAGCACAGATACATTCTTAAGATCAGCCAATTCCCAAAATAACAACATCCCTAACGCGACTAACTACTTATTTCTAGTTACTCACAATTAGGTTATAGGCGTAGATGGTCTAAAGGAGGAGAGGGGGGGTCCAGGAGACACAGCATGCCTGCCAGCTCAACTGGGCCAGCTCTCCCCTCTCTCTTTCTCTCTTTCTCTCTCTCTCTCTCTGTGTCTCTGGCCACATGGCCTCTCAGAAGTTTTATTTTCCTCCTTGGAAGGATCTGGAAGCATCTCCAAGATGCCCTCCTCTTTCCTTTTGGTTGGTCAATTCTCACCTTGTGACCTGTGATGCTGACCCTGTCCTTTTGGTTGGTCAACTCTCACCCTGTGACCCTTGATGTAATCCTAACATCTCATTAACCCTTGGTTTACCTGAAGAGAGAAGTATCTCCCTTTGATAAGCCTAGATAATGGGAAGCCCCATTATCACAGAGGTGACAAACAGCCTTCCATGGCCCATGTACTGCACCATGTTTTAAACAGATTCCTAGTGTGGCAGCTTCTATTTGTCCAAATCTTTCACTGATTCCATAGTAGAAGAAGAGTCACAAAGTCAACTCTCCATGTCCTTTCAATTGGAAGGGCACTCCAATTTTCATAAAGAGATAGGATATATTCTGCGAACTTAAAGCACAGCCCATCTTGCACAGATGCAGTGCCTATAGATCTATCAGAGCTGGACAACTGTAGTCCTCTACTGTTTTTGGACTGAAACACTTAGCATCCCTCACCACTTACCAGTGGCACCACTAGGGCAGTACAGCAGGTGTAGACCACATTGGTAACACCATCATATTGGGGTGACACCAAGCCTAGGGACACCACTGCCTTGCACACACACAAGACATACTCAGCCAAGAATCATGGTGAACTGGAGGAAGAGGAGGAGGAGGAGGAGGAGGGCAAAGGCTGCATCCCCAGGGCTGAAGAAGCTGCTACAGAGCCTGGCTGTCTGACCAGGGGAGCTAGAGGCAGTGGTGGCAGCGGGTTGAGTAGCAAAATCGGCCACAGAAGTTTGTTCTGCATCTTGGCCACCACCTCTACTTCCCTTCTGACAGTGGGACATGGCCAAGAGGCTCCAGGGGATCTGTGGGGAAGCAGGCTATGTTTGGGCATGGGAGTTGGACACTCCTCCCCTTCTTTCCCTTGGCCCTAGCTCCACGGGTCTCCTGCCCTTTGATCCTTGTCCCCTTGAAACATCCTGCAAGAAGACATAATCTTCCCTCCCCACCACACCTGTCAGACTCCCTCCCTTTTTTGTTTGTCAACCCAAACACTTGGAGACCAACCCATGCCCCCCAATCCATGGCCCACTCCCAAGTTCACCTCTCTTCCAGTTTTTGCAAACTCTGCACCAACTTTCTGAGTCTCGAAGCCTTTCCCCTCCCCTTCTTTCCTCACTAGCCCCAGGTTCCCCCTTTTCCTAACCTTCCTTTCTTCTCCCTTCCCTCCACTTAACTTTTCTCTCTTCTCCCTTCACCCTTCCCACTTTTTCCATCTCTTCCGCTCCTCCGGCTGTGAGTCAGCAAGCTCTTCTTTCTCTTTTGCACTCAGGTCACACGCGCAAATTCTCTTGCTCTTTCTGGTGCTATAAAGGCTGCTTCCCAGATCTTTGCAGATTCCAAGCCACCAGTCCCACTTGTTGCTTTCCTCTCTTTCTCAAAGAAAACTGCATTTTGCAAACCTCCTCAGGCTACAAACCTCAAACACCCTTGGAAACACCAGCCAAATAAGGCAGAACTGGAAAAAAAAGTGGGATAGATGTCTGCACAGACATTCGGATCCTGTACAAATAAAGGCAAGCCAGCATGGTGTAGTGGTTTGAGCATCAAACCACAAGTTTGGAGAATAGAGTTCACATTCCTGTTCCAGCATGGAAGCCCACTGGGTGACTTTGAGCAAGTAACCCTCTCTCAGCCTCAAAGGAAGGCAAAAGCAAACAACGCCCCCCCAACAAATCTTGCCAAGAAAACTGTGTGATAAATTCACCTTAGGGCGATTATAAGCTGGAAATGACTTGAAGGCACACAACTGCAACAACAATGAAGACAGGAAGATGTAGCTATTAGGGCAAAAAATAAATTCTTTCCCTTCCAAAAGACAAGTTCTTCTGTTCCAAACTTCTAGCATTTCAGTCATTTAAAACTTCAGTAGAACATTTTGAAATAGAGCTTAGGAGTCCAAAGCAAAGGGGCAGGCAAAATGACCAAGGGAATGTAAACGTAGAAAACAGAAGAGCTTTAGGTGTGAAAGATTTTCATTGTGTCACTGTGCTATGGTCCAAGTTTATAGGAAAAATTTAATGGGGAGAGAATTCTTATTTGTGGGGGGGCAATATCTTCATGTTGCCTTTGCAACTTTATCCCTGCCATACAGCTGTAGCACTTTGATTGCACTTTAACTATTGGGGTTCCATCCTATGGCACTGTGAAATTTCTAGTTTTGTACGAGGCTTAGAATTCTTCACTCTACTCTGCTAGTCCCTTGAACTACCACGCTAGAGTTCCTTAGCAGAGACTTTTTAAGAATGTTAAGTGCAGATCCTAGGAGTCTGTGGAAGGGAGAGGGATCAAGTTGCAATGTGGATGTATCCACAGTCAGAGCAGTTTGATGCTGCTCCAACTACCTAGACTCCACTTTACGGAATCCAGCTTTCTAGTTTGGTGAGTAGTACTTCTAGTGTGGTTCAGGGGTAGATTAGAACTCTATCAGACAATTCTAAGTCATAAATCATACAGTAAGAAGGGGCCACAAGGGCTATCTAGTCCAGGGCCCTGGAAGCACAATTCCTGGTTAACACTACAAAAGTGAAACAAAATATAGAAAAAGCCCTGGTTCAACTGAACAAACTTTGAGAATTTGTTTCAAAAAACCTAGCTGAATGGCTGACTACATTTTCCAGAAGTCTGTGTGAGAGAGGTCATCTTTCTTGAACATGGCAAATGGTTTTCTGGTAACTGTAGTTTTCCTTTTACCCAACAACTTCCCTTTCTGGCCACTCGGGTTCTCAAGTGAGGGAAAATAAAGCAGAAAATGGAATTTTTACAGACTGGAGTGTTGCTTAAGTAGGCGAAGAGCATTCTAGTCTTAAGCAGGTAAGGAGCATTCTAGTCTGCTTTTGCCCTTTTGAGTCCAATGTGGAAAGCACCAGGAGAGGTGGGTTATCAGAATTGTTCATGCTCTGTGGGATAGTCAGCCCATTAGTCTGGGTCCTGAAGCAGAGAGGGAATTACAGCAGCACTAGCAACAGAGCTAGTCTCAGCATGTTTACATGAGAGTTATTCCCTTTGTAAGGGGGTATTTTTCCAAAGGAAGAGTACTTTTGGTTGCAGCCTTAAACTGCAAGCGTAAATGCACTTATTAGGAAATAAGCCTTGCTGAGCATAATGGAACAGACTTCCAAATAAGCATGCTAGGATTTCACCAGTCCCTTTCTATGTGAATAAATCCATTGAACTCTGGGTTGAATGGACTGACATTACATAAAGTTAAAGAGTATGCCTCAAGTGGGCAAATGGATGTGTGGGGCATTCTTAACTGATTAACGAAAGAATTGTTGAAGCTAGAAAAAAACCATACAAGAAGGAAAGGTGGCAACCTGGGTACATCTTGTATTGAGGTTGCATGTTCTGGCTTTAGAACCTGGCAGTTACAGACATAACTCAGTAAAGACTTCAAAAACTCTTTTTACACCTGCCCAGCCTTTTTTCTTTCTAGCTTTCCTTCTAGCTACATCAGCATTGAGAGTATGGGAGAAGAAGACTAGAGAAACAGGATTTTCAGTGCTGTTAGTTATGTGTGTATGCCTACAACAGACAAGGTAAACAACAGCTGCCTACAGAATCCCATACTGAGCACGCATGAACAGAGGAAAGGGAAGAGCAGTAAGCCTGCCTCACCAGCTAC
The DNA here is from genome assembly GCA_948472985.1 of Iguana delicatissima. Taxonomy (NCBI): domain Eukaryota; kingdom Metazoa; phylum Chordata; class Lepidosauria; order Squamata; family Iguanidae; genus Iguana; species Iguana delicatissima. Next base: position 127,709 of record CAOKZL010001384.1, read on the forward strand.
CTCCCAGAATGTTAGAGTAGCACAGATCTATAAGTTTGGTCACTAGAGTGAAAATTGTGAGTAAAATGGAAGGGTAGTGAAATAAAAAGAAAAAGTCAATCCAGAATGCATTTTGGAAAGAGCCTTCAAGTGATCTCAAGCAGATTGAAAAAGATTTTGTTTATTCATGTAACGCTTACTTGGCTTGGCTGTTTCATTTCACATGTGCCTATTTAGCCTTGAATTAAAAGTTTGTTGAAACATGCCAAACAACCCTCCTTTTGTATGGTATAGGAACCTATCTCTTATTTTTTTGATGTTATTTGTGGTACCAAATTTTCTGTTAAAGAAGAAACTCTACTTCATACCTGTAATCTCAGGTGGAGGAAGATACTTTGAGATTACTCAGTCATTGGGGAAAATGCACCTTCTATATGCTCAGAGACATTTTTTAATGACTGACAACAGGCTCCTACTTGATCTTGAAATGTTCCTGTGCCTTCCTGGGTATATTCAATACTCTTGTCTGCCTGTTGTGCCTTTAATGGCTTCAGGGCAGACAATAATTCTACCAATGTGGATGTAACCTTTCCTGTCATGGGGTGTGTTAGTGGTAATCCCAGTCCAGATGGGGGATCACACTTCTGAAATTTGCACGGTCGAAAGATAACCCATTAAAAAAATAGTGACCCACTGCCTAGCTTCTAAATAGAAGAGCAAAAGATTTACCTGGCAGTGGCATCTTTAAAGTAATGTGCAAGGTATGTAATAGAGACTGTCCAGCAGATATATCTTCTTCCATTGTGTCTTCTCCATTAATCCTGAGCTGAAAATTCAGTAACGGCTAAGCAAAACAGGATCCCATAAACAGATGATTTCAGAGAGGGAGGTCTGATTTTTTTTCAGAGGGATTGATGGAGGTGAAAACCTACTATAAGTAAAAAAAACAGCTTTCTTCCTAAAAAAAAGAACCAATGGTTATAGCTACAGTGATAGTAGATAGCACAACTTGGGACCATTGTTTTTCCCAGAATGCCATCAGAACAAAGTTGGGTCTGGAACATTGGGACTATCAGAAGGCAGTTGCCAAAAAGAACTCCATTATCATCCTTGCCACTATCATCATGGTTGAGAGAAATGGACAAAGAGACACAAAGCTAATTCTGCCACTGTCCTGTATCCAAGAAAAAGTACTCTCCCACACATAAAGTCTCTCTCATACATTAAAAAAAAAAAATCCAAATACCTACTCATTTTACCAAATATCAAATACCTACCCAATAAAAAATGCCACAAGGCAGCAAATATTTCTTTTCTTCAACTTTACCCTTAAATAACTTGGAAGAGAAGGAGAACTTCTCATGGAGACATGAGAAGAACACACAGACCTTCTAGTCTCCATAATGGCTCAGTATGCTAGGTACTCTGGCACAGAGTTAGACAGGAGTAGGGAATGAGTGACCTGGACAGCAACTATGAGTGAAAGTGACCTGAGTTGGAGTTTTGGTGTAAAAAAAGTTGACTGGACTAGATTTCTTTTGCTTGCATAGGTTGGAGGCATGGGGAGAGGGAAAAAGCAACTGCAATATTGGCATTGCTAGAAGAAAAAGATTTCCTTTGTCCACTCAGAAGGGCAGTTGAGGGAGAGCGAGAAAGAAACCAGAATCTTGGTGTGATTAGTGGGAAGAGTTTCTGCTGCCTGACTTGTGGTGGGGAGAGAGTTAGGGTGGAAGCATAATATTGCTAAAGAACCTTGTGACATTTTAAAGCCTGCTTATCAGTGTGGTTAGCTGAAGTGCCAAGGCAGCCTGGAAGCAGATTGCTAGGCAACCAGAATAGCACCTCAGCAGAGAAACCCAGTCCAATAGTGTTTGGGAGGGACTTGTGGCTGAGAGGAAAATTTATATAAAGTCAAGTACCTGGATTTCTTCAGTGAGAGCCTAGCAAGGAACTAGGGTTTCTAAGTCAGAGAATGTAGCTGTGTTGGGAGATGTAGTTCTCAGTGGAACCTAATGAGAGGTGGAAGAGTAATTCAGCTCTAGTAGAATGTGGTCAGAGAGTATGGCCAAGAGTGAGGGTTAAGCCTTTGGTGGGAGTTTAACCAAAGGACTGTTATATGATACTTGTGGTGTATATGAAAGTCTAAAGATGTAAGTGAAGTGTTTCTGAGCAGAGAGCTTCCTTTTGTCTAAGTGCACTGCGGAAATGTGTCAACCTTGAACTGCATTTAAAGTCTAACACACTACTTTATTCTTATTGCTATCTTAATAAATGTTATAGTTTATCTTTGTAAACACTGACTCAGCTGAGTTGTGTAGAGCAGCACAGAAAACACACTACCATAAAATTTTTAAGTGGTTCTAAATAAACATTGAGAACACTCACCCTTTTACACAAAGGTGGTGTTATAAGGGGAGAGCCACAGCTGTGAAGAACTTTGTGGCATATTAAAACCTGCTTATTTTCACTGAGGATTGAGTGGAGAGAAATTGTTTAAGTATTTCATGCAAGGACTTTTTTTGTTTTGGGCTTTTTTAGTGCAACTAGTTACTATATAGACATGCTACCCTTCCTATTGAGCCCACTGTACATGATGCAGAAATCACAGCAAGAGATGTCCTGCCTCTCCCTCTCCCCCTCCCTCTCCCCCCCCGATGTGCTTTCTACATTCAGGAAGCTGGCTACTGGAGACAGCAGAGCAGAGGAACACAGGTCTTTCCAGTTGTTCTCTCTCTGTGTGTGCTCCTCTGAGGAGGAACAGTTGTCTAATGGCAAGCCAGTTCATCCCAGCCTAGTCCCATTGGATCAGCAGCTGCTGCCTCTTCTAATCCCTCTGGAGAGCATCAAAACATTTCTCCAGCCTGGAAAAGGTGAACTTTTTCACTAAAGATGCTTTAACCCTTTCACATTGATGAAGGGTTGAATAAAATTGCTAACTTTGTCACTACTTCAGCTCTCTGGAATGCATCCTGCTGATCTCTGGTAATTCCTTATGGAACTGGCTGTCCCTATCTATATCAATCTGAAATACAAGAACATAATGTTACCCTGATTTCTGGGGGGTCCCGTGAGGGACACCTAAATACACTCCAAATTATACAAGTTGGGGAAATTAGTCAAAGAGCACAAGCTAGCAAAACGAGAGGCAGGGCAACGGAGCGAGATCTTTTACCTAGCGTCTACGGGGTCAGGCCAAGTCAAGGAGCAAACAGAAGTGAAATAATAATTGTTGTTTTTATTAAAATACAATCAAACAAGTGTATGCAACACACTTACACAGATAACTAGAGAAATAAAGGTTGGAGCTGGATAGAGGGATTTTTAGAGGAGGTTTTTGGTATGGGAAATACTGCACCTGTCCTGGAGCCCAGGTAGTCTGAAGATAGAGTTCGTGGATATGAAGGTTCTCAGTACCTTGGACTGAGGGGAAGGCTCGCCAAGCAAAGCGGCAGCAAGGCTGGATGGAAGTCAGGAGCGATCCGAGGAAGCTCTCAAAGTCAGGGGTTCTTATAGGGGAAAATGTGGCCGTAGGCTAGTCCATACTTGGGGAAAACAATGAGTTTCGGGCTGGAGACAAAGCCTCTGAAAGGTCAGAATTTAGCATGATTGAGTTAACTCCGAATTGTCAATAGGGTAGCCAGTATGCAAACGCAGAGTGCTTGACGATTGAGTATTCGGCTTATCAAGCTGCCTGCTTGGGGCAGGGAGTTCTTTGTAGGTGGCGTGCATACATAATAGGGTACTTGCCTTGAGGTCTCCTGAAACTGTAGTTTGGCTATTTCTGGCCTGCCTGTATTTGTTTGGAATATTACAGCGATTAGCAGCCGAGCCTGTTTGTGTGCTTGTCTGGGGGCCTCGCAAGCACGTGGGAAGGAATAGGTGAGGAAGGCCAAATTATTGATATCAAAATGATATCTGGTATCCCTCAAGTCCGGCTAGAAACTGCAGTAACAACAACCCTAATGTAAATTGAGATCCCATTGTACAGGACTGTCACATGGGCACCCTGTTATTCTCTATTTCTGAAAGATATTCATTGACTCTCTCTCCCTCTCTCTCTCCCTCCCTCTCCCCCTCCCTCCCTCCCTCCCTCCTCCTCTTTGTCTCTCCTTCCTCCATTAATTCTTCAAGGATGTGTGAGTGATGTGTGAGGGACTTCAGATCAAGACAAGTTTATCTGGTCCACAGATGTGGAGCATGATTTTTAAAAAGTGTTCATTTTTTAAATGAGCACATAGACAATGCACTCATTTCAAATATATGTAAAACATTATTTAGTCAATAGGTGAATAGATTCAAGTAATGCATGCAGCTGCAAATAAAAAAAGAGATGCTTCTCCTATTTGAACAAAACCAAAGAAACTGGGCGTAGACAGGGACACTAGAAGATATCCATGTTTTGGGGATTTTATAAACATGTGCATCCCTCTACATTAGTAATATTTCAGTACTATTTCACTCTTTTTAGACAGATGCAATCCACACAACAGTAAAATTGCACCCAGCACTACAATCTTGAATGATTGCTTGAATAATTTTTTTTAAAAAAAACAACCATCCCTAATGCTTATATATTCACACTCCTATTTTTCTGCAGCATAGCGATATGTTTTCTATCCAGTATTTAATTAGAAAATTCAGGAGTCATTTGCTCAATTTTGAGAAAAGTATGTACAAAGCTCTTTTTTGAACATTAAGGTCCATAACTGAAGTCAGATTCTTATTTCTATGCATACTGTTTCTGTTGAAGTGCTCTCTAGTGGTAGAATATTAATGTATCCACATAATGAATGCCTACATTAAATGAAGTTCATTACATAAGTGTAGCATAGGCTCCATAAGAAAAGTTCACAAGGATGTTTCATTTTGCAGTGAAAGGCACAATTTATCCTTTGCCCCTTGAATCATTTAAATGATAATGTATATCTGAAATGTACACAACCCAGATAATTTCGTAGTGGAACTGCAGCACTGAGCAAACTGCACTGAGTGTTTGCAGAATGAATTATATAGTTTACTGAAACACTCAAAAGAATAGTTTTTTGCCTGTGACACCAACACTCTATTCACACAAGCGTAATAGTATAGCCCCTCTGATGTTAATGGGAAAAAGTTGCTTAAGTTTTTTATAAGATTCTGCTTAGCTTTCAAAAAAATGTAGCCAGTTAAAACTCTTTTCATCCAACAAACCTGTTTCTACATGTGTTTCAGTAAATATATCTTTGTGTGTTGGCAGGACCACAGACAACTATTGATTTATGGGATAACCTGTCTGAAAATGGCACATGTTATGCTAGTTCCTATACATAACTAAGGCATCTTCACACTACATAATTATTGCACTTTGATACTACTTGAACTGCTTTGGCAGTATCCTGTGACATCTTGAGATCTGTAGTTCCATGAAGTATTTAGAATTCTGTATCAGAAAGCTCCAGTGCCTCCTTCAACTATACATCCTAGAAATCACAACAGATGCCGTGTTCATTGAGGTACTTAGTTATTAGAGTTGTCATATTCCACTTTGTTAAAGTCTAATTGTGCAAATTACTCTAATATACATATTAATTATGCAAATTCAGCATACCACACTCACTTGCAATGTGCCTCTCCATTGTACTCTATTGCTGTGACGAAACCTGAAAGGGGGGCTTGGCAACAAAGCCTCCTTAGCAACCGAGAGTATTGAAAAGTGATTGGCTGTTGAAATGGAACCCTGGATAGCCTGAGGGAGGGGCTAGATGGGGGAAGTAAATAACTGAATTTTAACTGATAGAGGCCATTTCCACACTACAATGTTAAGAGTGCTTTATTCCACTTTCAACATCCTGTGGAATTCTGGGGTTTGTAGTTTAGCGAGGGACATGTAGAATTCTCAGCCAGAGAGTTCTTTGGTTTCAGTAAACTACAAACCCCAGAATTCCACAGGATGTTGAAAGTGGAATAAAGCACTCTTAACATTGTAGTGTGGAAATGGCCAGAGAGTTAGAGGAGAGAGTCAGAGAATGCTTGGAGCTGAGAGGGAATGAAAGAGCCATTTGACAGACAGTGTGTGTAAGATAGAAAAAGAAAGTATTGGCTGGTTTATGTTTACTCCTGTTGTGCAGGTTGCTAATACTTAAGTTACCAACTACCTTTTACGCTGACAGTTTATTAAATAAAGAATTATTTATATTGTTGTAAGAGTTGTCTCCAAAAGAGTTTATTTGCTCTGGATTTGTGTATACACTAGCACAAGTAACATTGTCAGTGGATAAATCCATGCTTTACCCTATCTCTGAAAGGTTGCATATGTAGGGAAGCAGATGTGGGAGATAAGCTGGGAGAGTAAGCCAGTAGAGGACAAAGTGTAGAAGGGTGCTGCATTCTCTAAGAAGGTAGAGATATAGCAGACCTTTATTGTCATAGCCCTGGCCTACCCAAGAGATCTCCCTGATCCTAGTCTCGAAACTAACATCATTTGTTCTCCCTTCCCTCTTGTTCCCTCTCCTGCCTCAACTCACACTCTCACAGTGTGCCCCTTCCTTGTTTCTTGCACTCTGTCTCTTACACCATTTGCTCTCTCTACTCTCCTGTTGACTACCTCACCTCATCCCATACTCTTGCAACATGTCCTTCCCTTGCTTCTTCCACTCTGCCAATCATGTCACTCACTCTCTTTTCCCCATGCCTGAAATTCGGGGATGGACTTGTTTCTTGCAGAACAGTTTGACTGAAGAGTACCTATATGTTTTGGTCAACAAACAACAAGAGCTAGATATTTGCTTTTTAAAAAATTTTTTAAAAAAAGGAAAGCTTGGAATCTGGGCCAGATGATGGGCCAAACAGGCACTGGGTGGCATGCCCAGAGTCCAGGTAAAACTTGGCCAAACTGGGAGTGTGGCAGCCTCCCAGCTGTACACATATATCTATAGTACAGACCTTTAGTGGTTGCATAATACTTCTCAAGTCCTTTTCAAGATTCTGTTATTTTATCACCACATGTCATAAAATGAATGTCACCATATAACATCAGGAAAACAGGCCTCCTCAGTTGTGCTGCCCACCCTCTGGAACACCCTCTCATGTTTCAGGAGGCAGACAATGTGGAGAGACGTAAACATCTTCTGAAAACTCACCTGTTTACACCAACATTGCCTGGCCTATGGTTTTGGTTATAATTCTGTTCATGTTTTATCATTATACTGCATTTATATATGCATTTTAGCTGTGTTTTTTATTTAACAGCTTAGCAGTTTCATTATAGTAGGTTTTATATACCTACTGTTGATAAACAAACAATAATCACCGAAAGCAAATGCATACACACAGGCACCAAAGCGACTACAAAAGAAGACTGCCTCTTGCCTGGTATTGTGCAGCTCAGTAGCGGATCACAGCTCAGTAGCGGATCACTTGCTTTGCATAGAGAAGTTCTCAACTTCAGTCTCCTGCATTTCCAGCTAAAATGATCAGATAACAAGTTCTGGGAGACAAAGCAGTGGTCTGATTCACTATAGATAAGGTTGGAAAGAATATTCAAAAATATTTTTTTAAAAATGATAAAAAAACTGTTTCCTTGAGTGTCTGGAGAGATGAGGGGAATTCTAGAAGGATAAGAATCTTTACAGTTTGGTAATTATTCTGTGTGAAAAATGAGTATAATCCTTTTGTGGAGAAAAAAGCATTTTATGTGCAAAAAATAATAATAATATTTGGGGCCAGAAATGTGCAGAAAACATGTTTTTCTGTGTTAAAGATGGCATTTTCTGCACAAAAATATCACATGCATTTTTGCACTGCATAAGAATAATTTTATTCTATAAAACACCTGTTATTTTTAATAACTTTATTATGTCATCAAAAACTGCAGTTTTTGATAACTTTCTTGTAGCAAGGATCAAAAAGGCAAAACTTCTGGCCTGCAAAGAATGAATTGAATTGTAAATAGATTTTTTAAAAGATTTACTTCCCTACTATAAGGCATTCCATCAAGCTGCAGCAGAGGGAGAGAGGAAGAGAACTTATTCCACCAGTTGTGCTGAAACATGAGCAAAGTCAGGTTCTTCCTCTCCCTAAGTGTTTCTACTCCACTTAGTCATTATAAGAACTACTGCTTTATTCTAAGCCTTGGCGTCATCTCAGCCCATTCCTATTTCTGTTCTTTTTCTGTCATGTAAGAGGGAAGCAACTGGGGGACTATGGGCTCTCATCAGAGCAGAGCTGCCTGGTTTCAGGCTTGGTGCCTTGCTCTGAGGGGTCTTTTGAGGGTAGCCTTGAGAGGGGTCATCAGGGTTTTCCAGACAGCCCACTCATGTCCACCTCACAAGTCATTCAGCTGGTAAGTACTTGGAAGAGTTACACTGCCTGCCTTCTACCTGCAGCATTTGTGTCTCTCTGGAGCAATGGCAGGAGGATGGACATGACTTAGAGTGAGTCTGCTACCTGTGAAAGGGTATTCAGCTCTCCTTATGGGAAGTTTGGTCCAACCCCTAGGTTTGTTTTCGCGTGAAGAGCAAAGAGCAAATGAAGAGCAAAATGAGAATGTTTTACTATTCCCATAGTAATGCCTACTCCACACAAACACAGTAATAATCTCATGAACTTCTGAAGCGACCACATAGAGCAGTGGTTCTCAACCTGTGGGTCCCCAGATGTTTTTGGACTTCAGCTCCCAGAAGCCCTGAGCATTGACCATAGTGGCTGGGGCTTCTGGGAGCTGAAGTCCACAAACATCTGGGGACCCACAGGTTGAGAACCACTGACATAGAGGCTGCTCTCTCTGTCTCTCCCCCCGCCACACACACACACACACAGGGCTCCTTTATCTGTTTGCCAGTCTTTGGGAGCGATTTATGTTCAAGAATTCTACCATTTTTATTTCAATCCTCAACAAATTTATTTAGTAGTAAATCCCATTGATTTCAGCCTTAGCCTCAGAAATACAGGGCTAGTCTCCAAATGAGTTTTCGTTGTGCTGACATTTTAAAAAGCAAATCAAACCTGGAATGGCATGGGGAAAATTTTTACAGGTTTATTGATGGAATTCCCACATAGTGTAACATTTTATGTCTGCAATGTGGGTAACTAACGATTCTGTTTGCTTTTTACTTTTCACCTAATAGTACCCAGAGGATTAGTTATTTTCTTATGTAGTTGAATATTTTGAAAGGTTGTGTTATAAGCACCAAGAGTTCAGATACCAAAAAGGCCCAGATACAGTTTTGTGAAGTTTTGTGACACTGAAGCAGTTCTTCTTTTTTTCTGAGATAAGACTTTATGTAACTTCTTCAGGAATTTTAATTCCCCCACCCCACCCTCTGAAAATTTGTTTGCCAGGATTCAAGAAATGGCTTAGATTCACACAAGCTGTGTGAACCTGTCCAATGGATGATAAATGGATGCTAGAGCAAATCAAGCCTGAACTCTCCCTAGAAACCAAAATGACTAAAGTGAGACTGTCATACTTTGGACATATCATGAGGTGACATGACTCATTAGAAAAAACAATAATGCTGGATAAGATAGAAGGGTGCATTACAAGTAGATAGACTTAGTCAAGGAAGCGACAGCCGTGAATTTGCAAGACCTGAGCAGGGCTGGCAATAACAGGGTGTCTTAGAGTTCTCTCATTCTTAAGTCAAAGTTGGCAGTTAACAGCAATGGGCTGTCAGGCTCTGGGGCCAATTCCAGGCCTTCTGGTTGTCAAATCCTTTCCCATCTCTGTGATTTCATTGTTGAGTGGTTTCCTAGGCTTTGAACAGCTTTTCTCCCTTGTAGTAGGCTGGCAGTACTCATCACTGGTCACTGACAGTAAGAGATTTAAGTTAAAATATATTGGTATTTTTTATCCAAACTTTCTGCCTTTGGCCACTGGAATCCAGCCTTCTCCTTTCTCAAGAACATCTCTAAAACTGATATCAACTCTCAGGCTCAAAGTTGTTCCTCACTTTGGGTGGAAAGAGCAGAAGCACTAGGAGGTTCCAATCAATTGTAATGGGAGCATCCATGGGATGGGGTGTTAGCAGAATGCCTTCCACTGCATCACCACTGCTGAAACTGTGGAACGTCAGATGCCTGTGCAACATAACAGCCTTCCCATCTGATGCACTTCAGAAGGCTGGAACTCCCATCCCTCCCACAGCTAACATCCTTTCTGTCTGAGGATAATAGGGGAGATAGTCAAATGGAATGTTTTGGAAAGTGCTAGAAGAAAAGGGCTTCTGAGAGAGTCATTTTTTAAAAAAAGTTGGCTTTTGAGCATACAGGGCTGCAATTCAAGAAAAAAAAAAGTCTGAAGTTCTGCCAGTGAACAGAGTTTCCTAAATCAGACATGATTTCTACTCACTTCTTGTCTGCAGAGGAACTTCTCTTGGAACTAAAACAGGCCATGGCAGTTCAAATGTACCCTGCATGACCTCTAAAAAAATACAGAGGATTACCTCCTCCTTAAAATTAAAATTTAATGTGTTTTTAGGTGGTTGAGGCATGGGAAAAAGAAAACAGGAGACAAGGGATATCCTTGAATCTGTCAACAGATTTGAACAGGAGAACCGGAATATGAGCCAAGCAGCTGCTCCATACTCTGAGACAAGAGAATCTTCATAGGCATAGGTAGAGATACCACCTTTAATCAAATTGAAAGTCATTTTGTTACTTTAGGAACATAGAAAGTGCAATGTATAATTTGGTTTGGCAGAGCATTATTCTGTTTGGAATACTATAAGTACAGTTCATTGAGACAATAATTATAAATGGAATTTACTTTTTAAAAAAATTTAATTTTTGTTGAAATGTAAGGAACCTCTTTGGCTTAATTTATAAGAAGCAGGCAAAAAAAAAATCCCGATAAAAACAGATGGAATTATCAGCATTCAAATCTCTGTAACAAGTCCCATAACATAAATGAGAAAAAGACATCAATATCAAAAATTGCAAAAGTTTGATACTGTACATTGTCTTACCAAAAAAAGTCTTCCTCTTACAGTCGTCTAGGGTAGAGGTGAGGAAAATGTGGTCCATGGGCTTCTCATTTCACCCAATGCTATTTTTGTGGCCCACAACACTCCCTCAGCACCCCTCAAAATTTCAACGTTTGTTCCTCCAAAAATGCAGTGGAGGGAGAGATGGGCTATGTAATATCTCATGAGTCACTCAGGGCTTCAGTGATGCTTCCCTGTGCTTATCTCATGAAAACAGGATCCATCCCTCATTCCCTACCACAGTGACCAATCCATAGATTATTTGCAGAACCAAGTGTAATGCTGTGTCACATACATCTGCTTTTCATCTGAACAAACAGCTGGATGGTCATCTGCATTTGCTCATGTGGCTATAATGGCTCATTGGTGTTTGGTTCACTGGTGTGTCCTTTGAAGTCTGCCCACAGTTGTTTAGGAATCTTTTGGTTTTTTTTAAGAAAGCAAAATCCCATGTCCTTATGCAGATCTGTTTCTGCGTGAGAATCCACCAAGCCAAGGCTGGATCTTTTTATTCTGCAGTGCAAAAGATTCTGCCTGTATGGAAGTTTCCATTTGGATCACTGGGGAGACACATTGATGAGATTGTTTTTAAAAAATGGAAGCACATCAACAACACTAGCAAGTTATGAGACTTTACTTTGTATTTAGCAGCAATGGCTCTCAGTTATTCATTTTAGCTCAGCTACAAGTGAGAGCGAAGGAGTGACAGAAATGTAATATAGTTATACATGCCAAGACATTTTTCCTCATTCTACTGCTGTCTGTTTTCCATCTCTCCACAGAGAGAGGCTGTGGTTCACTATAAATGCTTTGTCAGAAGGAGCAAAGGAGGTGATATTTTTTTCCCATTTTTTTAAAAAAATAAGTTACAGCAACTTTTTAAACCTTCCCAACTCAAACAAAAATGCAACAAAAGAAGCCCAGATTCTAATTTGGCTTTGCACCGCTCATATAGCCCCAGGTTAGCACAGATATACGACTCTTTTTATCTTCAATAGTCTTTACAAACACTGACTAATTAATCCTCCTGGCATTCAAACAGAAGTGGATGTGCTGCTTCTCTCACATTTTATGAGGTTCACTATTCTACAGAGATCACTGAGGGAGTCAGTGGCAGAGTAGAAGTAAGAGGGTTCCTATTCCTAGTTAAGTCAAAATGGCTGCTGTCTACATGGGATTCACACAACATACCCTGGGGTAATGTATGGTGAGGTAAGTAATCACTCCAAGGCCCTCCAGGCCAAACTCATAGTGGAAAAAAATATACCTTTCCCTTCATGGCATCTTAAATTTCAGATTAGGTTCCAATCCTTTCATTCTTTCTCTGCTAGAGCTATACTCAGCCATTTTCAGAATATGGCAATCGTATTCTTAACTGGCACTCACCATGCAGGAAAGATATTTCTAGTATTAAGGGTTTTGCTGGCTACTAGTTGTTTGTTTGCTCCCGCAAAAGTTTTCAGTTTTGATCTATAAAACTTTCAAATAGCTGTAAGTTTTGGGATATCTGAAGATTTCTATACAGACATGTTCATTTGTGGATCATCTGCTTTGCCAGTGCCCCTGCTATCAGAAGTTAGGAGTCAGCTATGGGAACAGACTCTTTTGGGCTACAGAACCCTTGTGAGAATTCTAGTCCTTCTCTCTTCATACTCACCTAGGTTACACATTTGTAGTGTCCAGGAGTGGATTTGCATTGTTAAATCTAGAGTGCCAGCTGCACCCTTCCCTTGTAGTCTCCCATTTGGCCATCGTGACATTTTACCTGCTGTTTGGATTTGAAGTGGCCAGCAATGTTCTGCTAGCTGGTACGTGGAAGTGCAGAATCCCCTCGGATCTCCTAGGAGTACTCTGGAGGTGCTGGAGGATGATGCCATCATCATGCCACAGCCACTGCTGGAAGAAATAGTAAAAGGTGAATCTTGGGTAGCGGGGAGATTTTTTCCTCTCCATGAGAACCTCTTCAAAAACTGCAGTTTTCCAAGAGTTTTCCAACCATTATATTCGCAAAGTATTATTTACCATCTGGTACAAATATAAGAAATTACACTACATCAAAATCCCTCTTTGAGTCTCCCCTCAGGAGGCGTTTTTTGGAAAATGGAAGAATCTTTCAGAAAAATGATTGCTTTATAAAGACATAATCACTCTTACTCCTGAGAACATATACAGAATAAAAACGAGAGAAGAACTAGAAAGAGAAAACATAAAATGCTATTGGTTTCCCTACAGACAGTTGGTAGAAAGATTTAAGACTGATCTGAAGCTGCAAGATTTTGTTAAGAGCAAAGACAAAACAGAATTTGAAAAAATAATTTTCAATAAGCCAACTCAACAGATGTCAAAGCTATATAAATTTCTGCTTCTTTGGGGGAGGGAAGAAGACATAGTAAAAGACATTATGCTCAAACAGTCGAGTAATATTGGTGAGGTTATCCATCTAGAACAATGGGAAAGGAGTTGGGAAACAACCCACAAATTCACTGTTGCCCAAAATCTGCGAGAAAACCACTTAAAAATGTTTCACTGATATACCTGACACCTACAAAATTAAGTAAGATACACAAATCCTTGTCAAGGACTTGCTGAAAATGCGAACAAGAAGCAGGTACTTTCTATTATACTGAACTTATATTCACAACAAGATTTCAGAATGGTTCAAATGTAAGTTTCCGTTGTCCCCCAAACTGTACTTGTTAAACATAATCCATAAATTAGACTCCTATTCGATAAAAAAGCAATGGAAGTTATTACTATATTTAATAACTGCAGCTAGAATAAGAGTTTGCAAAACATTAGGAAAAAAGTGACATTCCAGAAATAGAAGAATGGCAACAGGCTATCCTAGAAGTAAAAATTATGGATATTCCAACACAGATCCTTAAAAGGAAGATAAAATCAAAGATGACTGGGCACTGGTAACTGAAACCCTCCTGTAAACTCAGAAATATTTCATAGATAAAAAATTAGACAAACTTTGAAATTCATGTTATATTTCATAAGCAAAATAAAATTAGGCGTAGTGTATTAATGGGATCACAAACTGTAACATAGCTTGAAGTCAGCAGAGCAGGACATGGGTACAGGTGATAAACATAAAGAGTAAACGGGCAGGAAAATATCATACATACATACATATCTATATCCATTTATGCATATAATTACATGTGGGGAACCCACAGAGTGTGGTTTTCACTGCTTTTCTTGCTTTTTTTTTCCAGGAACAAACTAGACTAAGACTATAGAATTGGCAGGATTAGAGGAACAGATATTGAGAGAAAGGTATAAATTTAAGTTGCTAGGATAATGGAGCATAGGAATCCATAATATGAATTTAGGAAAGACAACCTTCCTTCTTCTCTCTCTTTTTCTTTTTCCTTCTCTTTATTAACTCTAGAGAATCCAACTATAGAGTTGATGATTTTTTTTCTTTCTTTTTTTCGTTATATATACACACGTGCTTTAGACTAGGAAGTATACGTTATAACATTGTAAAGCTCTTTTTTGCTTCTCATTTTGCTTACTGTTTCATTGCTGTGAACGCAATAAGTAAAATTTTAAAAAACCTGCAGTTTTCCAAGATGTCCTTTCAGCAGGGAGAAAATGGGTTACATTTTTTCTTCTTCCTGGTGGGAATGAATCGTATCAAGAAGCATATTGCTACCATGCAAACATACCAGAGGCAATCAGTACAATATATAGCAGCACCTAAAGCCGGAACACAGCAGTTACTAATAGGAGGGATATGGCCTTAGTGATGGCAGAAGGGTGAGTAGGATAGGAGCTCATACTGGACTGGTGGGAAGCGGTGGCTGGAAGACTATAAATTTGGGACTTCCAAGGGATGTTTAAGTTGGCTCTGAAATAAGTAACAATGCTTGCCAGTTACTGGAAAAGCAACCTGGCATATTTCCAAACTGTTCCAAACTGGAGGACAGGGGTGTCTCACTCATTGCTGGTTTTATATACATTTGATTGGCGATGTTTGTCACCACTGTTGCTCACCCCCTTTGTTTTTATTGCTTGTCTGTTTATTGAGTTTTTGTTTTTTAAGGAAGATCATGGAGACTTTTTTTAATCACTTGTGCTGCCTCAGTGAAAGAGTCATTGAGCAGTTTTCAATGTTTTAAAGTAAGTATGTAGCACCAGGAGCAGCTGTTGTTGTTGCTACTGCTGTTTGTTGCTGTTAGTGAATGTTTAACAGCATGTAGTTTGTCAAGTAGTTTTCTTCCATCCGTTCTGAAACATCTCATTATTTCTCCTGTCCCATTATGTTTATCGAGGTTATTGGAGGTGCACTTGGCAAGAAGGGACTTAAACCCAGTTATCTTGAATTATTCTGCATGGTTTTGCTTAAGTCCATGTGGTAGGTACAATTCCTGGGGAATCTGCAGACCAATTTTTCTTCGCTAGGGCTAGTATGCAGGGCCTGTGAATAACATGGTCTATCTTGGAAAAGAGAAACTTGTTTGTAGGCATTTGAGAGTAAGGAAGTAATTCTTTGTTAATTTTCTTCTCTACAGAAGCAGTGAATAATTTTAGCATTTTTCCTTCTTCTGTAAGAAAGGCTTTAAAAACCAAACTGTTTTCAAAGCCTATTCAGAATTCAGGATTAATTCTGTGCAAAATTTTCACATGGTTCTTTTGCAGAGAAAACAGCATTTTCTGCTCATGAAACAGCTTTTCCTGTGCAGAAAATAATATTTGCACACAGAACTAATACAGAAATATTATTTGCTTTGTGGAAAATGCTGTTTCCTGTACAGAAAATGCTGCTTTCTGCACAAAACAACCATTTGCAAATTTTGCTGAAGATAAATGTTAAACTGAAAAATTTATCATCTAACCAGGAGTCTTTTCATCAGGGTCTCTTGACACTCAACAGAAACCATTATGTTTTGAACATTTTTTGAGTAATTTCAATTTTTTTTTCCATCCCTACTTGGAGGTATAGCCAGAGCTACAAGTGCAGCCCATTTAGAGAACAGGATCTCTGAACAAAAGCTCTGAGCACCCATTTTATCATATATCTGCAGCTGATACTATTGGCAAAATGACAAGAGATAGCCAGCTTTACTGAGTAGTCACATGCGTACCACAGTTACTGAAATGTCACAGAAACTGCAATGACTGTGTGAAAGGAGAAGACAGATATGGAAGGTCTTACTACCTAATTTTACCCAGCATTTGCATTTCAAGTGAGATAAACATCCCTTGACCTTTCATGTGATATTGCAGGCATTTTAATTTAGTTTATGTTTTAACTATTATCTCTTAAATGAATTAAATAATGAATTAACTAATTTAGTTTTCACAAAGGTGAAATGATTAAGCCAGTCTTCCTGAACCTGACACCCTCAAGATGAATTTTGAGCAACAATGCTAATGATCCCAAGCCAGGCTAGCCAGCAACCCTCAGCTATGAGTGATGTGAGCTGTAGTTTAGCATATCTGAAAGGTGCCAAGTTCAGGATGGCTAGGTTCAACTATTCCTGGAGCCTTGCCCAACTTGATGCCCGCTTGATTACAACTCCTAGCTGTTCAAGGTAATAGAGATTATGGGATTTGTAGTCAAGCACATTGGGAAGGTCTTAGGTTAGATACTGGTAATTGAGGGAGGCTTTTAAAAAAATGTAGTGGAGTATGATGCAGTTTCCCCACTGACAGTCTGAACTAGCAGTACAAGCCAGGAAGCATTTCCCTCTGCTGTGTTCATGATCTGGGTGAAACAGACAGCTTAGAAAGTGGTTATGTGGACAAAGTGGTAAATGACTCTATGAGAGACTGACATCTTCAGTCACCTGTAATCAACTGAAGATGCCAATCCCATGCTGACTATGAGATTCAGGGAGCTGTAGTCCCAAAAAAGTAATTTTTTACAAGCTCTGATCAAAATTTTATTCTACTGCCATTATTTACACTGTCCCCTTGTAGCTTCTATTCCAAAGAGCTGAACTCCACAATTCAAATAGAATTTAGAGTTCTTGTTTGCTGATGGATTACAACTGTGTTTTTTTCAAGGATATACAAGCAACGGTACCTTTTCAGCAAATAATGTTCAACTACACTAAGCATTTCTGAGAAAAGATTCAGTATTTAGAAGCAAGTGATCTCTTGGGCCTCTGTACACAGACAAGTTCAGAGTCCCTTGTAAAATTAAAGAGCAGATCACAATGTGTTTTCAAACAGGCATTGATTAACAGACACCTTGCTTAAATTGGATGGAATAATTGAAATAATTTTGAATGCATTGGAGGAAAGCAAATCCTGGTTGTAGGTGGGACACTAACTCAAGAATGTCACTAAATATCCCATCTAAACAATGTGATGGATTTTTCCATTTGTTGCACTGGTTGTGTGTGTGTGTGTGTGTGTGTGTTTAACAATTTGTACTTTAACTGGTTTTAATTTTTTTGATCATTTAATATCTTTTTAACTTTTTGTGAATTTAAACAATCTGGGGTTTTTTTACAATCTGTTGTAAGCCACTTTGAGTCACAAATTGGGAAAAAGGCTCAGTATTGTCCCTGTCATATTCTTATTCTTCTTCATCGTCATCATCGTCATCATCATCATCATCTTGCCAGTCTAGGACTAGGATTGTTCTGCCTCTCCTCCCCAAAATAATGCACAGGCATACATATTAGTACACATTAATATCCCAAAATTGGTAGCAGAGCATTTCAGCCTTCCTGAATATGCAGCGTCTAAGTTACAAGTCACAGTTCACAAACAAAAGAAAACAAAATCAAAGAAAGACTAGAAAGAGAAAGAACAGAATTGTGATATATTCACAAATTCCAGCCTATTAAGAAAAGAATGAACAAAGACAATGGTTTCTTGGTACAATACATACCGTATTTTCCGGCGTATAAGACGACTTTTTAACCCAAGAAAATCTTCTCAAAAGTCGGGGGTCGTCTTATACACCGGGTGTCGCTGAAACTTCGCTCGCTCGCTCGCTCGCTCACTCGCTCGGCTAGTGTGCTGCAGCTGCTGCTGCCTCCCAGCGCTGCCCAGAGGACATCCTCCCAGGAAAGGAGGAGGAGGGATATTAAAAGGGGGGGAGGGAGGGAGGGAGCAGCTCAAGTTTGCTCAAAAGTCCAGCGGGGCTGGCAGGAAGCGCCTGGGGCTGGCGAGGCTGCCCCTTTTTGCAAGGATGTGAGCCCGGTGCTTGGCTGCTGGCTCCTCCGGAGCGACGGCGAGGGAGGAGGAGAGGAGAGGCTCTCAGCGGCACGCCCCCCCCCGAGAATGAGAGCCGGGCAGCCTTTCTGGTTCCTCCACCGCTTCCTCGTTCGCCAGGCTCTTGTAAGATAAACATGTAGAGTTTCAGCTGGAACACGGCTGGTTTGGAAAGTCTGACCTTTCTAGCCATTTGCATTTACTTAATACCTCTCTCTGTAGCCGAAGGGTAATGATTGTTGATTAACATTGCCTAAAGCAGATGGAGAGACGTCAGGCTTTGTAAGATCTGCTTGTTTTTCCCAGACCCTTGGGGGTCTACCACCCAGAGACAGGCATAGAGTAGTGGCTTGTGCTGCCATGTGCTCATTTTAGGAATTCCTAATGAAAGATGCGCAATAATATATATATATATACACACACATATATTTTAAATCCCACCAAGAGGCATTCCAGGGCGCCGGCTCCACTTTCCCTCCCTCTGGACAACTCATTCGCAGTGACTGGGGCATCCGAGTTTCCTGGATCGGGCGAGCCTATCAGCAGCCGTGGAGGGAGGGAGGCTGGCCAGAGTTGCTCCTGTTGCTAGGCAGAGGACCGCCGGGAAGGAGGAGGAGGAGAGGACGACGGGGGGTGGAGCCAGCGCTGCGAAAAGGGCCATAGAGCAGCGCTGTGCCCAGAAAACACGCCTCTTTCACCCACCTGGCCCGCCCTTATATCCTATTACCGTACCTCCTTCTCTGCCTCTCAGATTCACTGCAGTCCTCAAGAGGGAGATCTATCACTTTGATAGTCTTGGAGACAGAGGGGGCTGGGCAGGCAGGGAGGGCTGACCAGTCCAAGCAGGCTTTGTATACAACAACCAGCCAATTGCCAGTAAGGTACATCGGGCTGGTTGTTGTATACTGGGTACCACATACACTACAGCACCAGTATCATCACCTGTTCATACAATGTAGCACCAGTACATACAGTACAGTTTACAAATGTCCAACAGTCAAAACCCCATCATGGCTCCACCAGCAAGAAGAAAGAAATATGAAGCCAGTTTCAAACTTAAAGTTGTAAGCTTTGCCATGGAACATAATAACTGCGCTGCTGCAAGACAATATGGAGTAACAGAAAAGATGGTTCGGTACTGGAAAGCAAATGAAAAAGCATTAAAGAGTATGCCAAGGGGTAAGTGTGCATTAAGAAGAGGCACCCCACATTGGCCAGAACTGAAAAACATGTGGCAGACATGGTGAATGAGCATCGCCAAAATGGTTATGTAGTGACACGAAATCAAATACGTTTGTTTGCACTTCAGTGGGCCAAATCTAACCCAGATCACAGCAACAAATTTAAGGCCACTGTATCCTGGTGTACTAGATTCATGGCAAGGCATAATATGGTACTGAGGCAAAAGACAAAAATTGCCCAAAAATTACCTGCAGATCTTGATAACAAACTAAATAGTTTCCATCGATACGTAATAAAACAGCGCACTAAACATGGCTATGCGTTAAGTAGTATCGGAAATATGGATGAAACTCCAATGAATTTTGACATGGTTGGAAATAAAACTGTCCATCAAAAAGGTGAAAAAACAATTTTACTTAAAACAACAGGACATGAGAAGTCCAGTTTTACAGTGGTACTAGGCTGCACAGCTGATGGTGCCAAACTGAGACCAATGATTATTTTTAAAAGAAAAACAATGCCAAAACTCAAGTTTCCTGTTGGTTGTTTTGTACATGTGAATGAAAAAGGCTGGATGGATGAAGAAGGGGTAAAGCTATGGCTTGATAATGTATGGAGCAGGCGACCAGGTGGACTTATTCAAAAACGCAGTCTACTGGTGTGGGATATGTTCAGGGCTCATTTAACTCCCAGCACCAAGCAAAGGCTTGCAAGACTAAACACAGATGCGGCAGTTATTCCTGCAGGATTGACATCGTTGGTACAGCCACTGGATGTGTGCCTAAACAAGCCATTTAAAGATCGCATTCGAGAACAGTGGAATGAATGGATGGTTAGCGGTGAAAAGTCATTCACAAAAGGAGGAAACATGCGTGCTCCACAGTTGGATGTTTTGTGCAAGTTTGTCATAAAAGCCTGGAATGATATTGATGCAGAAAAAGTAATCAAGTCTTTCAAGAAGTGTGGCATATCAAATTCATTAGATGGTATGGAGGACGACTACTTGTGGCAAGATGAAGAGGAAGCCGAAGCTGAGACCACACCATCTGATACGGAATTTGATCCATACGATGACTGCCTTACAAATGTATCACAAGATGTCATTGATGTACTTATGACATCAGATGACGAACAGGAGGATTTTGAAGGCTTTTAAAGGGAAGCTGTCGTGCCAGCAAAACCTGTAAAAATACTGCAGCTTGCTAACTGGCCAGGGACTTGCCCAGCACTTGCTCTCTCTCTATAGTTTGTTATCTTCCTCCTATCATCATCAGTTCCAGTTTGGTTGACAGCTTAGAAAACAAACAGCATGGCAGCTCCCATGGGTTTATTGTCTTATCCTTCCTTTCAGCTTTAGAGTGAATTAGGAAAAGTTTAATCCACTTGCACTATTTTATGTTTACATGTTTGATGACAAACAGCCTTATGTTTATAAGTGACAGTTTTCCTGCTAAGTACCTGCATGTCATAAGCATTTGAATTAAAATTACCATATTGAAATCAAATCTGATGTTTTTTTTATTTTTTATTTGGTGTGCTTTGGAAGAGGGGTAGTCTTATACGGTGAGTATATCCCAAACTCTATATTTTAACTGGAAAAGTTGGGGGTCGTCTTATATGCCCAGTCGTCTTATACGCCGGAAAATACGGTATATTTACACAGATATGTGTGCAACCAGACATGCATCAAAACAATTCTCCCCAACATAGTGTCTGACTTCAAAGTCAAAAGTTACTGTCAGTAAACAGATTTATTGCTTTCATAGAACTGTCTGAGAACCAGCCTGACAATCTAGTATTGCCTTATACAACTGTTTGAAGTTTTATGACTAATGCTAGACATGGCATCTTTCTGTACCCAGTCCTCTGATCCTGCCCCCACAGTGATGTAACTATTATTATATTGTGGTTTGATATTCATCAGTCCATCTGAAAATTGAATTGAAATCCATGAATTCTCATGCTAAAATAAATCCACTGGTCTTAAAAGGTGCTGCTAGAGTCTTCATTCTCCTCCCACCTGCACCTTTTTCTTTCATCTAGTTCACTCATATGGCCTAGTCATGCCAGGCCTTTTGGTTTGTCTTAAACATAACATAACAGTCACTAGAGTTGCTTGCAGATGAGGTCAAACCTTTCACTTTCTTTTCTGAAAGTTAAGGAAATACAGAAAAGTTATTTAAACTGCAATCTATGATTCATATGGAATTTGTCTCCAATTAAGGGTGCCTATGAGCCAAGCCTCAGGGCCAATATACACTGCTAGTTAATCATCCCTTTCTGGAAGTGATCATCTCATGCTTTCATCTAGTGACTATCTTCTGGGATATGGGAGAGGCATAGGATCAGAAGAGGGCCAGTGTGGTATAGTGGTTTGAGCATTTGACTAGGACCCTGGAGACCAGACTTTGATTCCACGCTTGGCCATGGAAACCCACTTGGTGACCTTGGGCATGTCACACATTCTTAGCCACAGAAAACCCTGTGTTGAGATCTCCATAAGTCATAAATGACTTGAAGGCACATAGTAACAACAGGAGAATCAAAGAGAAGAGCAGCAAAGGAAGGACCAGTAGAAAGGCCAACAAACCTGAGATAGTATTCTAATTCTCTGCGTGCGAACAGCTGCTTCCTGCTTCTTTTAGAAGTGCCAGGAGGCTACAGCTCCAGAAGTTCTAGTGAGTTTAGATGAGCTTTCATTTTAGGACAGGGTGAGGCTGAAGAAGAGTCCGTCTTGGTAGAAGTAGTTGGAAGAACCAATTCTGTATCAGTTTAAAGAATGAGAATCCTGTCTCATGATTCTGCTGAATATCCAGCTCAGTTCTTGGTTTGCTGCTTAGGGAAGACTTCCTTGAATAAATTCCTATACCAGGACCTACAATGTAAAAATTTGCTGTTGATTATAATTGTGCCTGACTTTTTTACAGGCTAGTTTTATTAAAATATAAGATCCTTGCCTCAGGAAGATTACAAGCTAGATATCAATAGAGAAGAAAAAGAAAAAGGGAGAGGGATATGTTGAAAAGTATTTCTGTGGACCTAGCCTTCATTTCTGTAGAGAGTGATGACTGAAGTTATTGTGTTACTATTATAAGCTTTTTTGGACACTTTAGGACAAGTTTTGTTTTTTGCTTTCAGATCATGTCTGTCTTAGAGTGACTTAACACAAACTTATTGTGAGAGTTTCTTGGCAAAATTTGTTCAAAGGAGGTTTGCCCTCCTTTGAGGCTAACAGAGTATGACTTGCCCATGGTCATTCAGTGGATTTCCATGGCCAAAGGGCAATTTGAACCATGGTTTCCCGGAGTTCTAGTCCAACACTCAAGCCGCTCACTCTCAAGACAAGTTTAGAGATGTACATACCTGTTATGCCATTTTGTACAGGCTTCTACCTTTTCCTAGTGATAAGTACATTACCTGTACTTAGTGAAGAAGTTCTTTGTAGCTTAAAAATTGGCACAAATTGTATGCCCTATTATCATCTACTGACTAAATTTTGAAATATATATGGATTTCTTCATGTACTTTTCAAATGTGTACACTTTGTGAATTTCTCCAAGATGCCAATGTCTGGAAATGTGGAGATTTCTGAACACAAAGTGCATCTGATTCCTATCCATTTCTGAGTGATACCAGGAAAATCTGACACTCCCCCCCCCAAAAAAGCCTAATCAGACACATTATTTATATGTACCTGTTGTTGTTAACTAGTGACAACTTGGCTTTTACTTATGGTAACACTATGAATGAGAGACAAGTCATACTGTCATCAACAGCCCTGCTCAGGTCTTGCAAACTCAGGGCCATGGTTTCCTTGATTGACTCTGTCCACCCACTAATGGGGTCTTCCTCTTTTCCTACTGCCTAGTACCATGCCAATTGTCTTTTCTAGTGAATCCTGTCTTCTCATGAGATGTCCAAAGTATGACAGTCTCAGTTTCATCAGAGTGGCTTCTAAGGAGAATTCAGGCTTGAGTTGCTCCAGGACCCATTTACTTGGCTTTTTGTCAGTCCATGATATCTATAGAACTCTCCTTTCAGCACCACATTTCATATGAGTTGATATTCTTCCTATCAGCTTTCTTCACTGTCGAGCTGTCACAATGGCATGGACTTTTGTATTTATTGATACATCTTTACATTTCAGGATCTTTTCTAGTTCCTTCATAGCTACACTTCCAAACCCTAATCTTCTTCTGATTTCTTGATTGCAGATGCCAATTTGATTAATGACTGAGACAAGGTAGAAGAGATCTTTCACTATCTCAATATCTTCATTGTCTGCTTTAAAGTTGTGTGTATCATCTGTGGTCATTATTTTTGTTTTCTTAATGTTCAGCTATAAATTTGCCTTTGCACTTTCTCCCTTCATGTTCTTTAGTAATAGTACCAAGTCTCTGCTATTTTCTACTAATAGTATGGTGTCATCTACATATTTCAAATCCAGTTTTCATGCCTGCTTCCTCAGAGTCTAATCCAGCTTTGCATATCATATGTTTAGCATACAGGTTAAACAGATAGGGTGATAAAATGCAGCCTTGTCTGACCTCCTTGCCAGTTGGAAACCACTTCTGTTTGGTGGCCTCTTGTCCCAGGTACAGGTTACTCCTTAGGATAATCAAATGTTCTTTAAGAGCAATTCATAGTTTTGCATGATCGATGCAAGCAAAGGCTTTGCTATAATCTATAAAGCACAGACGAATTATCTTCTGAAATTCTTTGTTTACTCCATTATCCAACATAGGTTTGCAATATGATTACTACTGCTTCTTCCTGTACTGAACCCAGCTTGGACATCTGCCATTTCTTGCTCCATATATTGTGAAAATGTTTGTTGTAGAATTTTGAGCATCAGTTTGCTTGCATGGGAGATTAATACAATGGTCCAGTGTTTACTGCAATCCCAAGTCTTGGACCGTCTATGGAGTGTTTCCAATCTGTAGGCCATTCTTTTTTTCTTTTCCTTTTTCTGTATTTGTTGACAGATTGTAGTTAGAATTTGAGTGGATTATGTCTCCGTAGCTTGAAATGGCTCTATTGGTATGCCTTCTGTTCCTGGTGATTTATTTTGCTGAAGTACTCTCTAAAATTCACTCAAGTACACTTTCTAAAATTGTAAGTTCATGTTCAAATGGTTCTTCCTTGAATGAAACTGTCATCATTTCATCTCTTTCATATATATTCTTCTGTATATTTTTTCTATTATCTTTTATTTTTTCTTAATCATGTAGTGTGTTCCCCTTCTGTGTGTTTGTAGACCATTCTCATTCTTTGTTCAAATTTTCCTTTGCTATCTCAGATCATGTGGAAGAGGTCTCTTGTTCTATCTTTCTTGTTGTGATCTTTTTTTTTTTCATTGATTATTACACTAGTTCTCTTTCTTCCTGTGCACAGTTGTGTTTGGGGTTCTGACCCTATTTTTGTCACTCTTTACTTTTGCTTCTCATTTGTCCTTAACTACTTCTTGAAGAGTTTCTTCTGTCATCAAATGAACTTCTCTGTCTCTCTCTCTCTCTCTCTCTTTTTTTTTTTTTTGGCTAGAGATAATTGCATTTTTGTATTGTTCCCTCAAAATATCACTGGCTTAATAGTGTAAATTCAGTTTTACATTATTTTTAAATTAAAAAGAGATGTTCTTCAGGTTGCATTTCAGCACAATGATTTATGTAGTGTTTTTTTAATTTACTCTAATTTTTTATATTAGCAGTTCATGCTGTATGTCACAATCTACTCCTGAACTTGTTTTTGCAGAGAATAGACCTTTTCCATCTTCTGCTTTTAATTATGTAGTCAATTTAATTTCTATATTGCTCATCAGGTGATGTCAATGTATATAGTTGCCTCTCTGGTTGCCTGAAGAATGTGGTTGGAATGAACAAACTGCTGGCTTCACAGAATTCAGTCAGTAACTCTCCAGCTTGATTTCTTGATTCTCAGCCAAATTGTCCTATAATATTTGGTTCTGCTTTGTTTCCTACTTTTGTGTTCCAATCACCTATAATTATCAACATGTTCTGTTTTGGTGTGTGAGCAATTTTCTTGTGGATTGTGGTGAAGAACCTTTCAGTTGCGCCCTTTTCTGCTTCGTAGTTGGATGATAACCTTGGATTATGTTTATAGTGACTGGTTTTCCCTGGAGTTGTATTGATATTATTCAGTAACACTTTGCATTATATTCCTTGACTGTTTTTGGTACATTTCTCCTCCCTATTAGCGCCATCCTATTTCTTCTTAAATTTTCAGTTCCTGAGTAAAACACTGTGTAATTATCTGACTCCATATGTCTTATTCCTTGTCTACTTTAGCTCATTCACCCCAAGTATTGTGATGTTTGTGTGTTCCATTTCCTGTTTTACAATGTATAGCTTCCCTTGATTCATGTTTTTCACATTCTGTCTTCCTCTGCTGCTTGAGCTTCAGACTTTTCTTTCATCTCTAAGCACATCAACAGCTGAATGTCCTTTTGGTTTCAGTCCAGTTGGTCATTAGCCACAGTGCTTCTTGTAACTTATCCTTTGCTCTTCTCCAGTAGCTCATTGAGTGCTTTCTGACCTGGGAATCTCATCACGTGGGACCATCTCTTGTTTCATTTTGGATTGTCTCATCATAGGGTTTTAAGGTAGAAGGCTTCAGGAGTGGTTTACCATTGCCTTCTTCTTTACAGGGCTAACAAGCATTAGCTATGGTGCCACTGCTATTGTCTCTGAGAAATCCTCTGCCAGTGTCACCCCCACTATTGCTGCTGCCCAGTTGCATTTTGGCACAAGTAGACTGTATCCTTGGCAAAAAAAAAAAAAAACCTGTCTGACATGGGAGAGACCCTATCATCACACAGCTACCATCAGTATAGTCTCTTGTCTCACAGAGGCGCATAACCGCACCACTTTAGAAAGGTAGTTCCATGGTGGGAAAAGTTATTTATTTTAAAGTATGTTATATTACATTGTATTGTATTATGTAATTTTATAAACATTTTAACTTGTTCTTAATACAAAAAGGCTTCTAGAACAGTTTCCACCATATATATAAGCCAGTATGGCAGAACTTTCCAAACTTTTCATATTGGTGACACACTTTTTAAGACATGCATCATTTCATGACACAGTAATTCAGTAAGTAATTCAGTAAGTGGAGGCAGCCGCCGCACCTGATCCTGGCCCACTGCCGTCCTCACCGGGGTCTTCCTCTGCCCAAGGCAGCAGCGGCAGGAGAAGCAGCCCCTCCACTCAGACCACCCACCACCACCACTACCCTCACTAAGGTCTTCCCTCGCCCTGGGCGGCGGTGACTGAAGAGGCAGCCCATCCAGCTGGGCCTGGCCTGCAACACACTTACACACTGCAGCGGACACACTAACATGTCACAACACACCATTTGCAAAGCTCTCCAGTATGGGATGGTAGTTTGAGTATCAAACTATGAATCTGGAGACCAGGGTTTGAATGCTTGGCCTTGAAAACTCACTGGGTGACCTTGGGCAAGTCACATTCCCCCCCTCTAAAAAAAAATCTTGCATAATCTACCCCGTGATAGTTGAGGGTCACCATAAGTTAGAAACAGCTTGAGGGCAGACAACAATAGTAAAACAGCAACAACACTACATATATATTCCTAGTGACATTATAATTTATTTGGAAAGTATGGCCTGATATCCTGAGTCCTTTACATAGGAGTAAGCCCCACAGAATGCAATGGGATGTCTAAGTAAACAGAAAGAATAATGCTGAATTTTGTCACATCACAAGTAGGAGATGCCTTTGCAGTTCATTTTGTCCTTACCAGATATTATTAGCACATACATTTGCCGTCCTGTATTTAAAAGCAGCATAGTCTGCAACATGACTTCCTAGTTATCAGCTGTCCAAAATGTGTGTGATTCAGTGTGCCTAGGTAGGTAGGATGGATAAATAGATGGGTAGGTGACATTGAGTGACCCATCCCATCCTTTCTTTCCTCTCCATTATGTGCAGTGGACTCAGTCTGCAAATATTGCCAGAGGCAATGGGAATCTCCTCATATTTACTCAGAAGTGAGTTGCATGGCATTCAGTGGGGTTTAACCTGAAATGTGCACAGTGCTGCAATTACACAGTAACAGCATATAGTAACATTTGAGGGAGCTTCCAACAATAGCAGTCCTCCTAACTTCACAGTCTCCACTATGGCCCAGGTATAGTCTGTTAATTAGAAGAAGTTCTATAGTATCCCTGCCAGTTAGCTAAGTGTAGTACGCTAGCTCTGCAGTGCCTGTCCTCGGGGGTGCTGCTTCATTAACCATCAGGTCGTCTCCTACTGGTTGAACTAACTAGATTTTCACCAATGCCTTAGTACCTTCCATTCTCCTCCCCCCTCCCTTTTTCCTCCACAGGAAAAGCAGTAATAATTATAGGCATATAAAAGGAGGGTGTATGTCTGCAGCCAGGTTGTTTTAGTGTGTGGTGATAACAGAGACTGGAAGCTGTATAGAGGTAGCAGAGTGGCGGGGGGGAGAGAGGTGGAGGCTGCCTGGATGTGTGTTTTAGTGGATGATTAAATCTGGAGAGGCTGATTCCCTTTCATGCTGTGGATGTTGTGAGCTGCAGGCACGCCTCTCTCTCTCTCTCTCTCCCTGCCCGCCTTGCACTAGGATGATAATCAGTGACTATGAAAACTCATTAGCTTCCACAGCAATGAGTCCTCCACTGCTCAAGCTTGGTGCTGTCCTGAGTACCATGGCAATGATCTCTAACTGGATGTCTCAAACGCTTCCATCACTGGTAGGACTAAATACCACCAGGCTGTCCACTTCTAGTACTCTAGTAAGTAACTTTTTTCTCTCTCTCTTCTTAGCCTTGATTGAGGATAAGGGAGGGAAGGAGGGAGGGATGCTCCCACATTATTTTTATAAGGGATCATGAATTCTGTAATTGTAAGTTGACCTCCTCCTACATCTGCTGAAGTTCTAACCACCCCCTCTCCTCCAGCTCTTAATTAATGCATTTCACAAACTAGACCCTATAACTACAGAATGTTTGGAGAACATCCTTGCAGACAAGTTACAGATTTTTATGTGGAATACTTTGGAGTACTTGTTTTACAGCACTGGTGTTGCATGTAAGTATCAAAATGTTTAAGGTTTCCTTATGTCTTTGTAAAGCTCTCGTCCCTATTCCCTTTTTCTTTGTTGGATGATGATCCCAAACAATCTTGCTGTATTTACAGAAAGCAAAACAGATTACCAATGACACAGATTTTTCTGTTGTTTGCTCCTGCTGTTCTTAAAAAAAAAGTCATAAACAGCAGCACACACAAATTTTCTCCTTCTTGTCTCTTTTCAATGCAGCATATAAATATCACAGCATAATATTCAAAGTGGGAGTTTGGGGAAGGGGGTCGAAGGAAAAAAACCTTGCAGGCGGTCTGATTAGCAAAGAATGTTAGTTATTATTCCCAGGTTTTTATCTAGGGAAGTGTTCTGCTACTTTTCCTACTGTATTTCATCTTCCGTTGCTGCTCATATATGATGCGTGCTCGTATTTCTTGCTCTACAGAACAGCAGCCAAATTGCTCTTATCAAAATTGCACTTATCTCATTCTGTGGTCTGAGTATTGCCTTAATAGTTCAGTGGAATGGCTGGATTCTGGGTTGTTTGCCATATCATTTGATGAAAGAGAGCTAATCAAAGTTTGAAGTGAAGGCACTTAACTAAATCTCAGTGAGGATTCCTTCCTCCTTACCTGTGTTCAATGTGATTGCCATCAAATCTGAGTGTAAGAGGAAGAGCTGAGGGCTAAATTTGACTTAAAAATTAGACATGTGCTTTAATTTACTGATCATCGTTGAATTTGCTGATAGCCTGTGGACAGGAAAAAAAGATGATTACAGTAGTTCATTTTTAGCCTTGTTCATTTGAATCATTTGCTTTGTCATTTTTAAGGACTTTGTAATGCAGCCAATTGATCTGTGAGGGAGATGTTTGGAACAAGGGGAAAGATCATAATATTTTCCCAAAATACAACTACATATTATCCAACCTTTACAGCTGCTGTGATTTAGGAAATATACTGGTTAATATGAACTCTGCATTCATAGTTTGACTTAGTACACACAAAGGAGCCACTCCTCACCTTGGATGAACTAGCATAGCTCTCTAGACTTCAGTGGAGCTGTCTCTGATGATGGATTGGGACCACACATTACATTTCCTCCCTGCAGTTCCCTCTTTTTTAATATTTGAAAACCCTTGCTCAAGTTAAGATAGAAAAGCTAATTGAGCTTAATTGCAATGGATAGGAGGCAGCAGAAATAAAGCTGTACTGCGAAAGAATGTAGGATTCTTGCTTTAATATTTCAGAAGCCTGAATAGTGTTGTGGGTGCACTAACAGGCTGAGAAGACCTGGCCCTCCAGTGCATTCTGAATCCCAAAATCACTAGCTGATCTAGAGACAGTCTTTCTCTCTCTCTCAGCTTATCCTACCTCACAGAGCTGCTGTGCTTGGTCACATTGTCCTAAATCCATCAGAAGGAAAATAATATACAACTGTGATAGATGAATTAATAAACAAATTTAGCCAATTTATCTAGACTCCCCAAAGAAGAATGACTGGCTGTTCTAGGAAACATTGTAAGTCAACCACACAAGCGTACTGGGATAAGAAAAGACAGAGGGGAAGGACAGTGCCACAGATAGTCATTTAAGGATAGCAGAGGAACATGCTTGCACTTCAGACCACCTGTGATTATTTCCCAGGAGTACCTGCATCTCTGGTTATTATGTAAGTAAGTACAAGTTATGTAAGTTGGGGAGTATGCCAAACTAACTGTAGTAAGTGTTAACTGCTTCTAACATTCACCGGCAGATGAGTGTGGGAGATTTAAATATTGATCTGAGGGCAGGCTTTTGAGCTGATGATGGAAAACTTGCCCCCCACACCCTATGCCCAAGCCCCAAAGCAGCTTCCCTGACAAAGCAAAGAGATCATGACAAATGTGGTGATGAGAGGCGAGGTGGCCTGAGTAGAAGTAGGGTTGGCTTGTGGGTTTCCATTCTCCAGAGAGAAACCAAAATTTTGTTTCTGCCATTTTACGTATTAACTCTCCCTTTCATTTCTTGGTTCTCTCTTGATTGATTAGCTTTTTAAACAGGGACTTCTGCAATTGACTGCTATGAATTAATGCTTAGATTTTATGTTGCTCATATATACTGGAGGTATATCACTAGGGATATTTTGTCTGTAACTAAATAGACACAGGCATACCTTATCTACAGGTTTAACATAGACTCTAACTGTTCCAGTATTTCTTGCACAGAATCTCTCTAAATGATGTACAGCCTCAGAACTATAGAACAATAGTGAAACTCTCTGACCTAAGAAGTAAACTACATGCACACTCTTTTATGCAACACCTTCTAAAGCTTTTCCTGAGATTATCTCTGTGACCTCTACAAGAGCTCTATAAGGTAGGACAATGTTGTGATCCCCATATTACAGATGGAATTTAAGAGAACAGTGGCAGACGTGTGCTTTATATGTGCAAGGATATTGACAAATTCACTTTGGTTATACCTAAAGTAATAGATATGGGGAGTAGCAAAGATCCATCCCACTACAGAAGTTTGTAATCTATCAGCTAGGACTTAACGGCACCAAATCCTGTCCGATTTTGTAAGCTCAACAGGATCAGCCTTGGTTAGTACTTAGATGGGATACTACCAAGCAAATACTAGGTGCTGTAGGCTACATTTCAGAGGAAGAAACTGGCAAAACCACCTCTGAGTATTCCTTGTCTAAGGCCCTTTTCGCATGTAGTTTCTTTTGTGAGAGGGCTCCTTGAGCATCGCATAAATGGGAGTGGCGGTCCGTACGACGCACTCCCATTTATGCGACGCTCACGAGTCTAACGCAAACTGCATTTATTTTATTTTCGGCTTCAAGCTGAAAATGCTGCGCAGTCGCGCAGGTCTCCGCACACTTACCTGCCCTGGGGTGCGTCAGACGAGCGGGCCGGTCATGCTTCCTGCCTCAGCATTAGCCTGCAATTCCCAGGTTGCACTGCAATAGGAAGGGGCGGGGCATTCGCGCGACACTCGCGCGACCGTCAAGCCAGCTGCGGGAGGAAGGAGCAGCGAAGTGAACGCCTCACACAAGAGGCTGCTCGCACAAATGCCACCCCCCACCTCCGCGAAAAAGTAAGATGCGGAAAGGGCCTAAGAAATCCTATGAAATTCATGGAGTTGCTATAAGTTGACCTGATGGCACATGCTTTCACCCACACACATACTCACCCTTTCAGCTATTTTATTGCACATATTTCACATAAAAACAGATTAGAAAGCCCACTTTTCTTCATTCCCCAATTCAGCCAGAGAAATGTTATTCCCCACCTATCCACTCACTTGCTTCTCATGGTTTGATGTCTTAGGAAGAAAAAAAGTTGCCCAGTAGGCATTTGCTGCACACGCATTGAAATTAATGGGGCTGTTGTGTTCTCAAGAAACCTGTGTTAACTTCCGTGGAGGCTATGCAAGAAAATGTCCCAGGGAACTGAGCCTCTGAGAGATCTAAATGAGAGAGAAATTGAAAGATTTTCTTATCTGCAATGAGATTACAGTGATCTAAGGCTATAGGACTACTTAGTCCCTCTGTTGTCATCTGCAGTTCAGACAAAGCCAAACCAGGCATAGTTCCTTCCATTCCCCTTCAGGTCATGTTAGCTTCTCTCATTCCTTCCACTTCCCTTTACTGTTCCCTCTAGGGCCCTTTCCACAGGGGG
This sequence comes from Iguana delicatissima, assembly GCA_948472985.1. Classification (NCBI taxonomy): domain Eukaryota; kingdom Metazoa; phylum Chordata; class Lepidosauria; order Squamata; family Iguanidae; genus Iguana; species Iguana delicatissima. Next base: position 159,767 of record CAOKZL010001384.1, read on the forward strand.
TAAGTAGTACGGTGTGGTGCGACCCCTGACGGAAGTCGTCAGCACCATGGGAGCAGACTGGGTCGGACTACTTGTTGCAGTTCTGTACCTCAGTCCACTCTGGAGTGACCCAAAGTGGCCGCATAGCATGCTTTTTAAAAACCTGTTTTTACAGGCTTTTCAAAAGCACGGAGCGCGCCACTCCGTGCCACTCCATTCCCGCGCTCCGGTGCAGATTTGCAGGCACACACCAGTGCGTGCCTGAAGATCTGCCAGGGGTGGGCTTCTGGCTGGCGAGCTTCTCTGGTTGGTGGAGAGCCTCCACCAACTGGAAGCCGCCATTTTGGACGCTAGAGCCGCCATCTTGGATGCCAGGGACTGCAGAACAGAGAGTTTGCGCTGCTCCACATGGGGACGGACTTACCTGGCTGCCGGTAAGCTCCGTTTCAGCGCAGTTTCCTCCGTTTCCCCCTTCACGTCTGGAAAGGGCCTATGTCTAGCTCTACCTCTTCTCTTTTCCTTATCTCCCACTCATGCAACATCCCTCAGACTACATCTTGGATATGTGCTCCTGAGTCTAGGCCCGGCCTCTGGAAAGCACTAAATCAAGTGGACAACATGTAACTCTCCAAATGTTCTTGAACTGCAACTTCCGTCATCCCTCACCCTTGGCTGTGCTGCCTAGAGGAGATGGGAACTGGAGTCCTACAAGATGTGAAGGGCTACACATTCACATCCCTGCACAGGAGGCTCTCAAAACACCTCCCAAATGAAGAAGAGTATTATGTAAATATGAAAATTATGAAAAGAATATGTAAAAAATAAGGGGTGAGAAAAGTGTGGTCCTGAGGCCACATGTGATCCCCTGGGTTGTTTTTGTGTTTCCAAATTCCTGTGGACTGCCTTTTTCTTTACCGGGGGTGTGTGTGTGTGTGTGTGTGTGTGAATTACCTCTCCTGTAAGCCTGTAGGAAGAGCAGTTCATGCTTTAAGTAGAATTAAGTAGAACTGTTGTACACTGTTTAGCATAAAGAAGAGTCTTCACGCCCAATAGAGGAGTTCCTGCTCTATCTGATTTTCTTTTGTTTGTTTGTTTTTCTTTGAGGGACATTTGAGGCAGGGGGTATATCCTCTGGAGGCTTCCAAGGATAAAAAAAGTGACCCAGGACCTAGTGAAATTACCCATCCCTGAGGTAAATGGGGCTAGAGTTCTTTCTCTCTGTCTTCTGCAAATCCCTAAGCAAAATGCACTTTTCTCCATTAGGCCTTTCTTGTTTAATTTTCAGTTTTATATAGCGATGCTGTCAAAGCTTACCACATCCATGTCCTGTGATATGCTTTAGAGGTTTATGCAGTTACTCTCAAAGAAGAGGTGAGAGTTATGAGCACATTTGAATTCTTCTCCTGCTTGGAGGAAAGCCTGAGAAGGATTGTCACATCACACTTCGCTGCTCACTTACTGTTTAAAGATGTACTAGTCAATAATGACATTGCATTGGGAGAAATATGCAATTGTGTGGGAAGACCTGCCTTCCTGGTGTCTTTGTTCAGTGCATCCTATAATGGATAATACTCTTGTTTCTGGCCAGTAAGTCTTTCATGCGAGGAGGAATGTTGTTGAGGAAAATGAGAAACAGTAGTATATCTCACAAGCAAAGTAATTAGTATTTGAAAGACAAGATGAGCAACAACTAGTCCCACACCAGTACACAGAGAGAGAGATTGTAGTAGAGAAATTAAGCAGGCTTAGTCTTCTTTGGTAAAAATACGTGAAGTAGTTTTACTTACAGATACTAAAGATTTCACAACTGAGTATGAGAAGCTCTGTGACATATATTCTTCAAACATGAGGGAGAGAGAGTGAACTGCTGACTCCAAAATGAAGGACAAACAAACTCAAATTGATGCAATGGGTTTGTGGCCAGAACCAGCAAACAGGAAATGCCATGAAGACATGCCATTCCTGAGCTCTTACAGAGACATGCAAACCAGCACCCACTCAATATAGACATGCCAAGGTTGCTACCTCTAACAAATGTTTCTGGCAGGGAGGGCAAAGCTGGTGGGGAGAGAAACTGGAGAAGCCAGCAGAGAAAGAGGCTACACTTATTTTCCAGTTGAACTTGACATTCAGTCTTCTTTTCTGAATGTTGCCTTGGCTCGGAAAATAAATGGAGTTAGTTCTAATCTTTTAGATATAGTTCTGCTCATTTCTAAACTAATCCAGAAAGAGCTGGGGTTAGGGGAGAAGTTTACCCAGCCCTGACTCTATCCAGTTCAGTTTAATTTGTTCCCAGTCATTTCTTGCTACCTTGGAGTCTCTTCCCCCTCTCCTTCACAGTCTATTTTAGCTTGTAGTCTCCACGGGGGTAGAGAACGGTCTGTTTCATAACTTGGTTTCCCTCTCTGGTTCACACAGTAAGTGTTGATCCCTGCATATATTTATATGTTGCAGGCATGGCTTTCTATTTGCAGAAAGAGAGTATTTTTCCCTCACTTAGCCCTGCCAGCAGGAAGCCTGCCTTTGTTAGAATCATGTCAGCACCTCTTTTTAATTTTTGATGCTTTCTGCAGTCTTTCCTGGGGAGGAGGCATGGAATGGGGGCAAAATAGCTTTCCCTGAATTTGGGATTAAAGGGAAAAAAAGCGGGGGCATTGTGGTGCATTGTTTCAGCCCGTGTGCATGCACTTTTCTTTATCCAGTTTTTCTTTTTTGTTACTCTGTCATTTTTTCTAGGAACAGAATCCTTTCTAAAATTGTAAAGATTCTGGAAGTCATTAAAAAAAAACAAGAAATGTACACACATACACACACACACAGAGAGAGAGAAGGCACTGAAGCACAAGGCCTAAATATAGCCTAATATCATCAATCATTTAAGCCTGGATAACCAGTCACAATACCCTTCCACTGTGCCTAAGGAATATCTTTGTACTAAACATGCATCAAATGAATGAGAGGACAGTAGTTAAAAACATCTTGTTGTGATAACTTTTAGAATGCCTCAGATTCAACATGCAGAATACTAAGAACTCTTCTAGCATGTTAATGTATCTCATACACTTAGAATCATAGAATCATAGAGCTGGAAGAGACCACAAGGGTCATCCAGTCCAATCCCCTGCCACACAAAGTATTCTCAACAGATGGCCAGCCAGCCACTGTTTAAAAACTTCCAAAGAATGAGACTCCACCACACTACAAGGAAGCATATTCCATTGTCAAACTGTTCTTACCATTAGGATGTTCTTCCTAATGTTTAGATCTAATCTCTTTTCCTGAAGTTTGAAGCCACTGCTCTGTGTCCTTGTCTCTGGGGCAGCAGAAAACAGACTTGCTCCATCCTCCATATGGCCTCCCTTCAAATATCTAAACATAGCTATCTTCTCTTCTCCAGGCTAAACATACCCAGCTTCCTAAGCCACTCCTCATAGGTCATGGTTTCCAAGTCTTCTACCATTTTGGTCACTCTCCTCTGGATACATCCCAGTTAGTCAATATCCTTCTTGAACTGTGGTGCCCAGAACTGGACATAGTATTCCAGGTGGGGTCTGACCAAAGCAGAACAGAGTAACACTATTACTTCCCTTGACCACGACACTATACTCCTATTGATGGAACCTAGAATTGCATTAGCTTTTTCAGCTGCCACATCACACTGCTGACTCATGTTCAGCTTGTGGTCTACTATCTTATATCTGTATTTTTCAGGGTTTTTTCTGCCTAAGCATAGTACTTTACATTTCTCCATGTTGAAATTTTGTTGGTTTTGGCCCCAGTCTCTAAACTGTTACAGTCATTTTGAATTCTGATCCTTTCCTCTGGAGTGTTGTCTACCTCTACTAATTTGGTGTCACCTGCAAATTTGATAAGAATGCTGTCTATTCTCTCCTCCAAATCATTGATAAAGATGTTGAACAGCACTGGGCCCATTGTATTGTGATACACAAATGTAACATGTGGAGTGAATGTCAAGAAATGAAGACCAGATCAGAGTGGAAGATCAGAAACAACTCATGTAAAACTACAGGATAAAGAATCCTTTTTTTTATTTGTGAAATAATCAATAAAATTATTATATATATAAAAAAGATCTTACTGAAGTCAAGATATGCTATATCCACAGCATTCTCTTCATCTACCAAGCTAGTAACTCTATCAACTCTCTGACTTGTTTCTGAGAAACCCATGTTGACTTTTAGTGATCATGGCATTCTCTTCTAAGTGCTTGCAGACTGTCTAATGATCTGCTCTAGAATCTTTCCTGGTAATGTTGTCAGGTTGACTGTGCATAATTGTTTGGATCCTCTTTTTCTTCTCCCCTTTTAGAAGATGGGGACAATATCTGCCCTCCTCCAGTCTGCTAGGACTTCTCTCATTCTCCAGGAATTCTCAGAGATTATTGCCAGGTGTTCTGAGATTACTTCTGCCAGTTCTTTTAGTATTCTCGGATGTAGTTCATCTGGTCCTGGAAACTTGTGTTCATTTAGAGTAGTCAGGTATTCCTGTACTACCTCTTTACATATATATATACTGTGCTGCATTTCCCCTATCTCATTGTCTGCTCCATTTTCCCCAGGTAGAGCACTGTTTTCCTTTTGGGAGAAGAATTTATCTTCCAAGCTTCCTGTATATTCATTCCTTTCTTCTTTTTTCCCCTCTCTCCTTTTATTGATTCTTTCATAGTCATAGTAAACCTCTCAGAGCAGAAATGTTATTCACTTTGCATGTGATACCATTGACTGCCATCTAAGTATGTGGTTCTGTAACAGAAGTGGAAAGATTTGGGGCCTCTAGATGTTGATGAATTGTTGTTGTTCCCACCATCCCTCACTGCAAGATGATGGGAACTGAAATCCCACATTTGGAGAGCCATGTGCTTCCCCGTTTGCCTATAAAAAGGGAATGATTAGTGCAAAGTTTCTAGTGAATAGGCATCATTGTGATGGTACCACATTTATGACCAGCTTTGTATCTAAGCCCATCAATGTGAGCATCATCAGTTCCTGATCTCATTCATCTTTACAGCCATGGAAATAACTTTGACATCCTTGCAAAGTCCTTTGGACATAAGCAATAAAACTGGAATAGAATAGAATGGATTAAGAGCTAAAAGAGACTGTAAGCTGGGGCCTAAGGATAGCCAACACTGCTGAATTGTTAAATCTGAAGCTGAGTAAAGATTTCTACCAGTGCTTCCCTGATCCAACAACAATCTCATTGGCTTATTATGTAGCAATAGGAAGGATAACCTACACTTTTAGAAATTTTTTTACCAATCTATTTTTCAGTAGTAGAAAGTCTTTCAAGTATGGTTGTTCACTGTCACCAGATTCTTTGTTTATTCATCCTGTGTCTTCCCTCAGCACTACTCTCCTACCACCGTCCCTTTTCTATTTCTTGCTTTGGACTTGGCCAACTCTACAACAAGCTTATAATCCAATATTAAGCTACTATTATAAAACGTGAAGTGACTTTAAGTGCTACATAAGTGTCGTAAATAGGCTGGTATATGAATGGCATCAATAAAGAAACAGCCAAGCTGCATTTTAATAGCTGTACACTGTGGTCAAAGTGGAGCAGATGTGAATGAGAGATAGGTAGAAGAGAAGCAGAACATAGGCATGGGTCACAAATGTTTAGGTATCACTTGATTTATCATTAATTGAATTGCTATGGAAGTACTTGGCTCAATGATAGAAACCAGTTTCACATATGGAAGCTCCCTGGTTTATTTCATTATATTTTCAAATGAATGGCATCTCAGGTAGCAGAACCAGCTTTTTCACCTGCTGTTAATCAGAGCTGAATGAGTCAAGAGTTTACTCATTTTTATCTGAGGATGTTTCATACAGTACTGGCCAAAAATCTTAGGTTTGCCTCAAGACTTGCCCTCAACAACCAATAAGTCTGCCTACGTGATAACACGTTTCCAACATTTATGTTGCAATTACGTGATACATTTTTGCATGGGCAGCTTTTGGACTGAGGAAACCTCACCCGCAAAACAGAGGAAGGAGAGGTGCTTCTGCTCAGTTCACAAGCTATTTGTGCATTTTTGGTGACATTTTAGACTGTAGCAATTCATTTTTCATGGGCCTGCCTTCAAAAATGATTTGAGAAATGATACTGGTTCAAAACAACGCCATTAGATTTCTAGCTGAGAATGGAGCACATTGACCATATCATGCCAGAATATTGCACTATATCAACAACTTTGGCTCCCAGTCCGTTTCCATATCTAATTTATAATGCAGGGGTGGGGGTAACCTTTTTTTACCTTTCCTACCTTTTTACCTTGGTTTGGGACTAGGGTACCAGAAAAACTGTCTTCTGCCCTGTATACCTGCTTGAATCTTCCAATCTTTTTGAGAGGTCCTGCTCTCAGAGCCCCTGTCAAGTGCAGTGAGGTAGGTATTCAGTAATTAAAGGGCCTTTTGCTATTGGCACTATCTATGGGAGAAACATTTCCAAAGATTCACCTGTCACTACCTTTTTGGTGTTTTGAGTGCTGAAGCCCTTTCGTTAGACCTCAGCATTTTAAATCATTTGTGCAGTCTAGGCCGCTCCAGTTTAAAATTCTGGTGTTGGTTTCAGAATATAATCGTTGCTTTTGCATTTATGTTGCTCTAGATATTTTTATGGTCTTGTGTTTTATTTTGTGCTTACACTATTTTTCTGTTTATACTTCGTACACTGCCCTCACAAACTTTGGGGGCTGTCATGAAGTGTGAAAAATGAAATAAGGAACATAATCTTAAATGTAGTATCTGTGAAGTGACCCACCCTCACCCCCACCCCAATTCTTCTTGTGTTTTAAATGCCTTCTGTGTTCTAACATTCAAGGTAGCACTGGCTTGGGATTTGGAAGAAATTCAGATCTTTACAAATTATGCGGTTTTGGTTTTTGTTTGGTTGTTTTTTCCTTTGTAGTTGGTAATACAGGATTCCTAGTGGAGTTGTAGAAACCAGGAAGGAGCTTAAAAGGAATTCCATTTTCTAATGCTGAAAGTGTGAGAGAATGCACTCTGTAACATTTTCTTTCTAAGTCTAGCAGATGCATATTAATCAGTAATTGTAATAATAGTCACATATCCCAATTCAAAATAGATTGACAAAATATCTGAATGAAATCACCATAGTTAGGATCACAACAGTGCAATTATAAAAAGTGATACTACATGGGTCATGCCTCATTATCTAATACCTCACTACTTCCTAATGTCTCAAACAGAATTTGAATCAGTGATGCTCCAAAACTCCTGGTAGACTTTGGAACCACCTCAGGACAATTAGATGGTTTGGATATGACATTTTCCATTCTCTCAAAATCAAAATAAATTATTGCACCATTTCAGACACAGGAACATAAGCTCCCTAACAGCATCGCATATCTGTAGTAGTAAAGCTCTAAAATAGTAAATCTCTGCCTACCTTGTGCCACTGCCAGTGAGGGGTGGTCTGGAAGTTAGAGTCTCAAAAACTAGCTTTTGCAAGCTGTGCTTGTAACTCTAGAAAGTGAACACAATACAGTATCCATCAATGGTGGCCAACCACTGGCATACTCAATCTTGTTTTTACTACTTGGGTAGGACTGTGAAGGTGGTGGTGGACAGTGGTAGAATCACTGAACCTTCTACAGTAGAAGGCTATCAGGCTACATTTGGCTTTCTCAGTTGCGCAGGCCTGCAACCATGGTTCAAGTACTGCATGACATCCGTTTCATGGAAAAGGAGATAAAGAAACATGGGAGTAGCTGGCCTTTATTTTACTTCCAGCTCAAACTGTTATACTTTTGATAAGGCTGGATTTATTCCAGCTTCCTGTGTTGCCAGCTGTTCAATATCTAGCAAAACTGGTCCTTCCAGCTCTGTTTTGTTTTCTTTTCACTGTTCTTGTGAAACTGAATCCCCTCCCCACCTTAACAATAATAAACACAGCTAATGGAGGATCATTGCAGGCCTCATATAATGCAGCACTGTAATTCAGCTGTGTAACTCAGTAAGCCCTAAGGCAAATCATTCTGTGCATCTTTCCAAATAATGAATGCAACTTTCTCTCTTCTTTCTGAGGAAGATCCAAAGCAGCTTCCTCAAGGTTTATTCCTCTGCTATAGGGATGCAGCACATATCCCAGCATTTATCGTAGACATATATCATAGGCTCTTCTTGCTCTAGCAAGTGTGATCAGTGTTAATACAATTGGCACAGTGTGATATGTCTTTAATTCCCTTTTTTAGAAGCATCTGACTTTTGAAAAAAAGGGATATCATTATCATCATCATATCCCACATTTTTCCAGGGCACAAGATGGCTTACAAAAGTTAGAAGAGATAAGAATTTTAAAATTCATATAAATATAATTAAAATATAATTAAACTAAGAATAGAATTAAAACCATCTAAGAAACATGACCATGTAAAATAAAACAACAAATAAACAGTATGGTGTGTTCTGAAAGGCCCTTTTGCCCTGAACAATCAGTCCACAAAGGCCTGCTGAAACACAAAGTTCTTCACCTGCCTATGGAAGTATGGCATGGAGATCACCAGTCTAACTTCTCTGGGAAGAGTGTTCTAGAGCCTGAGGGAAGCTGTTCAGAAGGCCCCTTCCTGTGTTCCTACAAGATGTGCCAGTGTGAGAGGTGGGACATAAAGAAGGGCCTCCTCAAAGATCTCAAATCACAGGCAGATTCATATGAGAGATTACAATCCATCAAGAAACACAGACTGGAGCCATATAGGGCTTTATAGATCTTAACCAGCACTTTGAATTGTGCCTGGAAACAGACTGGCAGCCAATGGAGTTGTTGCAACCATGTTCCCTGTAACCAGCACCAGTTGATATGTTGTCTTATAAATCATAGATATTAAGAATTGTTTTTAGAAAACAAAAAAATCGTTTGCATTGTATAAGGCATTTTTTTTTTTATTGTTGTAGATATGCACAAGGAATGCCTACAACAAACTCTTGCAACATGGAATGTTTGTGTCCAGTGTATCAGCCAGTCCCTGCCCTCCTACAGTATACTCCACTCCCTCTTAGGATACTTATTTTTTTCCCTACCCCAGCAAAATATAGGAATTCCACTAGCCTGCTGATAGGTCCCCTCATGCATGTGGGTAGAACTATTTCCTTGCATAAGGATCAGCTCTCAAATAATGAGCTCACTATTAATATATGTGATGCTGTCTTGAAAGTATTTGTTCTCTGAGCTATTCTAATGGTTTAAGTTGATAGTATGGATGGGTGTATATAGATGATTATATCCACATAGAAATATTTAGGTTCACATAGGCTAAATCCGGTGTTGGTCCTATCTAGATCTGACCAGTCGATATGAATGGGACTTCAGTTGGTTGTGCCTAATAAAGTCCATTCATTCAAAGGGCCCAGTCTATGTATGATGAACGCCCTTTCTGCACCTTACCATTTTCTATCACCATCCCATCACTGCTGGGATGGGAGTGTGACCCGAACGCTCCCCTCTGCATCTGGCCAGCTGCTTGCAGAAGGGTAGTGTGAGGGACACGCTACTTCCTTCCACAGTGCAACCGGCCACTTCCTGTGCTGCACTGGAGAAGAAAACAGCTAGATCACGCTTCCACCCTTTCCACATGGCTGCCGGCGATGAGAGCATTGCGCGATCAGATTTTTTTTCCAGTAGTGGTATACCCCGCAATTGCAACAGCTGGGTATTCGTGGGTAGCGGGACTGCGGTGACATTGTGCAAAAGCATGCCTCACAAACCAGCAGCAACACATCCCCATCCCGGGACAGTGCCATCAGGTGAAATTGGCTTAACATAGGATATAATCAAAGTGTGAGCAAGTTGTGGCTCTCTAGATATTATCATAACGGTGACTTCTAGTGGCCCTAGCCAGATTAGCCAATGGTGCGGGCTGCTGGGAACTGCAATCCAACAACATCAGGAGAACCACAACTTGCCTACTCTGAATTAGCCCAGATTTTTCATGGAAGGATGTGGGTGCTGGTTGCATTTATTCATTGTATTTCTATCATGTCTTTCCTCCAAGGACTTCATAACACCCCACTATCACCACTGCTTTTTAGGTGATCCCTTTTTAGTGAGATTCGTGGCTGACTAGGGAATTGAACCCATACCTCTCCATTCCTGTTCTGAATCTCTAACCATTGTACCACTCTGGTGCAATTCTGCACTGGTCAAGTATACAAAGCCAATTTATTTTGAAGCAGTGAGGTTTTACTAGAAATGCTTTGGGAACAGAAGAGCATTTGTCCCCTCCATCTGCTATAGTCATTGTTACCCAGCTTACCTTTGGCAGTTGTTTTGATATCCCTCTTGTCATTTCCAGTTACAAGATAGAGAGTGCCTGTGGCCAAAAGGATGAGGAGGAAAAGAACCCCTCCCTCTTTTGGTTAGTGCTCTTTTCCTTTCTCTTTCATTTAAAAGCCTGCAAGAGCAGAACCCCAGAAATCAGTCTGAAGGAATGTAGTTCTACTGCATTGCTCAAGCTGGTGAGAGAGCATCCTGAATATCAGGCTGTGTGGGAGCCTTGCATGTGAAATGGCCAAAGTTACTGCAAAATAGAGTGTAAACGGGAGGGCATCCAAGATGGTAAGGTTCCTGGAGACCAAGTCCTGGGAGGAATTGTTGAAAGAACTGGATATATTTTGCCTATAATTACTAAGGTCAAGCTTTCTTTAGATATCTTGAAGGGCTTTTATGCAGAAGGTGGAACAGCCATGTTCAGTGTTACTTCAGAGAGTAGGACTAGAACTACTGAGTGGAAACAGCATGGAATCAAATTCTGGCTACCTCCTAATGGCAATAGCACTTTATCAGTGAGACAGACTGATACTTTTACTTGAACGTGTTCAAGTAAAAGCTAGGTTGCCATTTTATTTTAATTAATTATTTTATTAGAATATTTATATTCTATACTATATCTGAAGAGCTCAGGGTGGCTTACAATAAAGTCAGTTTGAAACAATAAATAATAAGGATAATTTTAAAAGATTAAAATTAATTAAATAAAATAAATAATAATTAAATAGAGTATCAATTATAAAAACAAGACAAATTAAAGACAGTTGAACAGTTTTAAATAGTGCCACCACAGCACACATGTGCAACCTGGGTAAAATCAATTAGGCCTGAAGGCTTTCATAAAAAGTCAAGTTTTGATCTGGCACCAAAAGGCAACTCAAGTTGGCTGCAGAGAGCATTTCACAATTGGGGTGCAACTGTAGTGAAGACTCTCCCATTTCCCCCATCGTATCTCCCCTACTGGTGGAGCACAGAGTCAATGTTGTCATTTTACTGTAGTTGCAAAATTCCTTCTGTGAGCTGGAAGGCTAGAGTAGGTGTCCTGCCCAACTCTAAACAATTATGATTCTTTGAAATGCAACCATTGTACATAAAAGCTGGTCAGTGTCATAGCCTCACTTAAGCAGTGCATTAAAATTAAAGTCAGTGGTGAGATTTGTTGTTTCTTGCGTTCAGGAATCTGTTTTGGTGGTGGTGTTTTTTTCCAAGATCAGTCTATTTTTATAAGACACACTCCACTCCACCTGATTATTTCAGATAAGTTAGATAGCTTTTTTTTCCCTATGGAAAGAGTTAACATCTCTACGGTTACAAAGGACACCTGCAATATCATTAGAGGGTAGATACGCTGAAATCTGTTAAAGCTAACATTTATGTTATCTGTGGCTAGAAAGGAGAACAGGGATTACTCACCTAATTTTATTGTCTTTTCGACAATGTCCCTAGGTAAACATTTCTGCAGGGTACTTTTGATAAGTTTTTATTCTAAAAATGTGGAAGCAATGAGTAAATCACATATATGTTATCCAAGGACAAGATATATTTAACATACTATAAAGTCAGTAGTAGTAGTAGTAGTAGTATTTAAAGTATTTCTGTATCGCCTTCTAATCTGCAAGGGCTCCTGATACAATAAACAAATTAAAAGAAACTAAAACAATACTGCAATAAAAACATGTTTCGAACACATTAAAATACTCTTCAAAAACTCCTAAAATCAGTCTAAAAACAATCCTAGAATCTAGTTTTGAAACAGTTAAAACAGCAATTCCAAACATTGAATGTCATGGTGAACAGCACAGTTTTGACTGCCTGCAGGAAGCTTAAAAGAGAGGGGACCAGCCTAACTTCCTTGAGTAGGGAGTTTCACAGTTAAAGCACTGGTTGCTACAAAGAAAGTCCTGTTATGTGTACCAGCGATCTAAAGAATTAGGCACAAATTTGGTTTGCAGCATGTGGCATGTAGTATTTGAATCCAATGCATGAAATGTGCATAAAATGCACTCCTCTGATGTTTGTGAGAACTGATCAGCTTTCACAGAAAATTCAGCATGACTTGTTGATGACTATTAAAACCACTTCCTAGAAGTTCTAACTCACCATGAAATGCAAATCTCTATGGAAATGAAGAAGTGGGTTAATACAACTAGAACCTCTATAAGTTTTCATTGTCTTCATTTTGGTTCCATAGGTTCAGGTAGACATGCTACAATCTGGGGCATAGTTAAACTAGGGGGATGGGAAGACTGCAAAAAATTTCACACAATGAATGGAATAGCCTGATTGTTGTCAAGACACTTCTAATCACTTGGCAGTCCTTAAAACAAACTTATCCTGGTATTTTCTTGCTAAGTGTTCATTTATGGAAGGTTTCCCATCATCTCCCTGCCCAAGGTCAGCCAGTAAATGGTTGCATGGTTGAATGGGGGTTCAAACCTTGGTCACCCAGACTCCTAGTTCAACACTCAAATCACTATACCATGCTGGCTGTCATCGTCTGATGGGGTTGGGTAGCCATCATAAGTAAATTTTCTCTCCGATTTCAGTGGATTAAAAAAAAAAACAGTTAATTGAGCTTTACAGAAATAGGTTCTAACCCAAAAGTGTGGAATCTTTTTCACATTGAGGGCCAAACTCCATTTCCCTGCACCTGTTCTAACCTATCTGCCTGTTTTACACACCCATCTATTTGGCACTATGAGCTATCCATTTCACCTTTATTTGTGGGTTTACAATAAAGTGGCCAAGTTCTTCTCAGCAAGGGTGTCCTTCTGAAATGAAATTATAAAGTGCTTCATATTTGCATCTCCTCTAAGGAGGCACAACAAAGGGAGGAGAGCAGCCCTTTGTCTCTTTCCTCTTGACGGAGCCCAGCTGCTCTCAAGAAGAGTTTGTAAACCTGGCCATAGCTGTAAAGGCAACAGCTGCATGCCAGCTACATTGTGGTTCTAAGGACAGAAATTCACTTCAAAAAGATGCACAGATTCATAAGGATGGGGCAAGGGAAGCACTTGCAGTATCTGGTGTGGAGGGACTGATTAAACATCCCTTCATGTACTAAGTATTCCCTGCACATGTCCCCAGGTTGTATTTAATTTCTCTTTCCTGCTGTGAACACTGATTTTCCCTTCCTGATGAGAGGAAAGCCTAATGGAGGAGACTGACTGGGGGAACATTTACTGACGGAAATCAATGGATAAAGGAACAAACTAGAATAAGGTCCTTCCCTGCACCCTATTCCTGAGGAAAGTTGGCTGCTATATAGAAAGGAGATAATGAAAAGTGTACATTTTGGACTGAGCCTGCTAGCATCAGTATTCGTTCTTGCTTCTTTTATTTAATAGCGCTTGTCTGTTTCATTTAATAATGTTTGCTTGCTTTATTAAATAACCATTGTTTGCACTGCTTTGGGGATCACTCTCCAATATTATAGGTAATCCAAAGGTATACGGAGGGGTGGATCCAGATTTAGTCTCTAATAGCTGGTGCCTGAAAAAGTGAATTTCCCCAGCTTTTCCCTCTCTTCATGGCAGACATTCCAGAATGGACTGAAAGTACTATTTCAGATTGAAAATCCCATGTTTGGTTATGCCCCAATGTAAAAACTCTCTCCAAGTAGATTACTAGATCGTCTGGAGAAAAGGGCTAGCCTAGCCGTCTGGATATTTTCTCATTCAAAGGAATTGTGTTTTGTGATTAATGCAAAAAGGTCTGATTCACATTACACTCTGAAGTGATATAAGGCCAACTCTACCATTAGGCAGGGTGGCTTGATAGCCTTAGGCAGCTGAATGTGACATGAAAGGGCAGAAATTGTTAGTCACTGCACAGGTGATGATTGTATTTTTAAAAAAAATTATTACTTGAGTAAGACACTTATGCCAAAACAACTGGGCCATCTTTGCATATTATGCCCATTGATTTGAGGGAGGGTGGTATTTGCTGTTTTGCCCCAGGCAGCAAAATATCTTGGGACAGTCCTAAATGGTACAATCAGCCATGGGTTTCTCCACCACCCATCTGCTGCCTATTCCAGCCTTAGCTTTTTGAATGTGACACGAATTGACCTTTTATATAAAAAAGACAGCGTGCTTCCCAAATCTATTTTCAGCTCTGCTAATGACTAGTCTGTTTTGCAATACCTACTTTCTGCTTCTGAAAGTCTTCTGAGGCCTGAATGGTACTGGAGGTAGAACAATCCATTGCAGTCTTATTTCTTTATATTTCTGTGATGGATTTTGTCTCTCTCCTACATTGTTCAAAGCCTTGTTTCCAAGGAGGATTGTGTGAGATGATCCCTGTAGAAATGCAGCCTGTCTGCAATCCGGTGATTTTAGACACACAGCCCTTCACTTGTAACCTTTCTTCTGTATTTTGAAAGAAATGAAAAGCTCTGCCTGGTTAACAACAGGAGTCAACACTGCCTCTTTTTAAAAATATAAAATATAGATGGAACACTTGTGCTAGGAAAAAGAATTCTGTGTCACATTAAAGCTCACTTCTGTCTGACAAGTGCTTTTGTGCATTGAGATTTGGATGAAATCAGAAGTAGGGCAAGCAGTACTCTCCACACATTTTTGGACTACAACTCTCATCTGCCTCACACAGTCTGGTTGAAGCTCAAGAGTTAGTAGAGTGCTCTAAGAAGCCTATCCCTGCAGTATACGGCTTGCATTTCTTTATTTGTTAGCTACATATTTATCCTGCCTTTCCTCCAGTGACCTCAAGGCAGCCTAGAAGGATCTCTTCTTCCCCACTTTATCCTCACAGGAATTCTGTGATGTAGGTCAGGCTGAGAGAGTGTTCCTATATGTAATTGGTCCAAGGTCAGCCAGTGAGTTTCATAGCTTAGTGGAGGGCTAGAGCCCTTTCACACTACACAGTTACAGTACTGTGATTTCATTTTATATGCCATGGCTACATCCTGTGGAATCCTGGTGTTTGTAGTTTGGTGAGGGGCTAGAGCTGTCCGGCTGAGAATTCTACCTTTCCCTAAACTGTGAATTCCAAGATTCCACTGGATAGAAGCATGGCAGTTAAAGTGGAACCAAAGCACTATTATGGTACAGGGTGAAAGGACCTCTGGATTTCCCAGCTTCTAGTCTAGCACTCTCAACAACCACACCACAGTGTCTCATATCATTGAATAGTCTGAGGCCCTGTCTGCAGCTTACCTCTGTCCCAGCAGCATCCAATGACAATGGTGGCAGTAGCTCTCCTGGGAGAAGAACATGATGGAACACTCCCCTCCACACCGGTTGCCTCTAGGAACCAAGAAGCACAATGTCCCTGCCTCTTCCTGCTGCAGTGCAGCCAGGTACTGTCCCAAGCAGTGCTGGAGGAGGAAGCAGAGCCATTGTGTTTCCAGGACCTCCACAGTGAAAGTAAATGTGGGCATGCAGCGGGAGAGGGGTGCAATCACTGATCATTGATGGAGAAAACTCATTGATTATTTGTGCACTATTGTGCTACCTGGGGACCGGAGAAGGACGGGTCTGGGATGAGGTGCATAAGCGTCATCCCGGCCCATCCTTCTCCTGTCCCCACGGCAGGTAGAGTGCATCACACAGAGAGGGCCTGAGTGTCTGACAAAGTGGTGGCCAGTTTGTTTTGGGAGTATGCAGCTATGTGGAGGAGAGAATTGTTAGTTTTGTAGGCTTTGATACACATGGCAGCTTCGCTTTGTCATAGTTGGGAGTGGTTCTTATTAGATTATCCATGAGTAGTGATTTACGCGAACCCAGCAGCCCCAGGACAGAGGATGCTTAGGAAATGGCAGACTCCTGCTCCACGGTCAAAAAAGAAAATGGGAATGTTGAGTGGGAATGCATGAGCCCACTGGCATATTACTCTGAGGCCTCAAGCAAAGAAGCTATGCAATCCCTATAGCCTACAGTTACATGCACCAACCCTTGGTATGAGGTGAAATGTTCCTGCAGGAAACATGACTTTATCTGCTGGGCATGCCCTTGATATTGATGTACCTTTCAACCACAACTTCTGATGTCCAAATAGGAGAGGGGGAGTTATAGCCAAAGGCTGCAGTGCCATTAGGATATTGTTGTTTTTGTTGTGTTCCCTCAAGTTATATCTGGTGTATGGAGATCCTAAGGTGAACGTATCACAGAGTTTTCTTAATAGGATTTGTTCAGAATGAGTTTGCCTTTGCCTTCCTCTAAGGCTGAGAGAATGTGACTTGCAGTTGGGTTTCCATGGCTAAGCAGAGATTGGAACCCTGGTCTCCAGACCCTATAGTCCAACACTCAAACCACTACCCCACACTGGCTTTCAAAGGCACAGTCATGTTCAATGAACATATGGAGGAATATATTTATGCTGGGGCTCAGGGCATCATGAATCCATTCTGATATACTTCTTTCTTAGAGCAAATTGTGTCAGTTGGAAGGGAGACAGTTTGAAAGTGGAAAATAGTTTCCATTTACAAACAAAACAAAAAAAGCCTACACACTTCCAACATGTCCATTATGGAAATTTAAAAAAAAATAAAGAAGTTTCTGTATTTATAAGCATTTCTAACCTACTTGAATCTGAAAATTTCAAAGCAATGAGCAGTAATAATAGCTGTGTTTACTTGTTGTTGTGTGCCTTCAAGTAATTTCCAACTTGTGGCAACCCTAAGGCAACCCAATCACAGGTTTTGGGAGTGCTGAGAGTTTGTAACTCACCCGGGGTCATCCAGTGGGTTTCCATGGCAAAATGGAGAATGGAATCCTGGTCTCCAGGGTCGTAGTGCAGTGCTCAAACCACTTACACCACACTGGCTCTGTTTACTACCCTCTTTACTACTGTCCCTAATTACTTTATTTGCAGACTCAAATCAGTCCCAAAGAAGGATGGCAAGTCTACAGTTCAGCCCAGGACCCAGACGGGCGATGCATTTGCACTGTGGTGGCTCCAGAACAAAACCTCTGCTCCAGAGATGCCAAAAGCAGGCAACTAAGACAACTGTTAGAGAAGGTAAGAGTACAGATTCATGTCTTTCACTCATGGTACTTGCTCTTCTTTATCTTTGCATTGCTCTTTTGTGTTATTGTTTTCTCTTATTCATTAAATAATATGCTTGTTCTTCCGTTTTTTTAAAAAAGGGTTTTATTTAACTGATTTTTTGGGGTGGGCGGGGTAGTTTTTTAAAAATGCACTTCCATGAATATTCTTCTAGAGTGTACTAGGTAATAAGAAGTGGGAAATGTATTATGGACAAGGTTTGTCTGTAATTTCTCCGAATGTCAGAATTTGCATTTCCATATGAATTGTGATTAGGTATGCTTCCCATCTCCCAAATACATGTTTGTGAAAAAGACTCATTGTGGACAATATGAAAAAACATTTTTGAAAAAGAAAATTAAAAATTTATATAGTCAATCCATTTTGAAGATTTTTAACTTAGTTTGTCATTTTATACTTCCATTAGAAACAAACTGTTCCATGGGAATAATAAACTATGTAATACCTAAAACACAGTTGCAGTGTTTAGCATAAAATTGTTATGCTATATACCTTGGAAGAACTGCTAGTGTGCTGCGAGAAATGAATTTATCCAGTCATTCTAAACCCATTCTGCCCCAGTTACCCACCCATATAGAAATCTGTTTACTGCATCACTGGGAGATTTGTTGGGTTGACATTTATTGTTTCTTCCTCTGCCCTTGGTGTGTTTTGGATCATTTAATCACTGCAGTCTGGTTCTAACTCCTGCCGTACCAATGAGTCCAGTAGATTAGAATCCAAGATTTTCAAGTGAATGAGGAAGCTATCCGGTTAAGTTCATCTTTCCTTGAACCTCACAGAGGGTAGGGCAACCAATGTTGTTTAATTCTAAGCTATTCTTGACAGAAAAGTGTTTGAGCATGGTAGAGATATAGCACAAAATTGTTTTCAGAAGAAGCTGTATGTTGAATCCCCCTGTTCTGGGGTTGCCTCCTTGTCAGGGTACATGCAGCTAGAATGTAAGACTGAAACAGTCTTAAAAGGAATGTGTGTCCCTCTGTGGTAGAATAGTTTAGATGTCTGAACAGCCCTGGCTAACTCAAACCATCCATTTGTACAAGAAAAATTCACTGATGTCCTCCTCACCTCACTGACACAGTCTGGTAAAATGACAGAATGCTCCATTCTTGGCCATTTTAAAAAATGGCAGATAGTTCTTTTTTCATTTAGGAGAATGTTGAAGCAATGGAAAAAAAAATTTTTTAAAAGAACATGGATTTTTGTGGGTTTTTTGCAAAATTGAAAAAAAAAATACTATATAAACACCCTTTACAGATTGACCATCACTTTGCTACTTTAGAAGCATAAGATGTGTTGTGTATAACTTTGATTGGCATCAAATTATCATGTTTGATATATTAAAAGCACAGTTTATTCAGAAAATAATTAGAATTGAATTTCCTTTTTTAAAATGTTATTTTTTTCCCCTTGCAAATGGAATACAGAATTAGAAGGAATCTCTAAACTCTAAGGAACTTCCTTGGATTTAACAGTTTATAAGAATAAAAAAAATTGGAAGAATAGAAGAAACCATCAAAACTAATCAAACAATGGAAATTATTTCATCCTCCAGTTCTCCATAGTGCCTGTATGGAAACTCTCATCATATTTTATAATATGCCAGGCAGGGATCAGTATCCTATTAACAGCCAGCATGCTGTCATGATTTGAGCATTAGACTACATCCTGAGAGTAGGGTTCAGTTCCTCTCTCAGCCATGGAAACCCACTGAGTGACCATGAGCATATCACGTTCTTAGCCCCCAGAAAACCCTGTGATAGGGTTGCCTTATGGTTGCCATAAGTTGGAAATGACTTTAAGGCACACAACAAGAAGTATCATGTTTTTACCCATTGGCTGAAATTGTTTCTCTCTTTCCTCAAAATTTACCACAGAGTGGCAGGTAGTGTCTTCTACACCAGCCCTGGCCTATAGACCTAGCACTGTTATCCATAGTCTTACATAAAGGTCTACCTGCTACACAGTTGTTGGAGATTAGGTGGAGAGAATAAATATATGAGCACTTTGTCTTAAACATTTTATTCATCATTCTGAAAGAGAATACAGTCAGCCCTCCACATTTGTGGGTTTCACTTTTTGCGGATTTGATTATTCACAGTTTATTTGCTGTCATCTCTGCTGCCTCTCTGTGCCATTTTTAATAAGGACTGCAAGCCTCATGAGACTGAGAAGCTGTGAATGAGGCTTGTAAGTCCCTCTTAAAAATGGTGTGGGGCAGCAGTGGAGGTGGCAGTAAGCCCCACCAGTCACCCACTTCTGGCTTGTGAAGGAACCCTGATGCCTCAAAGGAATCTGTGTTGGGTTGAATATGGTGATCATACTTTTTTGTGTGATAGATATGGTTGGGGAGGGCCTAGAGTTATTCACGCTTTTTCCACTTTCACAGGAGTCCTGTGCCCCAAACCCTAGCGAATGTGGAGGGATACTGTATTGCATAATCTGAGGTTTGCTTGTTTTTTTCAATTTTTCCTGAAAAATTTTGTGTTAGGGGCACAAAAATTCAGATTTTTTCCAGTTCTTTTTCCTGGCCTTTAGATCTGTATCCCCAACCAGTGTGACAATAGGTGGGACGATGGGAGTTGTAGGGTCCAAACAACCCTAGAAGAAGCTTAGACTCAACAGAATCCAGGAGGCACAACTCTCTATGCAGCTCATAGCTTAAAGATCCATTTTCTCCCAATCTGCTGAAGATCTAGAGGTTTAGACCACTGGACCGCATCAAGAGCTTTAAAAAAAGATAAAGCAACATGTGCCAGAGGTGGTGTGTGCTACATATCAATTCCTTTTTTCCATTTCTCTGTATCTCCTTAAATTAACAGATGTTATTCTGGCTGCATAGAGGATTTCTCTCCCCTTCACCAAATTAGTAAGAGATTGTTTTTTTCCTAGGGAGAGGAAGAAAAATGGAATAAAAATGCAAAAACATAACAAAGCAGCATTTATTTAGCAACTGAAGCCTCGACAACTGAGATATGGTTGCCATATAATAGTTGCTGGTTCTTAGCCTCAGAACCTGTGAAAACACATTGGAATATCAAAGGGAGTTGTGCACCTCAAAGCATTCAGCTGCAATTACAGACTTGCCAATGAAGTGAGGGTTGTTTTGTTTTGTTTTGCTTTAGGATTTGATTTGTTTGCTTTTACATATTCCACAGAGATGCTAATAGAGAGAGAACGCATATGTGAATCTGGATCCCCAACAGGTACTAGCCCCAATCATCTCAGCACTCAGAAAAATTACTTTTTTGGATGACAGCTCACAGAATCTCACAGCCAGCACAGCCAGTAGTCCTGCTGCCTGAGGGATTCTGAGAATTCTCATCCCAAAAACATAATTTTTCCAAGCTTTGAGTGGTTCAGGCTTCGGTTTTATTTTAGTCTCCTAGCTGCCAGAAATGCCAGTGCCCACAAATTTGAGAACAGTAGTCAGGAGCCAACTTTGCTAGACTAAACAATAGTGGTCCAAGATATGAACCTCTATGTGTACCAAATGGCCTCCTTTCAAGTTTTGTTGCTACGGGTACTGCTCATCTAAATCCTCTACTTGTTTCTGAGCTGAGAATTTGACTAGCTATTATTCCTGGATTTGATCTAATGGCTCCCAACCTGGCCCACAGGTTGCCTCCCCTCACTCCAGTCTAGCTATTTATTCTCAATTTGTGTGAATTAGTTATGTGTCCAGCCTTTTAGATTCATGAGCAAAATAGTGGAAAGTGTTGTAAAAGCTGACAGATAACTATTCCCTAATGCCTCTGTATTGAAGATGCCTCCATCTAAATGCTTGGTGATTAGGGGTAGAGGATGTACAAATCAGTCTGTATCCCTTTCATTTCAGTTTCACGTGTATGTAGTTGCCAGGGTTTTTTTCCTATCCAATTTGAACTTTACTCTGTGAAATATTTAAAGGCATTAACATTATATTTATTTCTGCATACCACTTTGCCAAAAACACACATATTTATATGCAACTTTCCCCCATTGGTGCACAATCTTTGAGCTGAGAGTGGGACTGATAAAATTTGGATACATCACAACGAGCAGAGTCCAAATGGTAACTATGTTTTCACCTACTTATTCATCTGGGAAGGGCCCAGCAGTTCAATTTGTTCAAAAGCAGAGAACCAAGCAAAATTCTCCAGCATTCCCAAGGTAAGGGTGGTAGTTATTTTAGATGAAACCAACCAGAATAAAGGGTTTGGTCCATATTCAACACACCTTTGTTTTGATGCCATCTATCACAGTCTTGGGTCCTCCCCTTCACACAATGGGCTTTCTCTAAATCCAGTGACCTCCCCCAAAGCTGGCCCCAGAGATAAGGTGTGATTTAAGGCCTGCCACCATCACCAAGTGCAGAGAGGAAAAAGCAAGGGCCAAAGATGTCTGAACCAATGCTTGAAAATCACAATGAGAGAGCAAACGAGGATAAATTCAGTTCAGAATCTGGCTGGATGGCTTTCAGTGTACTACATAATAGGCGCTCACAGCCGCAAGCCTTTTTTCAACAGCTCGGCTGTGTGTTGCTGTTCCTGGAAGTTTCACATCTTTCACTGGCTCAGCTATTGGAGCTGCCATTTAGAAATGAAAGCAATTTGTCTTTCAGAATAAAGGAATCCATGAGCCATGGCAGCCCGGAGAAGACATGCTTCAACCCCTAAGATAATAGGGAATATGGGTGTAGTTGTTGTCTTTCTGCATCTGTTTGTTCACAGACAAAGGGACCATCCCATTTACACTCATGTGCTAAAATGCTGCAATAAAGGC
This sequence comes from Iguana delicatissima, assembly GCA_948472985.1. NCBI lineage: Eukaryota > Metazoa > Chordata > Lepidosauria > Squamata > Iguanidae > Iguana > Iguana delicatissima. The sequence goes on from CAOKZL010001384.1 coordinate 181,847, forward strand.
ATTCAAGCACTTTCATAGCACTAATTCTAGCTGTAACTGTAGTTAACTGTAGTACACCACATACTCAAGAGCAATCGTCAGAATGCTAGATGCATAAGAAATTGATCCCATAATGCTAGAAGCACAGGAAGAGGGTTGCTAGATCTAACTTATTCAGTCCTTTGTTTCCAGTGTTGGCCAGGCAAATGCTCCTTGAAATCTTATATCACAAGTGGGCAGCCCTCCTGATGCTGTTGAAACTCAACTTCCATCAGCTTGTTAAAGAATGATGGGATTTGTAGTCTAGCCATGTTTCAAGAACTGCATGTTCCACACTCCTGGCTGGCTTATATGGAGACTCCTGAAGACAACTGCCTTCCATCATGTTTACCTGCTAGAAGCTAGTGTCCGAAAACATATAGTCTTTGGACCTGGATACTGTATTTGACTACTAAAAATAACTGCTGGTTGGTTATTCAGTCAGCTAGTTTTAAATCTTATAGACTTGTCTTCTATTAATGTCTCCAGTCTTAAACAATTTTGCAAATCAGTGAAATTTTACAAAACTATTTTGTATTTTTTTTTCCTTAACCATATCCTTGACACATACCTTGCTTAAGAACACCAAACTATTCTGGAAAAACTGGGCTAAGCAGAGGCTACTCACACTTGTGCGTGTATGCATATGCACACTAATGCGCACATGAATATGTTCTGTAGTGGCAAAAAAAAAATACCTCTCTTTTGTACTTTGATGTTGTTGCTGTTGTTGTTTTGCTGCTATTGTCTTGGCACTACATCCAAAAATGCCTAAATTGACCTCTTATGATTTTGCTCTGAATTAGATTTGCGTGGGCCTATGATATTACCATGTTAACACATGTCATTAATTACAAAGCTATGTGTCATTATCCTTATTCACTGTCTCATCCCAGGTTGGGAGAAATCATTAATGAAGTTAATTTGGGACAAGGGTGGGCAAAGTGTGTTGCTCCAGCTGTTGTTGGAGTGGTACATCCAGCATTCCTCACCACTGCCTAGGCTGGAAAGGGCTTCTGGGAGTTATAGTCCAACAGTATCTGGAGGAATGCATAATAGCCACCTCTGAACTAGGGCCATTTCTGCTCTAAGGACCAAGCTGAGGAAGAAAGTAACACCAAAATACTAGCAGTAGTGATGAGAAACAATACAGAAACAATACAATACTCTACATAATTATAGCAGTTTGATTCCCCTAGGATAGTTTTTTTTTCTGCAACTTAAATTTCTGTCCTGAACTCTACACCAGAGGTTACTGTTCACACAATATTTCATAGACTATTCCTTCCCCATTTTGATAGCATTCAGAATCAATCCTTGATAATATTCAATTCAGGCACAGTAAAATTATTTTAATTTAATCACTATACAAAGAAATTCTCTGTGTGTGTGTGTGTCTGTTACTGCTTCCACAAACCACGCGCTAAGATTTATATAGACTCAGAATAACTGCACTACTGGCAAAACAAACGGTCCTACTTTTGTCACTACTTCTGAGGGTATTTTATTTGCTTGTCTTCTTTAGTGACAAGTATAATAAAAAATGTGGATTTGCTAGTATTATAAACACTTTCTCAGAAAGCATTAAGAACTGCATAAGTAGCAAATCTGCATTCAGATGAAATACCAGTTTTATGATTCTTTTTAAAACTAGGAATAGGGTTATAAAAGATTAAATGACCACAAATCGAAAGCATTGTTTCTTTGCATTTATTTAGATTCCTACCTTGTCCTACCTCTTAGGTCTACATTGCTTCACACATGTCAAAATTTAAAATATGGCTTTGCTGGATTGAACCAGAGGTTCGTCTCGTCCATTGAGTGGCCAACTCCATGAGGGCCAGGACAATTTTCTACCCCCAGTCCTGCATGCCACACCTCCCCTGCATGCACCAAAATGCCTCTCTTTCCCTCCTTTTCTTCTCCAAAATGGTAACCAGAAGTAGCATAGCCTCACTTCCTGTTGGTGCTTTGGAAAGAAAACAAAGTAGAAGCAACTATATTGCAGGGAGTAAGGGGCTCTGGGGTGATTTTGCAGGGGTTGTTAAGGATTTTTGGTGTATTTGCATGCATTTTGGAGGCAGTTTTCAGGCAAAATTCAGCTGAAAAATATACTGGGGAAAAATTAAGTTGGGTGGTGGTTGGAGGGTCACGAGGTTATGAGCTTTAGGGGCCACAGGAAGGGTCCAAGGGCTTTGTAAGGTTCTTGGACCACATTTTCTACACCTCTAATCTAGTCATTCTGTCGTGATGCTAACCAGATGTTAAGGTAGTATAGAAAATTCTGACATGCAGGAGCTAATAGTAATAACCATGGACAACTATGTCTCTGGTCTTTTCTGCATGGGGTGAGGAAATCACCCCATGCTGGTGATCACCAGACCTGTGTGCTCCATGCCTGGGTCCAGGCTGGTCCGGAGCAGTGCGTGGCCGTGCTCCGCACTGCTCCGGGGATGAAAATGGCGGCTTCTGGTTGGTGGAGGCTCTCCACCAACTGGTGACGCTCGCCAGCCTAAAGCCCGCCCCCAGCAGATCTGCAGGCTCGCACTGGTGCGAGCCTGCAAATCTGCACCAGAGCGCAGCCACGGAGAGGCGCGCTCCATGCTTTTGAAAGACCTGTTTTAAGTGGTCTTTCAAAAGCATGCTGAACGACCACTTTGGGTCCGGAGCGGGCTGAGGTCTGGAACTACACAAAGTAGTCCGGACCCAGTCCGCTCCCAAGTGCAGTCATCCTCCCTGGAGGACGCTCTGCACCATTTTAAAAGCCCCGTGCGGAAAAGACCACTGATGAGTATCAAGAGCTACACAAAATAGATGAGTGAGTGGAAGGACTGATGGACAGACAGATTTCTGCTTTTCTGTAATTCATGCCCAAACAAGCTGACAAGCTGATTTTAAAAATCCATAATAAAATGCAAACATCAGAAACAAATCACTAATAACGTTTTGCACTTAACAGAAGATAACTTTGATCTTATGCATAATTACCTGGGAGTTAGCTCTACTGAACTCAGTGGCCTAAAATTCAGTGGCCAGCCCCAACTTTAGCAGACTGATTAACTCAAAGTGATATATGCAAATACTGGATTAGAATTCAGCTGTAGCTTCAATGAGTCTAGTTGAATTTAACCACTGGATTTAGGCTGGCAGTACTTGCTTTTGACGGCATAGGTTCAACTTGTAAAACTCACTGAGTTTTTAACACAAGATTTTCAGCCAGCTGAAACAAAACCTTTAGCAGTCATTTGTATTCTAGAAGGACTTGTTCCCTGAGCAAGCAAAAAGATGAAATCTGTAATGGCAAAAGACTGTAGAATTCTTCAGTGTACAAGGTGGCTGTAGGTATATTAACACATTTGTACCCAATGGATACTAGTGTATGAGCACATTATACCCAATGGATACCACTGTAATGGCTCCATCTTACAGAATCCTGTACTTTTTTAGTTTGGTGATGTACTTCTCTAGAGTGGTCTATTGAATATGGTGCTTGGAGGTCTCTGGCAGAGTATTCTAAGTACCTTATAGTCTCAGTGGTTATGCTGGTGGGTGGATTCAGGGAACTGTAGTTCCAAAAAAAAATTTTTTCCCCAAACTCTGCTAAAGAGGCATGTCCATCTTTTTAAAAATAGAATATAAGGAGCCACTTATATTAAATCTCTTATATTTTAAGAAACTTTAAAAAAAAACCTCCAGCCTGTAGCTGATCTTGATCTCCACCAGCGTTCTGAATAAAACCAAAGACAGTGCTGTCCCCCTCCCTTGACACCGGCTGCCACAGCAATCCATGTATATATGCAAAAAAGATCACTGTTCCTCAGAAGCAACATTTTTCTGAGTTATAGCAATGCATATCTTTTGTAAGTTATCATTTGGTGGGATAAAGGGTCAGGTTCTATGCTGATGCACTCTCATTAATTTTAGAGAGGTTATGTCCGTACATGAACAAGAGTGGAATCTAAAATGTGATTCCCATTCTGTTCTTTTGCTTTTCAAGACTCAGCACTTTACTGAGATTTTTAAAAAGTGGTTAACAATTCAAGTGCTGACACATGCCAGCATATCACTCAGCATTTGATTTAATGATATTAATATATCAGAAAGAAATGCTTCAAAAAAAATTGAACGTCTTTGGTGTTTTTCTTGAACAGGTTCAGAATATGTCCCAGTCCATTGAAGTTTTAAACCTACGGACTCAGAGGGATTTCCAGTATGTTTTAAGGATGGAAACACAAATGAAAGGGCTGAAGGCCAAGTTCCGGCAAATTGAAGATGACCGGAAGACCTTAATGACTAAGCATTTTCAAGTAGGTTTCTGGTTTGGCTTTTTCCCTCCCTCCTTTTCCTTAATGATCACTCTGAATGACTGCCAGAAGTGATATGCTTGTGAGAAACAATGTGCAGCTGGCCAAAGCTGTCGACTTGAAATGCTCATCAATAAGTGCATAATGAACCCTTGTTTTTCACTGTGATCATCCTTCTCACTGTGCAGTTTCATGCGGATGGAAAGTGACCATTAATTACCGTGGCAATAGAAAAAAGTCATTGCAGAACAGGCTCCTGTTTTTGCTCGTTCCATGAAGGAGTTCCCACCAGGAAATTAATGCAGAGCCAGGCTTTTGGCTTTTGATAAATGAAGCAGCCAGGAGAATTAATAAGCAAAAGTACAAGGCTGGATGTCTTGTTATGCTCTGATAGCATTTTGTACTCTCCAATGTGAGGTTTATAACAAAAGTGGGCAAAATGCGGCCTGTGAACTGAATATGGCCCTCCAATCCCACTTTTGAGGCCCTTGAAGCTCCTCCGCAATACTCCAAAGCCCCCACTCCACCCTCCAATTTTTAAAAAACAAGTTTGGCATTATTTTCAGTCTGTTTTCTTCTTCCATTATGGAGAAACAGACCCAATATGTGAAAACACATAAGAATACCCATATCCCACCCCTCAAACACCCCAGAACTGCTGACAAACACTTCCATTTTCCTCTGCAGTCCCTTTCAAAATGATGACAGAAAGTGACATGACATAACTTCCTCTTTGTGTTTTGAGAGTGACTGCAGAGGAAAACGGAAGTATTTAGGCTTATTGGGGGCAGCCCACGCAGGGGAGCCTGCAGGAAAACTGGTCCCCATGGAGTTTCCCACCCATGGTTCATAAGAAGAGAGAATCAGTCTGCTTTAATTAGTAGCACTGATGCTTGGTGTGTTGGGTTTAGTACATGATACCATCCCTGTCCTCAATCCACAGTGCGATTCACAGCTGCCCTTTCTGCCTCAGACCAAGGTGGTTGCCATTTCCCCATTTGTTCCCTAACATTTAGATTGGACAACATCTCATCTCAAGTCACTATAGCCACAGCATCAGCCACTTCTGGCATGGACCTAGTCTTGTGGGGTTCTGTAACAACATGATACCTTTATTTTTCCAGTTTCCTACCCCAAAATGTAGTCGGATGCACAGCTTTGCCCCCCAGACCAAGGCTCCATCTTTCTCCATTAGATTGTCCAGCGTTCAAATGGCAAAAGCTGCATCCACATTTGGACTGAATTAACTTTCCTGCCGTTTAACATTTGGATTGTACAACATTCAAACAGACAAAGGCCATATCTTCAGTTGGCCCAAGCTTTTCTTTTTGCTTGTGTTCCTTTCCCCCTGACAATTCCAAGTTCCAGCTCAAAGTGTGCATAAGTGTAAACTCTCAAAAGTCGGTGAAACTCTTTCTCTCCCTGTACGTCTCTCTCTGGTTTTCCAGCTTTTTTTCCACCACCTCAAATTGTCAGGATGTCAAATCCTTCACCATATTGTTTGTATAGGGACATAGCATGCAACTGCATTTTGCGTTTTACACACTTTTCCCAAATATAGAACCCCCCCCCCCAAAAATACAAGTAGATGGGTTTTCCCCCTCAGAAAGCTGTGTGGTTTTCTGTATATAGTGAAAACACCACAAATGTATTTTGTTAACTGAAAAGCCGTGTAGTTCCTCAAATTCTTGTGCAGTTCTGGAAAAATGCACAGTTTATATTGTGCCAAATCTAAAGAAAAAAAAATCCCACAGAGATGTTGGAACTTTCAGTGTGCTGTTTTAATTCCTGCACAAGTTTCTCAAGGGATCAGGAACTTCAGTCAGAAAATAGGTGAATTTCTATTCCATCCCTAGTGAGTATAAGATTACAGCTTAACTGATAGTAGGGACTGGGAAATACTTCTAAAATGATATTCAATTGTTGATGTTCTGAATTATCTAATCTTCTTTGTGGAAGAACATGAAAGGATTTAAAAGCAGGCTGAACCAATTCATGTATGACGATATCAATGGCTACTGGTTGTGATGGCTATATATTCTCTCCAGTACAAGTATAAGAGCAGTTCACAGATAAAACAAGAGAAACTATCTCTTTAAGACTGTTCAAGAAAGATAATATATGGTGGATACACCTGCATAGGATAGGTAATTGGGCTAGATTCCAACTTTGGTCTGGTTTTCATAATCATAGGCCATAACAACAAATTTGTATCATGCCATTTATGTTTGCTGTCTTGCCAATACACTTTTCAATGGCTGAGTGGAATGGCAGCATCCAATAGTTCAGTATGAGCTTCAGAGAAAACAGTGTGTTCTTAACATTGTAACCTTTAAAAGTCCTAACATTTGGATTGGTTGGACCTTACAGATTTGATGTGATCATTCAACCAGCAGTTGAAATGACTTGCAAGACGATATGTCCCAGCAATTTAAAAGGTCAAAGAGTAGACTGTACTGCTTTCTTTCAGAACTGTATTCCAGATGTTGTTCATGCATGGAGACAAAAGATCAGAGGGATGTATTGTTCAATGGAGAAAGACAGGTTTGCATGCCAGAGTGCCCAGCATCTCTGTGTCTGCAGATTCTACTGGAGAGTTTTAAATACATTTCTTATCTGTAAGTATGACCAGATACAGCCCTATTGGGCTTTTAAAATCAGGGCTGGGAGATCTGTGATCTTCCAGAGGTTGCCGAACTTCTACTCTCTTAATTTCTAACCTTACTGAGGCTTATGGGAACCTGGGTCCAGTAGCATCTGTAGGGCCACAGGTTCCCTTCCCACATTTTAAACTATTTGTGTCACAGTCACATTGCAAAATATCAAAATAAAAAAAAATGAGATACCAATATCTTTCTTTAAATAGGAGAACCTTTTAGGTAGTACATTTGGATTTGTTAATGATCATGAATTCAAATGTGAGTGCATTCATTCTCCTCCTATGAACCCTTCCTATAGAACCACTAGGTGGAGTGGAAGATGCTCTCCCATCACAACTTCCAACATAGTTGACTTTTATGCATGGAACAGGAGGACTGCCCTTTTGTCCTTTTCCTTGGGCAGCAAAATGTCTTGGGTACAGTCTGCCTTCCAGCAAGGTGATACTATAGAAGAAAAATAGGAAAGCTCTTTCAGTCTAAGGACCAAATTCAAGTTTTTGAGGGCAGGACCAAAAGTGCTAGCTTATTTTAGTTTAAAGCTTAGTATGAGTTTTTAGAGGAGCATTTCAGCCTTTTAAAATTGGAGGAAGAACATATGCTACAGGATGTTGTCCTTAGGAACTACTAGGGAATGTAAAGAATATTTGCATATTTCCTTATTCTTTACAAGAAAAGGTGTTTGGATATGTCAAAACCCTACTTCAGAAATAAAATGTCAGCCATCACAAGATTTTTGACCATGTGCAAGAGCAAAAAGACCAGCATTTTTTTACTGTTGGGTGTGTGTGTGTGTGGGTGGGTGTGTACATACATATACACTTCATATACATATGGCTGGTGTCTGGAAAACAGAAGTTGACAATTTCTGATGTGCATCCCTATTAATAAAGCTGCATAAGCCCCACACCTATTAAAAATGTGGGCTTGTGGGAGGGGGTACAGCAGGCTGGTTACTAAGAAGGGGGATTTGCCCCTCTGGCAACTCATCTGGTATCAATGTTAGGAGCAGAGGAGGGATGAATTACCCCACTCCTTTCCTGCTACCCCACTCACTTGCCTGCATGGGATTCCTTTTTGCTAGTGGTTCATACGTGAGTGCTCCAAAACAAGCCTGTCTGATCTCAACTTATTCAAGAAGCTATGTTTGAGGTCAATAAGGTAATTATTCTTACACAAAAAAAGGAACATTATACCAAAGAATTATGTCTCTAAAATAAAATAAAATAAAAGCTAATACAGGTTTTAGTCAAAGTTCATAAAAGTTACTTTCTTGGATTACAGTTCCTGGTATCCCCCAGCCAAGATGGCCCCTGCCCATACCAGCTGTGGGATTTTGGAAACTGGAAAATTTGGAAAACACATCCCAGGATATGTTTTTAGAATCATAAAGCACTGCCTTAATACTAATCAAATAACTGTTTAGAAATTCTGTTCCACAGATTGTATAACGAACATATATTCTGCATTTCCTTCAGTGCAACAGTGCTGTTTTCTGCAATGAATAAAGTGTGTAGAACATATATGCATGTACAACACATACACTGTTAAGCACCATGTACACCCCCTGGATATTCTGAGTCCAGTTATAACCTCAACCACATTTATGTGAGCACTTAATGCTGTGTTATGTGTGTGAAAAAGGGCCTAAACACTCTGAAGGCACAAGATCCTGTCTAATCTTGGAACCTAAGCCAGTTTATACCCGGTTAATTCTTGAATGGGGGACTGCCGAAGAATGCTAGGTGCTGTAGGCTATTCGAAGACAGGGAATGGCAAGCCACCTCTGACTATTCCCTGCCTAAGAAAACCCTATAAAATTCATGGGGTTGCCATAAGTTGACAGGCAACTTGAAGGCACATGCACATATGTGTATTCCATACCTTCAAGTTTGTTGTACAAAAAATAACTTGGAACAGATTTGCCTGAGAAAGTGTGGAAATGCCCTATGCTTACTTCAGAAAGTGAATTCAGAGAGCTTCTGTAAAAATTTATCATTCTTTCCTGTTCTCTACACAAAGGCCATGAAAGCATATTGAAACCAGCACTGAAAAGAATCTCATTGACTTATGTAGTCATGGCACTGCAATCATAAATTAAGATCTCTGGAATAGAAAAGGATTTGGTATCCATTTGCAAAGGTCTGTGTGAGTTTATGATGCTCTGTCATATATGCGCTCCTTCAATTCATCCTTTCCAAACCACTCTTGTTCTAAGACTTCTGGGCATCTGCAATAAATGGATTTTTTTTCACGAGTATAAAATTATATATGAGAGCTGCAAAGGGAACTCACATTATTCTAATGCATTTATGGTAATAACATTTCCGCATGTAATTTAACAATGCAATTTTCCATCTATTTAAATTAGCTATATGTAATATGTGCTTTCCAACATTGCCTATGGATTTTTCCCTTCTCTGGTGTTAATATTTCCAAATGATATTTAAAAACCCAGTATTTTGTTAAGGTACAGTGGTAAATAGAATTCATTTAAAGCACCTTTATTAAAACACTGCCACCACTTTCATTGTTATTACACAATATAGGGGAACGATAACAAAAACCTATCAGAGGATAAGTCTCTCTAATGAGCATAAATCTGATTTCATAATATCTGCTCGTTTCTCTCAATCTCATTAGGACAGTCTTTACCAGTCATTACAGGTAAAGCTTTGTTCTTAGGGCACTAGATATGTTCTTAGAGCACTTTGTTCTTAGAGCACTAGATATGTTCTTAGAGCACTAAATATGAGATGCAGTGAAAGTTTTTGTTCTAAATGAGCACACTGCAGAGACCATAGCCATCTTATGGTCAATCCAGGCAGGCTTTGTATTTATCCCTGATAAAGTCACTGGAACTGGACTTCCATTTTCTAAATTACCTGCTGTATAGTTTGGAGAAACAATTTTCTGGCATTTCCTACCCTCTTACAAAAAATTATCTTTTGCTTAGAACCATGTCTTAATCTTTCCCCCCTACCATCTGAATTGGAGATGAGGCATGTCTAACCCACCAGCCAAATGTGGCTCACTAGGCAAACTGATATTGCCCACAGAGCCTTGAATGAAGTCCCCTCTGGTTCTGTTCAAAGGAGTGAGGGTTCAAGAACCAAGAAGCTGCTGCAGCCTCATGGCCACAGCTCAATCACCTTCACTTGCCCCACTTCCCTGAGGAGCAAGGCACACAGCCATCTCCCAGAAAGGGTCGAGCAATGCCAGCTTGGGACTAAGCCATGACCTCAAGGGGTGTCCCTTCCCTGGCTGGTGAGGGCATAGGAAGACTAAAGCTGGGGTACAACAAGTGATGGGAAGAGCACCATCAAACTCTTTTCACCCACTGCTTGCCATTATGATAAGTTCAATAGATGGGGGTAAAGCCAGTACATGACTTGGCCAGATATTGGAGGAGCCATTCCTACAAATGCCAGCCAAGTACCCTGGCCTGTTGTTCACCAATCCAAGTGGGACAAACAACAGAGAAAGCTAGTTCTGTCTGTGCATGAGACAACCACTCCTCCAAATGCCAAAAAACAAACAAAACATAACACCATGTGATTACTATAAAGGTGAAAAAGAAAAAGTTACAACAAAGTAGCTTACATTGTTATTTCTTTCCAGATCCTTTATCATCATATACTTATTCCACATATTGTATATCATATTGCTTATAGAGAGGTACAATGCTTAATGCTTTTCTTTGCATGGGGAAAAGCACAACGAGCATCAAGGTTGATGATCTCAGGGAAGAGGGGATTTGAGAGCAACCCTTGATATCATCCATCTCACTAGATTGGTCAGTTAGATCATAGTGAACAAGCTAGACTCCAAGACTAATCTAGTTCCCCTCTTCTGGGCTGGCCCAAGACTTTGGGAGTGGAAGGCACAGGCTCCATAAAATACACAGTTCTGTTCTTGGCCACTTCCCTGCTATTTCCAGCCACCCAATATCAGGCCCCTGAGGCAGCCATCTCGGTCTTTCTAATGATAGGTGAGACTCTATCATTAGTCCATAAGGGATGGGTGGATTTTTTTTATTATTTTTTTAAAATCTATCTCCATTTCCCTCCAACCCAGCTGAGCTGCCCATGTCCATTTTCACTTAAATACTAAGATATTTTCTTAATGTACTAGAGATAGAAGGAGTTTCCAACTGAAAAACTAGTCATCTTGAACCTCATATTTTAGGTTCCCTTCAATTCCTCCATTCTGTCCTCAACAAGAACCACAGTACTTGCTTCAACTTTTTGCTTTAGGTGAAAGCAATTAGGAGTGAAGTTAGAGATGGGTGAGCTGTGAAAACTTGCTTGTCTTAACCCAGTTGGTTTTGCCTTCCTTGAAATTCCTGAAGTGTCTCAGCCAAGTAGGAATTTACCATTTCTCGTCAAAATTTCTCATTTTCTGTGGTGACTGTTTTGTTGCAAGTCTTACTTGTTCTCTTCTGCTCACCTTCTGCATCTCAAACATTCTGATTTTTTTAAAAAACCTACCACTTCCTTAAATCATCAAAGTATAGTCATGTATACATACACCTCAGGATTTTTTTTCCCTGCATAGAGATATTGATTGTGTTAAATACACTTCTTAGGGCATTCCACAACTACTGAAAAGGCCCTTCTTTTATTAGCATCTAACGTACAGCTAATATTCATGTCATTAGTTCTCAGATCATAGCAGCTAAAATTAATAAGATGGTTGAAATGGGTTAAAAGTAATCACTGGAACTCTGAATTGCAGTTACTGATTCATAACCTAGAGCAGAGCTTTCCAAACTTTTCATGTTGGTGACACAGTTTTTTAGACATGCATCATCTCGCGACACAGTAATTCAGTTTTACTAGCAAACCGGAAATTAAACTAACCCCTTATAAGAGATACAGACAGATACATAAATTGTAATAACAAAATGTATGGGGACACAACATATTTTGCGAAAACTTTTCATATATTTTAAAAAATATGTGATTTATAAATAACAACATACATTTCCAAGATTGTAGGTGACACACCTACACACTTGAAGCGACACACTAATGTGTTGCAGCACACCATTTGGAAAGCCCTGACCTAGAGTTACAGATCTGTAACTGCCCTGTATTCAGTAAGACTGTATAGTCCTCCCTCCCTCGTTGGTTTGACTTACACAAATTTGATTATTCTTGGTGCACCCGCTTGCCTCCTCCCATTATCCCCCTCCTATTCACTTGCTTTTTGCCTGGGTACACTATGCTTCCTACTTATGTGTTGCTAAGGAAGGTGCATGCATGCCTCTCACCCATTCTCCCCCTCCCATTTGCTTGCCTTTTACCCAGGAGCATGGAAGGAAGGCACACATGCCCAGGGAAAAGGCAAGAGAATAGGAGGGGGAGAATGCAGGGGAGGCATATGCATTCTTTCTCCCATGTACAAGGCTACCCTGTCCCATTCCATTATCTTTTAGCCAGGCACATGGAAGGAAGGCATGCATGCCTGGGAAAAAGGCAAAGGAACAGGGAGTGGGGAGGCATGCACGCACCTCTTCTGTGCACAGGGCTGCTCCCTCCCATTCACTTGCCTTTCGCCTGGGCATGGAGAAGGAAGGCAGCGTGCCTAGAAAAAGCAAAAGAATGGAAGAGAGAGAATGGCAGAAAGGCATGAGCACACCTTCTCCGCACCTTCCCGTTCACTTGCCTTTTACCCTGGCATGGTTAAGGAAGGCAGTGGGAATGGCAAGGGAATGGAGGGGGACAATGGGAGGAAGGCACACACACTCCTTCTCTGTGCATAGGTCTGCCCTCTCCCATTTGCTTGCCTTTTGCCGAGGCACCTGGAAGGGAGACACAAGCACACAAGCAAAAGGCAATTGAATGGGAGAGGACAGCCGCAGAAGAGAATAGGAGGGGGAGCATTCACTCAGGTGGGGGAAGTTATTCACAGTATTTTGATTTTCATGAGGCTTCTACGCCCCAAACACTTGCAACAGTCAAGTGGCCACTGTAATCTTTCTGTAAATGCCCCTTCAGCCCACCTTAGCCAGCAACCACATCAGTAAAGGTGATCTGTTCAGCTGCCAATCGGGGCACATGGAAGATGTTGTTTTCTATATCCCACCCACCCCCCAACATCAAGAAAGGCTACAACAAGCAGAAACAGGAGCTCTGTTGGAATTCCTTGTCACAGTCTTGCCCGCTGGTGGAAGGGAGCTGGAAACATTATCCTCCTTGCATCCCAATCAACAAGTAAACAGACCTCCTTCACCCAGTGCAGCTGCTGGCTCTTAAGTTGGGCTGGGGGTCTGGCCAGGAGATATTACTTAGTTACACATTTTTAACAAAGTAGCTGATGTAATATATTAGTGGTTAAAATTAGCAATAGCTAAAATTCTCTAAACAGATGAGTTTACTTGTTAAAAATGTAACATTGCTAGTAGGAGGAGAAGCAGATAGACTTCACAGTTTATTCAGGATACATTTCTCATGTTTTCAAATCTCCATGGCAATTCACAGAAGTGGAATCCATGTTCTTTTCCAGCATTGGGCAGCCCTTACTGCAAATAAAGCAACCCTTCAGGTCACATATCTATTAGTTGCTTGCATTTTTAAAAAAGTTTATCTTCACATCTGAGAGGTTCAATTTCTTTAGAAAAATTTCTAAGCACATTCTTCTACGCCAATATATAAGTGACATTCAGGGATATAATGTGCCAACTCCTCCAAAACTGCTTTCCAAGAGATATACAATCTTTCTTAGACTGGTATGCCCTAAAATCTGCAGAATAGTATTGTAGAACCCATTTTTGAAGCAGAGTTGTGTGAAAGCCCATTGTCATGTAGAATAAGGACCAAATACATGCTTCTTGTGTATAGACAAATATACCCTGAGCAGAGCCTTCTTAGCAAATCTTAAACTATGGAATGGAAAAAACAGGGAGAGGTTCACAACTCATCTTCAGGATTTCAGTTTTAAGGGTGGGGGAAGCTAAATAACAAACAAGATAACAAATCATTAGTCAGATGAGGCAGAAATAGAAAAAGGAGAATACTCCTGAAGCATCTTTCAAAACCAGAGAATTGACTGGCAAGATGATTGATGAAACTCATTAAATGCAAGGTTAAAATCCTGGCAAAAATAATATAAAGCCCTAGGGAAATGGTTATAGAATTGCTTTACAGATAAGGGAGGGCTACACTAAATTATAGTGCAGAAGAAACAGGAATACTTCTCAGAGAAATCTAAATGCTTTAGTGTAAAACTCAAAGCACACACTTTGATAGAAAGCTTTTCCTCAAGGAAACAGCCTTGTGAGCATTTGTAGAGTTGCAGCTACCCTTCTTATATTTGTCTTATTTTGGCAGAATGACATGTATAACCAATTACATGCCAGGTTAACATACTGAGGAAAGTTGCGACTTGTTTAAGGAAAATGGACTGGATCCTCCAGTGGACTGCAAACTCCTTCTTTCCTCACTACATCTTTGACGATGCTGATCAATTGTTGAAGAGAAGTGGGTGTCACTGTGGAACAGATAGGTCTGTGCATATCAATCAGTTATTTCCCTAAACAGAACGATAGTGCAGCATCCTAATACAGCATAACCACAATAACAAAGGCATTGGCTAATGTGCATGTATACCTTAAGGGTGGACTAAATGGTACGTTTCTGATTAGAAAAGCCTTTTTTTTAAAAAGGGGGGGGGTTAAAAAATCTAGTATTGAGAAAAGATAAGTATAAAAGAAAATAATTTATTTTTAAGAACAATAAAGGTCGGGGGAGTGCTTCATATGACCTAATCCAAAGCCTTAAGCCAGGCACGGAGTTTTCTGAATCTCTGTTGGGATGCCAGTTATAGTTTTGATATCAAGATCAATGAGAATTTTAGGAGTAGATTTGATAAGAAGTCTATAAGGTTCTTCTGAAAGAATTTAGAGGACATAACACATTTACACTTCTCTAATGCTCATTTCTTCTGCCTCCTTCTCTGTCTCTCTCCTCCCCTCCCTCAGGAACTGAAAGAAAAGATGGATGAGCTCCTGCCACTGATCCCAGTTCTGGAGCAGTACAAAACTGATGCCAAGTTGATCACCCAGTTCAAAGAGGAAATTAGAAACCTCTCTTTAGTTCTTACAGGGATCCAAGAAGAAATTGGTGCCTATGATTATGAGGAACTACATCAGCGAGTGCTCAGTTTGGAAACCAGGCTTCGGGACTGCATGAAGAAACTGAGTGAGTTCACATTTCTTTATTTGCACACACATGGGGCAGTTCCAGCCTTTGGAAGTTCTTTCAGTCAAGCCCAGATTGCACAGTTTTGGCTGGGAAGAAAAAGGAACTGATGCTGGGATTTCACCCTCTGAGTACACTTTCTTTATGTCCAACTGATTTGAATACTTGGCAAAATCAGGCTGTACTGGTAGCCTCAAAAAAGGCCACCCACTCACCCCATCTTAATTCCATGTTGTGACAGATCCCTTTGTCCAGGGTGGTCATAAAACTCCAACCTCGAGGAATCCTGCCACTCACCCTACCCTCATTTCCAATTTATTCCTTTGCTGGATTGACTTACTGGGCCTCAGTTGGCCCCTGAAGTGTGGACTTGTGATTGTGTTGCTGTGTGGGTTCTTTAGGTTTGGTAGGTATGGCCTGATTCCAATTCAGGCTGTAACAGAGAGCCAGAGACAGGTTTAAAAATGGCAATAAGAATAGTTTTATTGAACACAGTAGGAAAATAGAATAATGTACAGATAGACAGACAGACAGACAGACAGACAGAGAGATACAGTTCTCAAGAATCATAGGTAGTTCTCCCTTCATCTTCCAATCTACAATCTTGTCTCTATCAGCTTAAAGGCCTCTCTGTCAACTCCATCCTGTCACATCCTGTCTGCTTCAGAATCTCACACATCCTGTCTCCTCCGGATTCTGTCTGAATCTCCCTCAGACAAGCCTCTGCCTTTTCTTGTGATAAAATTCAATTTCCCTGCAGACCCAACCTTTACAGCCACTCTGAGCTGTGATTGGCCTCCTACATGCCAGTCTGCCTCCTTCATTCTCTGTAATCTGTTTTTTTTTTAAAGAAAAAAACACTTTCTCCCAAACAATGTTTTGTGCTCCAACTGCAATTATCCCCAGTATTGGTCATGCTAGCTGAGGTGCTTGGGAGTTGTAGTTCAAGACAGCTGGATGATCCTGTTGGGTCAGGCTGATACCAATTTATTTGGTTCCCTCCACCATCACTTTTTTCCCTTTATATCAGCGTGAGTAGATGACTGAGGAGGCAACTTTGATATTAGAAGTAACCAATGTTACAGCTATTCCCCGTGATCAATTCACCAGGATTTACTTATGTTTTCCAAACAAAACAAAAGTAGAACTGGAGGGAGGTGTATTTTGCAGGTTCCACATAAGGGGGAATAATATTTTGTTCTCCAGATTCCACAGTCCGTTGTTTATGCCAACAAGGAGACTTGTTGGGACTTAAACTACAAAACATCTTGAGGACCAAAGGCTCTTCACTGCTGCTCTCCACTATGGTGGCCATTTATGAACTGACATTATTTCCCACGGCTCAAAAGGCACTCTTCTCATACTGAGGAACACTCCCAAGAAAAGACTTTGCTGATGTGCACAAGAGGGAGAAACATCACAATATGGAACAGTAGACAGAGGAGAATTAGAAATCACAGGATTTGCCTATGAGTGTGAAAAGAAAAAGAACAATAGGTTCTCACTGGTTTCGGGGGAGGAGAATGCCTGTGCACCAATGCACGCACATACATATATACACACACATAGAGAATATATGACCTGAGAGAAATAAAGAACATTGCTTCTGAGCATATACAGAGTACATATCCTTCCTAGACTCGGCCACTTCAGTCTTGGGCATCTGAAATAAAAGTTTGGGACTGTATCCTTGATAAACACATCAGTTTTTTGTGTTTTGCTAACTGAAAGATACATGTAAGCTGTTTTAAATACACACACATAGATACATGCCACTTTCTTTAGAATTTCTCCAAAAAATTTGTAAATGTGGAAAGATGCTTCTCTTGAGAACTGAGCTGAGAAACTGAGAAGGCTGTTCCTGATCAGCCCTGAAATGCGTGGCATAATTTGTAGTCATGTTGTCAATGAAAAGAGATGGGAAATTGTTGCCCCCATTTCCCACCCTTTCAGTTCAGTCTGTCTATGTATTCCCTTAATATTTATTTGAATAAGAAGTTCATATGCCAGCTTTCTCTTATAAAAGGCACTTAGGATGGCTTTCATCATCAGATGCAATGCTCCGCCCCTGTTATGTCCAGGAGTAGTTCTATTACAAACAAAAGGATTGCTTCAGATAAATGAACCGTGTATTATTGATCCAACCCCAAACTTGTAAGAAAGTCTCATTGATTCCTGTGGCTCTTCCTTCCAAGAAAGACCATTCCCAGCAAATGAGTCTGAACTATGTTCATTTTCATTTGTCTTATATTTAAAAGGACACCCATATTTCCAGAGAGGATCCTCTCTCACATCCACTCTGGCGCTCCCACTTTTGAACATACTTTGCGTGAGGATCAAATATATCTGAGATAAAAGGAAATGCAATTTTGAAAGTTCAAGGAACCTAGTAAAATAATGAGAGGAAAATTAATGAGTTGGGGGAGGACAATTATACTACATACACAAGAATAACAAGTGGGCATTTTATTTCCAAAGCAATTGAAAAAGATTTTTTTAAAAAAATCATGGAATGATTTTAGTCCCCCAAAAGTAATTTTTGAAGCTGTGGTCCCTGCTTCCATTTCCTAGTCATGTCCCTCTGCTTATCTGAGAACTCCCCATGCAGCCACATTGACATTTTTAAGGGTTCCTCATCTCATGGAACCATCTGCAATTTTGACTTCAGTTATTCAGCTTTCAAATCCACTGTGTCTCTCAAACTCTTTTTCCTTTCAGTATTCCTACCCATGGATCCCTTACAACCTTTCTCTGAGCTTTGTAAAATTGCCTTTCCTAAAGTCCAAGGTCCAATTAGGATAAGTTTTCCTAGTTTTTTCTGCCACAAATTTTGACATGAAATGATTACTTTCCCTCAAAGTTCCTGCCATCAGACAAGCATCTTTGAATAAAACTCATTTAATCAAAAACAGAATGCAGCAGAATTGTCCCCACCACAATCTGTCCCTCTATTATTCAATAAACACAGTCATGGGTAGCTATGTTGGCCACGCAGCAAAACACAACCAAATCCCAAGTCCACAAAACAGTGATACATTTGTTGGGCCAACTAGAAAGCACAAAATACATCATGCAAGCTTTGAAGCTTCATTGCTTTCTTCTTCAGGCAAAGGTGTCAAAAATAATGCAGGAGAAGAAAAGTGATGATGTTTGAATCACAAGCCTATATTTTGTCTCAGATGTTACTTCTGTTGTCAGTTAAGATAGTCTCAAAGAGTATGGATGCAGGCAGAGGCCAGGTGGGGACTGGGAACAAAGGGCAGTAAAAGACAGGCAATTAAATTCTTGGTCACATGGCCAAGAAGAGCAGTGGCCTCTGCCTTCACTCATATCTTTCGAGACCATCTTAACTGACAACAGAAGTAACATCAGAGACAAACTGTAGGGAAAGTACTCTAACATGATTTTTTTTTTTTACTTTTTAGTTGGCCCAATAAAGGTATCACTGTTTTGTGAACTTGGGGTTTTGTTGTATTTTATTCAGTGATACTCTAGTAAACTGTGGGTGGTAACTGAAAAACTTTAATAACTAGATAGTATTTTCTAGTATCACATGTGCCAGCTTTTCTTGGAGGCCATACACTGAGTCAAAGGTAAAGGATGACACTGAAATTCAGTTATCCTCTAAATAATTGATTCTCAGCATCTCCCTTTGATGCTAGGAATAGCACAGAGATAGCAGCAAGATACAAGAAAGGAAAGGAGGAGTGGATGTGAAATCTCTTTGGGGCTTTTCCTGTCACTACAAATATGCAATCATATGCTATTGCATCAATGAAAGCTACAGTAATACAGAATGCCCCCTCCCATTATAGAAAAATCACTTCACAACATCTTCATTATAAATGCCGAATCTCTCTTTTTAATGCTATCAATCTCCTGCTTGTAGGTTATGGATTATACAGGATAGGCAGGAACTACTGGCTTGAGGTTACCGGATAAAATACGAGATAGAGATCCTGTCCCTTTAACAGTTGTATAGAAGAAGGAATTCCAGCAGTTGTTGCATGTCTCACAAACAACACCTGCTGAAATTCTCTCTCTGCACAACTATTAAGAGAATGGAAGCCCTGTCCCTTATGTCACCTCGAAACCCCATGCTGGATGTAAACTAATTATACCCATCCCTGATAACTGAAAACATGCTGTGGTAACTTTGGGCATGTACATCAGTTGGTGGTATCCACCCTGCACATTTTTAGCTATTTGATGCCACTTCAACTGCTATTGCTCAGTCCCGAGGAATCTAAGGATTTGGACTTTCAGGAGATACATGGACTTCTCTGCTAGACAGCACTAGCTGGAGCTGACGAGAGTAAAATTCTTGCAGATAAGTCTAAGTAGCTCCATCAAACTACAATTCCAGGATGCTACTGAATGCAGTCATGACTATTAAAGTGATATCAAACTGCTTTAATTGTGTAGTGTGAATACAACCATTATCATAGGAACATAAGAAGATGCAAATGCTAGGCAAAGATCTATGTGGTCTTGCTTTCTGTGCACAAAGTAGCAAACTAGATGCCAATTAGAAGCCCACATATAGAATGAGAGATGGATTCTTTTTCAAATTTTCTCATAGTCCAAAAGAAATATGAGAAGCTGCTCTATTGAAAAATTTGCAAGGCATGGCAAGACATTTTTTGCTCTTGGATGAGAGTGGGAAATGCAGTGCTTTTTTTTTCAGCAGCAATAGCAAATTTAACAAAAGTTGCACAAAAAATGTATTTTGTGTAAAAAAGTATTTTGTACAAAAAATATCTGTATAAAAACTAATTTTGTGTGGAATACATACTGTGCTAAAAGGGGGAGGGGACTTTATGTAAAAAGCCTTCATAAAAAGTGCACCCAAAAAGTCCTGAAATGTGAAAAACTCATACAAATGAACGAAAACTCTAGTTATGTCTCCCAGCAGGAAGAAGTTGTTGTTAACTGCTGTCAAGTCAACTTCAGCTTATGGCAACCTTTATGAATGAGAGATCTCCAGGTCACCCTCTCCTCAGTCTTGCTCAGGTCTTGCAGACTCAGGGCTGTGGCATCCTTTATTGAATCCATCCATCTGTAATCCAGTTTTCCTCTTTATTACTGCCTTCTACTTTACCAAGCGTTATTGTATTTTCTAGTGATTCATGCGTTCTCGAGGCATGTCCAAAGTTTGACAGTCTCAGTTTAGTCATCCTGGCTTCTAGGGAGTATTCAGGCTTGATTTGCTCTTGGACTTTTTTAGCAATCCATGGCATCTGTAGAGCAATCCAAAGTACACAATCAATCAAAAGCTTTGCTTGTGTACACAAGCACAGCTTGATTCTTTGGTGCACTCTATTATCCAGCATATGTTTGCAATATGATTCCTGGTTCCCTTTCCTTTCCTGAACCCAGCTTGGATATCTGACATATATGAAGTCTTTGTTCTAGAATTTTGATCATCACTTTGCTTGCATGGGAGATTAATGCAATAGCCTTGTGGTTATTGCAATCTCTGGTGTCCCCTTTCTTGAGGATTGGAATGTATCTGGAACAATTACTTCACTTTCTAAGTTTATAGATTCATCTAGAAATGTTTTTCCTTGAATAAATCTGTCATCCTTTCATCTCTTTTATATTTCTTTAGTGTATTGTTTCCATCATCTTTTCTTCCTACTTGCTTATATAATTTGTTCCCCTGCTGATTGTAAAGACTCCCCATTCTTGGTTTAAATTTCCCTTTGGCTGTCAGATCTTGTGGAACAGGTCTCTTGTTCTCCCTTTTTTGTTCTCATGTTTCCTAACTGTCTCTTGCTTTAGTCTAGAGTTCTTCTGGCTCCTGGTCTACTAGGCTTAACAGTGCATGTCTTTTTTTTTCTTTTTTTTACATTATCTTTCAATTCTACTAAGATGTTCTTCAGGTTGTATTTTGGCATGATGGCTGCTTTAGTGTTGTTCTTGTTGTTACCACCATCATCCAGCCTTTTTCCTCAATTAAGAACACACACTGGCTTACATTGTTAAAAGTAGCATAGCTGAAAATTCAGAGTTTGCAAAGTTTAAAATGCAATTAAATTGCATTTAATAATGTAATTACACTTAATAATGTAATTAAATTACCAAAAAATTAAAACCAGTCAAAATTATAAAGAATTTAAAAGCAAACAACATGAGGTCTCTCATTCATAGGGTCACCAAATAAGTCAAAGTCTGCTTGACAGCAGTTAACAACAATAAGACCCTGCAAAAGAATGGAAGAAACAGACATGGAGGGACACCTGACAAAACCCAAGGAACTATATTGCAAGAACTCACTTTTCTTCAGAACAGTATGGAGGAGCCCTAACATAAGCAGAGATTTATATCCCTAAAAGCAATATGTGAGCTTACGCTCACTTACCTTCATCTGGAATTGGTATTCAGAGTCCTACTGTCTCTGATAATGGAAGGTAATGTGCAACCATTTAGACTAGCAGTGATTCAGAGTCTCCCTGACTCTAGACCAGTGGTTCTCAACCTGTGGGTCCCCAGATGTTTTTGGACTTCAGCTCCCAGAAGCCCTGAGCATTGACCATAGTGGCTGGGGCTTCTGGAAGCTGAAGTCCACAAACATCTGGGGACCCACAGGTTGAGAACCACTGCTCTAGACTTTCTAAACCGTGTCTCAGGCCATTTCTGCTCTATAGTGTTATAGTGTTATTATTCCATTTTCAACCTCCTGTGGAATTCTGGAGTTTGTAGTTTACTGAGGCCGAAAAGCTCTCTGGTTGAGAATTCTAAATGCCTCTCCTTAAACTTGAAACCCCAGGATTCATAGCATGTTGAAAATGGAATAATATAACTATAACAGTGTAGAGTAGAAATGGTATCATTCTGTAATCAAACTGAAAACTGCAATTAGGAAAGCAGAAGATGGCTAGGACTTGGAAAGCCAGCTATGAAGGAACTAGTTAAGATCCTCAACTGTAAATATGTATCATTGAATACCATAGTCTGCGTCATCCATGCCATCAGTTTTCCAATTTCTAGGTATTATTGTGATAGCTGGACAGTGAAATAAGGTGACAGGAAGAGAATCAACTCATTTGAAATGTGGAGGAGAGTTTCTATGGGTAAAATGAACTGCCAGAGTGGCCAAAAAATGAGTGCAAGAGAAAATTAAGTCTAAGCTCTTCTTGGAAACTAAAATGACCAAAGTGAGACTGTCACACATTGGCCATATCATGAGATGGCATGACTCATTAGAAAAGGCAATAATGCTTGGTAAAGTGGGAGGCAGTAGGAAAAGAGCAAGAATGCATTACAGGTTGATAGACTCAATCAAGGAAACCACAGCCCTGAGTTTGCAGGACCTGAGCAGAGTATTGACAGCAAATAACAACAAATGAATTTGGCCAGTCTCTTTTTAAAGCTCTCCATCTTGTGGTAAGGAAGTCCATGTTTTAATAATTTTAAGAATGAGCTGTTTGCAAAATAAAAGCATGAAGCAGACATTTCAATCCTGGCCCCCTAACCTGAGCTTGCATTAAAAATTAAATGTTAAAACTCAGCTCTCCAGTTGTTCCTCTTGAAAAATGAGGTAGCCATGTGAATCTAGTTGGATCCCTTAGCAACAAAGGATAACTGTGTATAGAGGAGCGCTGTATAGGGTAGGTCATTTCTATTCTGCATTCTACCAGTGCCTAGGGAAAAAACTTACAGGACCTGTCTTCTCTTTGTGAGAGAATAAGATACAAATGCATTCATAGCCTAACATTGCCTGCTTTGAGAGTGAGCTGGCATTTAATCTGGTCCTGAAGCTCAGCCTCAGCTCTGTGGAATGCCTGCTGTCTCCACTGTTGTAGAAAATGTATTTGGCAGATGGTTTTTATGGCCCGCACTGATCTTCCTCGAAGCATAGCAGCACATTGAAATTATATCCTTAATAGACACAGGTAGAGGAGACATTTCTCTTGCTGACAATCCTTTGCTATCGGGACGCTGATAAGAGGTGCTTATTAGCAACATTAAGGTGGCATTTTCAGCAAGCACCAGAGTCAAGGAAAGCAATGTACGCTTAATGCATTCATAGGTAGTAATCTTTGCAATTCATTTCAGAAGTGACAGAAGGGCCTAATAGGAGAGGATGCCTTCATCTCCTCTATCACCTCTATTCCTGCCAGCCTGGCAGCCTTCTATAGCCTTTAAAACTTTCTGTTTGCTTCCCAGAGGAAATGAGAAATCATCCTTATTATCATACCTAGCCCTTAGGTATTTTCTTATAGGCATCACCTCAATAGCTCTGTACAGAACTATTGAGGTGATGCCTATAAGGAAATACCTAGGGGCTAAATATGAGTTCCTGTCAGGTCAGTGTGAGTTCCTGTGCAGATGGATTGGGAGGAAATAGCAGCTCCAGAACATGAGATTACTGTCTGAGTAACTACCCTTGTTAGTTGTGGTAATTTTCCCAGTCTTTGGCTATCTTCAGGTTCATGGGGATATTGATCAGGGATCAATCAATGTGTCCCCCGGTGGCCTCCCTTCCATGCCCTCTGGCTGTGGTGAGCTCACCTGTCTGTAATGGCTAATGGGTCTCATCATCTTTTAAAGTTCCTATCACAACCAACAATCTGCCACATCAGGGTCACTGTGGGAATTTATGGTAAGATCCAGCACCTTTGCATTGCTTAACACTCTAGACACTATGGGTTTGGGAATATGTCTGTGGGTGAGTTTGTGTGTAAGGATGGTTACTTCCTAGAATCTTTTAGCATACTAACTTGGAGGATTCTGGGAACTATAGTTCAACAAAATAACACTTCCAAGCTATTGCCCAGGACAGCCACCTACAGTGGGCACTGCCAGGATGTTGGGGTTGTGGTAGCTGCTCACAGAAGACAGGTGGTCATACCAGGGCTGTGAAGGGCCACCCAGCGCATTCCTCACTACCACAAAATTTCAAAGCTCACCTTTGACGATCCTGCCACACTACTTCTCAGCAGGGACCATTCAAAAGCTATTCAAAAATTGGACTGTCTTGTTGTTTCCACTAGGAAAAACCCAGCATTATTTAACTACATCTCATTTTGAAGTCAGTTCAAATCTTATATAAACTGTCAGCTTAACAAAAGATAGAAGTATTGGTTCCAATTCAGCCAACATCAGTTGCGAGCTACTTCTCTTGGAAGCAATAGCAATTAATGAGGTTGTTCCACTGACTTCTCTTCTTTCTTTGTTCTAATTTTTTATGATATTAAAAAAATGTACAAGTAGAAGCAGTTACTAAACAAAGATCAACAATTTGTCAGAAACAAGCCCAGCACTCGCGAGGCAGGGTAACATTGGAAAAAAGAGTAGAATGAGGTGGAGAGCAGCGTGGAGAAAGTGTGTGAATGTATGTGTGTGCATGTGTGCTACTATTGCTCCTGTTAACCTCAGATAGTGTGGCCAGTGGAATTTGGGAGAAAAAGCATTAGCTGAAGCCCAAGCAGGGCTGCAACAGACTGGTTTTTTTTTTTTCAGTTGCATGTGACTGCTATGCTGCCTTCCCACCTCTGAGTTGTATTGGCACTAGGCTATCCTTCAGCCACTACATATCACTTGCAGAGCACCACAGCAGCTGTCCTTCACCTTCCTTCACTCCACAGAATAGCAAGACTCCCTGAGGTATGGCCCTTTCCTAAAAGAGAATGGCCATGAGCTTGGAAGCAACAACTGAGGAATGAGACAGTGAAACTGTCAATCCTCAACATCTGCCTTCTGAGGCAGTTGCCCTCTTCTGCCTAAAGGTAAGGTAATCCCTTTGTATAGGAATACTCTGTGAAAATAAAGATGATTATTGGATTGTCCTATACAGCCAAGACCAGTAATCACACACAGTACAACTTTGTGGGATGGCCTCAACATTGCCATGACCATCTCAACGAAATGCAAGTGTTGCTCCAGTTATGTGTGATAGTTGGCCTGTTTATATCCCCTATCATCAGTGTTAGGGGTTCTCAGGAGCTCCTCCCCAGTTACAAAGGTTTTTCTCAGTAAAAAGGAGCCAATATTAATCGTAATACACCTTGAGGCTTTTTTCCTATTTTTTCTGAAAAATAATGACCAATAAATGGCAAAACTATAGAAATAATAAATCATAATAATTGGAAATTTAACTTTGCTGTATTGGCCTAAGTTTCTATTGTAATATTATTGGTTTTTAAAATTGTTGGGAGCTCCTTTCTCTTAAGTTGTGTCATCTGCAATAAATATCTGGAGATGACAGTATTAATATCAAGATAAAACAGACTTTAAAACACAAGTATCTTATTTTGCCTATTATATTGTTACAGAGTCATATTCTCAGTTTTGCTTAGGGCTTGGGGGAAAATAAATGTGGTATCTTAATCTGCAAGAAGTTTTAATTCAGTGATGGATGAGCAGTGTCTTCCCAACTTCACCATGCTGAGCTGCAAAAGCAAGGAAATACTTCCTCTGTTTTCTGTGGTTGTCAACCCAAATATTTATAACTTTCATCATCATCATCATCATCATTATTATTATTATTATTCCTCCCTTTCCCCAAAAGTGGGACTCTTAAATTTAAAAAATACAGTAGTTGATGGGAGAGAACCTTCCTTCTCACAATATACACCCTTTTTTAAAGTGAATTTTTTAAGTAAAAGGAGGCAACAACATGCATCTATCACTTTATTTATACTCTGCCATTTTCCCAAACTGGGACTCAGGCTGATTTGCCAAATAGACAGAATTACAGTAAATATATGGTAAAAGCATATACAAAGTTGAGATTAAAACAGTATTAAATGAACAACAAAATTAAAACCATTTAAAATATTGTTTTAGAAACAAATAGAAGCAATGCAGCACCATAAAAAGCCATTTTCTATTAACAACAATTAGTTCTCAAAAGCTTGCTGGAATAAAAAAATCTTCACCTACTACAGAAAAGAAAGCAAAGGAGAAGCCATCCTAGCCTCCCTAGGAAGGGAGTTCTGGAGCCTGGGAGCAGCCACAGAGAAGGCTGTCTCATTCCCAACAAATGTGCCTATGAAGCTGGGTTGGATCAAGAGCAGTGCCCCCCTGAAGATCTTAGAGCTTGGGCAGGCTCATATGAGACAGTGTGATATTTCATAGCCTGAAGGACTATAGGGTTTTATAGGTCATAGCCAGCATGTTGAATTGTGTGCTCTTTGTAGCCATCCCTAGTTAACAATCTACAACTCCTTGAGCCAGCTGACATTTTGAAGCACTCGCCAAAGGCAGCTCTATACAGAGTGCATTAGAGTAATCCAAATGGGATGCAAGTAAGGCATATGTGTCCATCACCAGATCCTACATCTCTAGGAACAGCGCACAAGCTGTGTAAAGGCATTCGAGCTTCCAGGCTCAGGGCTGAATCCCAGGAGTACACACAAGCTGTGAACTTGTGTCATCAGGGGAAGTGTATCCTTATCCAGCACAGGTTGAATCCCTATGCCCTGATCTGCCTTGCAACTGACCAGGAACATCTCTGTCTAGTCTGGATTAATATTCAATTTGTTCACCCTAATCTAGTCCATTATTGTTGACAGGTACTGATTTAAAAGTGAAAGAGCTTCCTTGGACTGAGATGCAAAGGAGAGACAGTTTGCTGTTGTCAGAATTCTTATACCCCTAAACCCAGGGCGACCTCTCTGGGCAGTATCATGTATATGTTAAATAGCATAGGGGACAAAACAGAACTCTGTGGGACCCTGCAGGCCAGTGGCCAAGGAATCAAGCAGGAATCTACCAGCACCACCCTGTGGGTTTGCTCCCCTAGGAAGGAATAGAGACACTGTAACGCAGTGCCTCCAAGTCCCATCACAGCAAGGCAATCCAGAAGGATTCTATGCTTGATAGTATTGAAAACCACTGAGAAGTCCAGCAGAACCAATAGGGACACACTCTCTCTGTCTAGTTCCCATTGTAGGTCATCCATCAAGGTGACCAAAACTGTTTTTGTCCCTAACCAGGCCTAAAACCAAATTCAAATGGATCCAGACAATCCATCTCAGCCATGAACCCCTGAAGCTAAGAGGATACCACATTCTCTAATACTTTGCCCAGAAATGAAATATTTGCAACTGGCTAGTGATTATCTAATAGAGTGGCATCCAGGGAGGCCTTTTTTAATAGGAGCCTTAAAACTGTCTCCTTTAGGTATGTTGGAACCATGCCTTGCTAGAGACTGGCATTACACACTCCTATTACCCAGCTAGCCAGTCCTCTCTGTTAAGCTAGGAATACCGGGATCTAGCATACATGTGGTAGCTGTCACTTCTCCAAGGATCTTGTCCACATCCTCAAGCTATACTAAAGCTATACAAGTTGAAAAGTCTCCATTAACATTGGACAGGCAGGAGCCAAGGTCCCATCCACCAGGCCTATATTAATTGTGACATCTACATCAGAACAGATTAAAGCAATTTTATCTGTAGACTGCTTAGCAAATTGTTTACAGGAGGCTGTTGAGTGCTCTAGATTCTAGTTTTGTTGGTGGAGGTGTAAGCAGCCTATAATGACTCAGAACAGCTCTGCTGGATGGTTCTTTGCAATTGCAGTAGTCCAAGAGAAAAAAATGACTTTTCTGCTACCCATGTTGCCACTAAATAGGTGTTAGCCCATGATCACTCAGATTCATTCCAGTTTTTCAGCCAGCATCACTGCAGTCACCATTTTACTTTTTTCATTACTGCCAGCTCCCTAGAGAATCAGGGTCCACTACATGAGACAAGACATTCAGGAGTGATCACATACTTTTTACAAGGTTTTTTTTACAACCACCCAGCCCCTCTTTTCCCTTTGTCCTCTGCCTAGCTGGAAATTGTTTGTGTGTTATTTAGAAGCATCAGCAGATCTGGAGAAACACAGATTTTTTTTATGTTAGACCGCAGTAGTATGTGTACCATTAAAAAAATGCAATAATGCTTGAGCTGAGAAAAAATTGAATTCTGTTGTAGCCAATCTTATTGTATCTTTGCGTGCCTGGCTGCAACAGGCAAAGTAAACAGCAGCTGCATCCAGAATCCCTTACTTAACATAAGTGAACAGCAAATCAGAGACAAAGTGGGAAAGCAGGTAAGCTTGTCTCGCCACCTACCCAAGATGTTAAAAAAGCAGAGATCTGTAAGTTTGGTCACCAAAACAGAAATCATAAGAAAGTAAAAGATAGTGAAATGAAGAGTCATTCCTGGATTCATTTTGAAAGAAGCTTTCAACTGATCTCTTTACTTGGCCTGGTTGTTGCATTTGACATGTGCATATTGTTAGTTTTGCATAAAATGTCTGCTCTTTGCTGTTCTGTGGTATAGGAAACAGTTCCTTTTTTTCATGTTATTTCTGTCTCTGATACCAAATTTTCTCTTAAAAAAGTAATGCCCAGGAACATGCCTTCTCCATTAACTGAGGTATAGCCATATTATAAATGTAACTCCCACACTCAAATTATTATAAAATTATAAATTATAAATGTTGCAAGTCCACAGATTTCTTCACCTCACCCTTAGAAATGTACTGGAAAAGTTCCTTTTGGAACTTTCAGTACAGGCCTACTTTTCAGTCACATTTTTCAGCTTCACAGTGAATACAATAGTGAGCAAAGAAAGCAATTAGCATGGATTACAGGTTGTGTGAGCACTGTGGGAAGCAGTCCATTGTTAGGGAAGATTTCAGTGAGAAGCAGATGGGAAGGGGTCTGTGTTTCTTGCAACACTTTCCTGCTTTGATCTCCCAATTCCTGCCTGATGCATCCATCAGTGTAAGAATCTCACTCTGCATGTTCTCAAGGTCAGTACTTAGTGGGCCAGTTGATGAGTGTTGTTCTTGGAGTAATTTTCTCCATGAGCCGTTTTCCAGTGGGAGTCTTAAGTGGCTCAGAATAATACAGCCTGATCCATCATGCTTGCCACTCACTGCTGAGACATGCTTCAGGGCCTACCTCATCACTCTGAGCCATTTCCTGCATGCATATGCAGAGGGGTGCAGCTGCTGGAACTTGGACTGACACGAAGGCTCATTAATCATGTTCACTTTCTCTTCTGGCTCCACTCCCCATGATATCAAACAAAACACTCAATAAGAAAGAATGTGCTCTCACCACCTTTAAAAAATAGGTGCTTTTCTGAAACTTGTTATTGGAGAAACATACTAGTAGGACTCTTCAAGAAAGCAGTTTTCCAAGCATTTGGTTCATTTGCTCACCAGGAAATGCAAATTGAATTCCAGATACTCTCTTCTGTGAATGGAAGGGCCTCCGGTTTAGGAGATGCTGATACTGAAGGAATTAAAGGTCAGCACTCAGCTCAGCTCAGCACTGCTTGCCCAGCATGTTTGTATAACAGAAGGTAGCCCAGCTCAGGATCGATTCAGAGGTGTATTAGATGCTACCCACTGACTAAACTTATTGAGGAGGGATAAGTGAGGTGAGGAATTACAGCTTACTATGACAATTACCAGTGCAACAGTGCCAAAACTGTGATAGCAGCTTTGGAAACAGGATCAGTATCAGTAGAGTTAGAAATGGGTCCATCTTGATCCTTGGGCCTGTGTTAGCTGTCCCCTCAACACAAGGCCTGCCTAGTATGGCAAAGATTTCACTAATTGAATGCTGACTACCCTCCCTTTGGAGAAGCTCCTCCATTGATGTATTCCATGGTTTCTGGTTAAGTGGGCAGGGTTGGGGGTGGGATCTACACAGATGAAGGAATCCTTATATATAGATCCCACTGGGACAGGGATATATAGTAGGTTGTGCATCTATTGTCTTTTATTTTCTTCAGTGGCAACGCAGAAGCAAATAGCTTCTGGGAGCTTTTTTTTTTTTTTCATGAGTAGATAGCATGAGGAGGCTCTCCCATATACCTTGGTCTCAATCCAGATTGGGTTACTTTCAGCTACAATTTCTAAAACAAAACAAAAGAAAATAAATTCTAAGTCCAAGAGAGATTATTTTTTTCAGAAATGTATTATCTGTTGAAGGCCTGGTTTAAATAAATGGGAATGCGGGAAAGTAGGATAATTCAGTGCGGACATTTCTTCTAATAATTAGTTGAAACAGCTCCAGATCCTTCCATCCATCTTGTTGTTGTGTGCCTCCGAGTCATTTCTGACTTAGGGCAAGCACAAGGTGGACCTACCATGGGCTTTTCTTGGTAGAATTTGTTCAGAAGAGGGTTGCCCTTGCCTTCTTCCCAGGCTGAAAGAAAGTGACTTGCCCAGGGTCCCTGAGTGGGTTTCCATGGCCAAATGAGAATTTGAACTCTGGTCTCACAGTGTCCTAACCCAGCACTCGAAGCACCACACTTGCCAGCTTGCCCATCCATCCATCTACCCATCCCTTTATATATATCCTGCTTTCTCCCAGACAAGGGCTCAGTAAAAACATCCACATAGTTAAAAAGATGCAAATCAAGGTTAAAACAGGATTAAATAACAACAGAATTAAAAGTACTTCAAATCTTACTTTTAAAAACAAAGTATAATAACAGTACAGCACCATGAAAGGCCATTGGTAATAATTATTTTCCAGAGGCTTTCTGGAAAAGAAAGATTGTTAATCAGCCACCAAAAGGACAACAACAACAACAAAAGAAAGGTGCCTTAAAATTTCCCTGTGGAGGGAATTCCAAAGTGGGGGGAGTAGCCACAGAGGACTTCTCTTGTGTTCCTACCAACTGTACCTGTGAAGATTTCAGTTTTGGAAGGAGAAGACCAAAACTACTGACTCACAGTGCCTTCCACCATTATTGTTTCTTCAGCTAAGGTCCAGCTATCCAGCTTGCCCTCTTAATTAATTCCTCAGAGTCTATGGCTAAAGCAAGGCACAATGGGAGTTGCAACCTCTCATAGCAAGCTCAAGGCTTCCCCTCATCTTCCCACCCACATCACATTGGGTACTACAAAACACATTACATATTACTGTGCTGTAAATTGGCCTATTCCTGCTCCCTTTCATTGGCTGCTGCTAGAAGGATGGAAAACAGTCCTGTTACATTATATCACATTACTTTATAGTACGTGATGTTTCTGGGAAAGGGAAGAGGGGAGATGTACAGCTCTTGTGACACCTAGTTCCAGCCTATATCATTCATAGGCTTTAGTATCTATTCAGTTCATATGTATTTGCATTAAATCCATTTTCCCTGGCAATGGATTAAATGCCTTAAGGCATCTTATCAGAGCATTTGTCCCATTCTGACCAAATGTAATAGGCTCAGATGATACAGTGCTTTCATTACCAGGAACTTAAGTGTAGGAAATGAAGCCACAACTTGGCCATTGCAGTCAAATCATGCTTACTGCTTGGTGACTTTATTGCATGTGAGATTTCTACCAACTATATTTCTTAGATTCTAAAATATTTATTTGTGTATTTTTATTAGTTATTCACACATCCTGCCTTTGTTTAATAGCTGAAAGTGCATGCGACTCACTTCCAGCCCACTTTATTCTAATATTATAAAGTTTCTTAAGAGGAACAAGAAGTTGGCAGTTTCTTCCCACTGTGAAAAAGTCATAAAAACCCTGCAGTTTTCAAAGATGACTCTTTTATGTTCATGGATTTAACTCTTGTGAATTTATTTTTTGGAGGCTCTAGTTCCTCCAAATTCCTCTCCATTCCCTTGTGTTTTGCCAGTGTGGAGAAATAAGGCAAGCATCCAGGCACAAGGTAGGCAATGGAGGAAATGCATCACTGACTATCTTTCACCCATCTGGACTTCCTCGGAGTCTACTCCTTCATTTCTTTCCCTTTGCCCTAGGGAACTGATGAGCTCCCCACTTTAGGCAAAAAAAGCAATGCAGGGTTTAGAAGATGTGTTTGCCTTTCATTGTTGCCTTTTTGTAATTGATATCATCTCTTTCCCATTCCTCCTCCCCTTTCCCTGGTTTTCCTGGAGAAAACGCATGCCAAGGTGACAAGGTAAAGGGAATGGGAGGGAATGATCACTCATGTGTTTACCCTTGGGGCCTCCCTTTCCGGAGCTCTTCTCTCCCATTCCTTTGCCTCTTTCCCTAGGGACTGAGAACTGGCCGAGGCAAAAAAGGAGAGGGAAGGGGGGGAGTATTACACTTTCCTTGTGCCTTCTGGACTTCTTCCCATTTTCCCTTTGTCTCTGCCCCGGCCTGAAAGGGAACTCACCAAGGTGGGAAAAGGAAAGGGAATGGGGAGAGAGGGGAGCATCTGTGTTTTCCTTTGAAAGGTCATTCCTTTCCTCTGCCCTGGTGAACTTGTGGAGGCGGAGGGAAGTCATGTCTTTCTTTGGGGTTTCCGGTCTTTTTTCTGTGAAGAAAACCCCCACTGCTGGTTGCTCTGCAAAGGAAATGGGATTCTGTGCAGAGAGAGCATTTTCTTTCCAAAATTGAAATGGTTCTTTCATCTGAACCTTTAATTAGGGCCCATGCAGTTTAAGGCTTTTCTGTGAAAAACTCGCATTTTCTTGCAAGAAATGGCATTCTGTAAAAAATTTTGTGCAAAAAAAGGTTTGCATAGAAATTAATTACTTGCAGAAATTTTCTATGCCAAAAAAAAGCAAAACCCCAAAAATTTTTGTGCGGGAAATCATTTCTGCACAAGCAAAAATTTTCTGTATATTTTATAATTTTCAAGAAAATGCTTATTTCCTTCATAGAAAATGCTGTTTTCTGCAAATTCAAAGAATCTCATCAGTTCAGGACTCTTTTTGTCAGGGTTTCTCGACACTTGAAAAACATGTGTTTTTGACCATTTGTTTGAATATTTTGGAATATTCTTTTCATTCCTACTTTATTTTACCCTAACCCTGAATTAGGTCAGGCTGAGGGAAGGAATGACTGACTCACGGTCAGCCTGTAATTTTCATGGCTCATCTTGAACCCAGTTCAAACTCAACTCATTATAGCAGAACTGAGGAAGCTCCAGGTATTAATGAGCTTCTGTTCCCATCATTTCTCAATATTGATTATGCTGGATAGAGCTGGATAGAGGAAATTAAAATTGAAATTCCCATGTGTTTGGAAGGGCCCCAGATTCCATATTCCTACTTTATGCAGTTGAATCCCAGAAGCTTTAAGAAAAAGTAAGGACTGTGGCAGTTATAGTGGTTTGGATGTGTGTGCGTGTGTGTGGCTTTATAATGAGCCCTGAGAAAGATAGTGAATAGGTGATGATTAGATTGCTGGGATGGGAGCATGTCCTGAATGCTCCCCTCCGCACCCAGCTGGCTGCCTGTGGATGGGAGCATGAGTGACATGCTCCTTCCCTCTTCCTCAGTGCAGCCAGCCTCTTTCCTGTACTGCACTGGGGAAGGAAGCACACAGATTGCGCTTCCTCCCATTCTGCATGGCCTCTGGTGATTGTGGGCCATTAACGGGGGTTTTTCTGTTATATCCCACAATCACAATGGATGGGGACGTGTTGGCAGTGGGATTGCAATGACATTGTGTGAAAGCACAACTTTCAGACCACTGCCAGCACATCCCCATTGTGAGACAGTGGGACAGAAATGGCCATTGTCTTGCAATCTCCTGCTTACCAGCACTGCAGAACTTCTTCAGTTAATGCAGTTGCTTGCAGTTGTTTGGCCCCCTTGAGATGGGTTGGGGGAGCATTTGCAGTTGTTGCAATACTGCAGTGATCTTAAATGTGAAAATTTAGGATGTTATTAAGTCTAGATTACTTCTTAAGTAATGAACAGTACATGAACAGTAGGCTAGTCTGTGTTTTCTGTGTGAAAAAAACCGTGTGTTATGGGGGGGGGGTTGGGCGGGTTGGCTTTTTTTTTTTTTTTTTTGGTCACAGAAAACATGATTTTTTGCGCAAGTAACAAGTTTTGTGCTCAAGGAAACCATATTTCAAGAAATGTTGCATGTAGAAGTTCCAAACTGAAAAAAAAAAAATTGCTGTGCCCAATTTTTCTGAGTGGAAAGCCCTAACCATCAAGGCCCTTTTTCATGAATAGTGATAAAACAGGAGAGTCAGTGTGATGGTAGTGGTTGAACTGTTAGACTAGGAGTCTGGAAGAATCGAAATCTTCACTCAGCCACGGAAACGCACTGGGTGACCTTGAGTAAGTCACACGCTCTCAACCTGGGAGGAAGGCAATGGTGAGCTCCCTCTGAAAAAAATTTGCCAAGAAAACCTTGTGATAAGTTCACAATAGGGGCACTATAAGTCAGAAATGACTTGAAGGCACGCAACATCAAAAGGCAAAACAGGCAAATATTCATCACATCTCTGTTCTACACCAAGTCAATTTGGATGTCTCCAGACAGAAGGCTTGAAGTGCTATTGACAACTGTTGCGCACAAATTCCATTTTCTTTTCTCTTTAGTATTTTTTTTCTTTCTATTACAAAAGAAAATGGAAGAAAGGAATGGGAAACATGGGGAAGGTTAGAGGCTGAAAATGGAAGATAACATCTGGGTACTCTCATATTTAAGGGAGGGTGACTGCAGAGGAAAAGTCACATCAAGAAGCTCCCTCTGACCATTATTTGGTAAATTATGCTGTCTACTTGATTCACTCGTTAAAGGCAAAAATCCTTTATCTTGAAAAAAAGAGGGGCCCATTTTGAATCTCTCCTGCCTCTGGGAGCTTCTTTTGTTTAGTTGTTTTGGTCAACAAATTAAAGCCCCTTCTTTATAGCCCCACAATTGGCTTCTTCCCTAAGATTAGAAGCAGGCCTAGAGGACGTAGACAGCCATCTCACTGTATTATGGAAGCTCTTGTAGTAGAAGGAGATGGGAGATAAGTTTCTGTTCACCACCTCCATGCATTGTTGAATAAAATTTTATTTTATTCCAGTGGTTAATGCTGGTCTTGCCAATGTGCAATTCTCTTGGGGAAGTTTGGAGTGGATCCAACACAAACCCAGAATAGTTCGTAATGAGATTATTATATTTTTGAAAACGACTGCCTCCTTTTTCTGTCAAGAGATATTGTGTAGGTTGGATATTTATTTATTTTTTTTGTACACACACGCCCTTTACAAAGGTGTAAATAGGTTATGATGTAAGATTGTATATTTATAACACTGGTGAAGGATCATTATAATTAAAGTGCATTTTTTTTATTTTTACTCTTAGTGAAATACCTCAGGAACCATGAACATTTTCATGTTCAAGACAGAGTCTCTGTTCTTCAGACAATGGTTCAGAAGCCAGAACTATGGTGGGTTAGATCCAGAGTGGATACACAAACAGAAATACTCTACTCAGGATGATTTTCAGGAGTCCACTGGCAGCTGGACCACCCACTCAGTATAGTCTCCTGGCCCTCTATGTCACATGTTTAGAGGGTTGTAAAGATGTGGAGATGGGGGCGGAGATATTTCCTTCCACCAGTCCAGTCATACATACCCAAATCTAGATTGAAATAATTTTGCCCTGCACACAGAGCCCCTCAAGGGTGGACGGGCTCCATAACAGCTGTTAAGCAGAAATGGACACAGTACCTTCCCACAGGCCATTTACAGTCCTAGGTGCTTTTCTTTGCAGCCCATGATGTTAGCCCAAATATTTTTTTAAAAAAGAAATGATATTATGTTTGTCACCAAAAATTTGAACACAGGCTTCCAAATGTTCT
The DNA here is from genome assembly GCA_948472985.1 of Iguana delicatissima. Lineage (NCBI taxonomy): Eukaryota > Metazoa > Chordata > Lepidosauria > Squamata > Iguanidae > Iguana > Iguana delicatissima. The sequence continues at coordinate 217,563 of CAOKZL010001384.1, forward strand.
ATTGCTGTTGTTACATGCCTTCAGCTCCAACTTACGGCAACCTGATAGTAGGGTTTTCTTGGCAAAATTTATTCAAGATGTATGCCTTCCTCTGCTGAGAGAGAGTGATTTGCCCAAGGTCACCCCATGAGTTTCCATCACCAAGTAGATATAAGTAGTCTCTCAGAGTCTGAGTGGGAAAAGCAGTTTAAATCCACTGTAAACGCAATTATCATTATCCTAGACAGCATCATAGGCAGCTTTGTTCCTTTGAATTCTGTATCAGTAGTCAGTCAATGCCACATAAATTAAAGTCAATTTAAATTTCAGCTTATATATTTTTTCCAAGCGTGGATGGGTTTATTTTAATGAATTTAATGGAGAACTTATTTTTAATTAATTTCAACTAATTTTAACCTGTTTTACATATAAGCACCTAATTTTTATCTATTTTATCTTTAAAAACCTGAAAGGTGCTTCCCTATCTTCTGCCAGGTGACCACTGATATTATAGCTTCCCAGTTATAGAGTTATAGAGTCCTGTTATAGAATCTCAAACTCTCTTTTCTGGAATCAGGCTTGACATCACATACCAGTATGATGATGATGATGTTGGCCATTTCAGCATTAGACTGTTATAGTGCTGTGATTCCATTTTCAACATCGTACAGAATCCTGGGGTTTGCAGTTTCGGGAGGGGTCAGGCTGCCCCTCCTGAAACTGCAAACCCCAGGATTCCATAGAATGTTGAAAGTGAAATCATAGCACTGTATCAGTCTAATGCTGAAATGGCCGTTGCTGTTGTGTACCTTCAAGTTGTTTCTGACTTACGGTGACCCTATGGCAAACCTGTCCCAGTGTTTCCTTGGCCAGATTTGTTCAGAGTGAGCTTGTCCTTGCCTTCATGTGAGGCTGAGAGAGTGTGACTTGCCCAAGGTCACTGAGTAGGTGTCCATGGCTGAGTGAGGATTTGAATCCTGGTCTTCAGAGTTGTAGTCCAGCACTCAAACACTACAGCAGCAGGATAAAACGATAATGAATAATTGAACAGCAACCATAATTAATCATCATACTTGCCTAGATCTGCATGAAAATAGCCATTGCTGGGGAGGGTAAGAATTTGATGCTCTTCATGGAAAAGACCGGGGTATGACTATGTGGTGCCAGATCACAACATGAGCCGGGGCAGGGTTTGTGCTCTCTGAATCTAGCCCAACCTGCTGTTATCTACTTGGCTTGGATGGTAGCTCCACCCTCCTGCCCTCATTGCAGTATGAATTTATCTGGTGGCTTCAGGGCCAAATAAGAATTTTTCCCCCTTTTGCAGTTTTCCCCCCATCCCATATTGTAGTTGATGGCACTGGGACAGTTAGACTGGGATAGTCTGTTAAATAGGTTTTCCTTGTCAGGTGGGGGGAGAGAATAAGACTTTGGTGTTCACCTCTTAGCACCCCTTTGGTGTAAGGTAGGGCTTTGGAACTCCCTCTTTAGGGCCTTGCATTCCAGAGGGTCAGGGAAGGAGATTATCCTTGAGGTTCACCTGGGATTAGGGCTCTCACCTGTAGGGCCCTGAGGTTTGGATGGGAGTCCCTCAGGCTACCTTCTAGTAATGCCAGATTGAGGAGCAACCAAAGCCATTTGGATTCCCCTCAGGGCTGAGGTGTTTTACCCAAAGGAAGGCTGAAGGGATTGTCTCATGGTGACGCCTGGCCTCAGCTGGCTCCACATCAGGCTGCTCCCCCCTACCTGCTCCTTTACAGACCAACACAATTTTAAATAGGTCAGATTAAATAAAATGGTTCTTATTACCCAATTTATATGTCTGGTCTCTTTATTTCATGGTTGATCATCAAAAGGTTGCATTGCAGCAGCAAACCCCTTGGCAACATTGTGCAACAAAATATCTCCATATTGGTTTCCCAGATTCTCGCTGTTTTTGTTTCTTACTGTATCCATGCTGCATAATTCATTCAGAAGGACAAACCCACCATTAATAGAATGATAGCTCTTGATTGTTCCCCAACATGTTGAGTTTGTATCCTCACAGCTGCTTAGGTGACATGTTTGTGTGTGTGTGTGTGCGCGCGCGCGCGCATGTGCATGTGCGTTCATGTACATGTTCTTTCCTTCAAGTTGTCTGTTGACTTACAGCAACCTGATGAATTTTATAGGGTTTTCATAGGCAAGGAATAAATGATGGTTTGTCATTTCCCTCCTCTTAAGAACCACCTATAACAGTGGTTCCAAACCATTGATCCTCCGGGTGTTTTGGAATTCAGCTCTCATAATTCCTGACTGTTAACCAACTTCTGGGAGTTGGATCCCCAAACACCTAGAAGACCAAAGGTTGAGGACCACTGGCCTATAGCCCCTGGTATTCCTTCTTGGTTCCCCATCCAAGTGCTAAGCAGGCCTGACCCTGCTTAGTTTCCAAGATCAGATAGGATCTGGTGCCTTCAGGGTATTTAGGCATTTAGATGACCTGCTCTTGCATTTAAAGGAGCATAGCAAATGAGTCTTTCTTTTGAGTGAGACAAAGAACAAGACTTCTGTTTTCTGAGCGGTTTCTTAGTGTACTTTCACATCTAAAAGAAGAATGCCATCAGCATACATTATTTTTGTGGGTTGTCACTTAATTCCCTTTGTTTTTCTAATTTCAGCGTGTGGGAAGCTGATGAAAATCACTGGCCCCATTACTGTGAAGACATCTGGAACCCGGTTTGGTGCTTGGATGACAGATCCATTAGCATCAGAGAAAAATAACAGAGTATGTGGTGTTTATCATTTCTTGCTGGGAGCCAAGCAGAAGTTTTCTCAGTTGTTCAACAAAGACTGAAATGCCAAACAGAATACAGAGCAGTATTTTATAAGCTGTTGAATATAGTCAGCTCTCCACATTTGTGGGTTTCACTTTTGTGGATTTGATTATTCACGGATTATTTGTTGTCACCTCTGCTGCCTTCCTATGCCATTTTTAATAGGGACTGCAAGCCTCGTGAGACTGAGAAACTGCAAACAAGGCTTATTAAGTCCCTATTAAAAATGGTATGGGGCAGCAGGCCCACCAGCCACTGATTTCTATCTTGTGAAGGAACCCTGATGCCTCAAAGGAATCCATGGTGGGTTGAAGATGATGATCGTACTTATTTTGTGTATTAAATATGGTTTGGGAGGGCCTAGAGTTATTCATGGTTTTTCCACTTTCACAGGGTCCTGTGCTTCTAACCCTAGCAAATGTGGAAGGATGACTGTAAATGAATACAGTACATAATTTATATCAGAACCTGGGAAAGTCAGAGTTTGGGACTGAATTCTCAGAATCTGCCAGCTGGGATGACCACCGTTGGGGGAATCCCGGGAACTGTAATCTAAAAAAGTAATTTTTCCAAGTTCTTGCATACGGAGTCAGAACATTAGTCTATCTTGCAGTTTTGTCTGCTCCAACTGGCCATAGGCAGGGGACTTTGCATCTCCCTGCTATCTAAGGTCCTTTCACTTGAAATGAAATGGGCCTTCTACATGCCCCTCCTCTGCTGTATGACTTAGCTATTGCTGCCTTCCCACTACATATTGACTATCAGCTGGAAGTAGTGAGATCTTTTGTCATACCTTGTTGGGCAGATTAGTTGAGTTGTGCCCACTCAGGATATCATGTATGGTTTGAAATTCAAAGGGATAATCCAAAACAATTGTGGAAAATGAACAAAGAATGGGTTTCCAAGCTGAAGAAGACAGGTGGGAATGGTTATTTGGCTTACTTGCCATGGCTGCCAATAGATTATACCAAATATTAGTATGTATTCTTAACTCCTATCAGGAGGGCTCCTGCTTGGAGTTCTTGCCAGCCAATAAACATGCTATCCTCCAGGAAAATCAGGAGAATATAATAAGCACACAGGGATCATTTTGCTCTCCAAGCTCATCATCTCATCTCAAGTTTCTTTTCCAACTGTTTCACATTGTCCCATGGCTGCTGAGCATACATGTCAGCCCCCCATATCCTCAGCTTTTGTATCCATGGATTCAACCAAAACGGCTTGAAAACAATAAAAACAAAAGTCCAAAAAGCAAAGTATGATTTTGCCATTTTATGTAAGAGATGTTATATAACTACACCATTCTATATAAAGAGCATCCACATATCTTGCTTACATGGGGGATGCTGAAAACAAACTCTAGTGGATACCAAGGGCCCACTGTACACAGTCTTTATTACGTATGGCAGAGGGAAGGTTGTACCTTTTCATTTAAAAAAAAACAACCCTACATTTGGACTCTTGCAACATCATGCTTCTTCCAAGCATGCCAAGGGTTCCTCTCTTGTTTCAGTTAGTCTGCCCATACAACCTGAGTTCACCATTAAAGGTTGTACAGTAATATCCCTTGATAAGAAGATAATTCAGAAATTCTGTATGACATGCTGTACCATATGTCATGCTGTTTTTCATAATGTTGTGGCTGTTACTGCCTCCATTGTTGTTCTTGCATCAATCATGACCAGGGTTTAAAGAATACTTGCAAATGGTCTCATTTTCAGTGAGAAAGGATGCCTTAGCACATCAAGAACCTCTCTGAGAAAATGGTCCACTGTTGCAGGATTGGAGTGAGGGTACAGACTTTTCTATAAAAAAAACAACCATTTGCAAAAATTGTGAGGTTTGCATTAAAAGCAGCATTTTGCACAGAAAATTGTATTTTGTGCAAAATGTTCTTGTTTCTCTACAACCATTGTTTTCCTGGACAAAAACTAAGGATTTTTGCATATTTTTTTTAAAAAGTCCTGATATGTGAAAAATAAGAGTAAAATGCACAGAAACTATTTTGACTTCTGTCAGCAAGGAGAATATTTTTTAAATTCTTTGTTCCTGTATGTAAGAAGGGGCTCAATTACCAAATATCCTACCTTAGGAATTACTTCAAAATCTTTTGCTTGCCCTAATTATCTTACTAATTTAACAACTCCTAAGTATAGGAAAGCTTTTACTTTGGCATGATTTAATGCTTTACCATCTACTGTACTGAAAGACAAATATAGGAGAATCCCATATCACGAGGGCATTTGTCCTTGTGCTAATGGGACAGTAGAAACTCTTAACCATGTTTTTCTGTACTGCCCTTTTTAGCAAGGGATGCCTCACTAATTACATCTGATATCCAAAATATCCTGGCAGAAGGGAAGCATTTTATATATCTTATCTGCTTGCTGACCAGGACTCACATATCACAAACAAGGTCACTAGATTTTGTGTTTCTGCCATTGCAACCCATAGGCAGATAACAAACCAGCAGTAGAGAATGGCGGTAAAGAACCAACTAGCCAAGGGAGTTATAAAGGAGTGGGGTTTACATACAGACTTAAATAAAGTATTTTGATCTACATGTGGGACTACTTATAACTGGTTTTAGCATTTCTATTATCACAAGTGAATTTTAAGTATTGGTTGTATTATGTTTTATGTCACTCTCTTTTAAGTATTTCATATTTTATGTATTTTATGGTAACATCATCATCTTTGCTCATACTGGTCTATGACCATAATAAAATTATTGAAATTATGAGAAGGGGCCGTTTCACACTACACAATTATAGCACTACAATTCCACTTTAACTCATATGGCAAGATCCCATGGAATCCTGGGATTTGTGATTGAGAGTCTATCGGTGGTTTCACCTTCCATGGTTTCAGCTACCCACTAACAACCTCTTCCCTTGCAGGCTAACCTTTCTCCCTCCCACCTTCCACCCTGATCCATCCCCCAACTTCCAGACAATGGCACCTGGCAACAGGCAACTGCTCTGGTCCTGCTACCCACACCTTGACTGCATGCCTGTCCATCCCCCACTTTAACTACCCTCTGCCAAAACTGCCACAGGAAATGGCCCTGGCATCATTGGAAGTAGCCCTCTAGCTTTGCAGGGAGAAGCTTCCTACTGTCCAGTAGTATGAAGCCTCTTTATGGTCCCTGCAGAGCTACAGGGCTGCTTCCAGTGACAGCAGAGGGTTCAGTTCTGCTAGTAATTTCATGCATCCATGGAGGGGGAGACTTGGAATGTATTCCCTACAGATAAGGGGGGACTACTAAATAGTACAATAATTGCATGGTGTTAATGGGCTCCAGATGGCAAACCTCAGGATTCCATAGGATGTTTCCAATGTGGTTAAGGTGAAACACATACAATTTTCAAATATGAAAGAGCCCAAGAAGTAAATGAAGATTTCCATCATTAATCTAAATAAAGGCTTCTACTCAAGTGTTTTATCTTCTTCCTATGTCTACATTATTCACAAGTTCAATCATTTTTATATTATTTAAACATGCAATTATAACAGACTACATAGATGGCTCAAGGCGAAGGCACCGATAGCCATATCAGTAAAACACATCAGATGAGAACTAAGACTATAGCCTTGAATTTCATGAACCACTTTCTTGATTGTCTGTGATATGGGAAAGTCTTCTGTATGAATAGGCAGCTTCCTGCCTTCCATATTCAGCAGCCAGCAAAAACTCATAACAATTGGTTTTCTTCTGCCAGATTTCAGCCTTTTCTGGATAATTGGAATGGCATCAGACTCCCAAAGGGAGAGAGAACTAACTTAAAACAGTACATTGATTTGCAAATTATGCTTCTTCAGATGTTCACAGTCTATTTTTTTTTCCTCTTTGCTTTCAGGTCTGGTACATGGACAGTTACACCAACAACAAAATCGTCCGTGAATACAAATCAATAGCAGACTTTGTCAGTGGTGCGGAATCAAGGACATACAATCTCCCTTTCAAATGGGCAGGAACCAACCATGTCGTCTACAATGGGTCTCTCTACTTCAACAAATATCAAAGCAACATCATCATCAAGTACAGCTTTGATACTGGGCGAGTCCTTGCTCAACGTAGCCTGGAATATGCAGGCTTTCACAATGTCTACCCTTATACGTGGGGAGGTTTCTCAGATATTGACTTAATGGCAGATGAAATTGGCTTGTGGGCTGTCTACGCAACCAACCAGAATGCTGGTAACATTGTCATCAGTCAACTGAACCAGGACACATTAGAAGTGATGAAAAGCTGGAGTACAGGATATCCCAAGAGAAGTGCTGGAGAGTCCTTCATGATCTGTGGCACCCTGTATGTCACCAATTCTCACTTAACTGGAGCCAAGGTCTACTACTCATATTCCACAAAAACCTCCACATATGAATACACAGACATACCCTTTCATAATCAGTACTTTCATATATCCATGCTCGACTACAATGCCAGAGATAGAGCTCTCTATGCCTGGAATAATGGGCACCAGGTCCTCTTCAACGTCACTCTTTTCCACATAATTAAGACAGAAGATGATACATAAACTGTGACCCAGTGCTGATTCTGGCCACCCAAAAGCAGTGTCATTTGTGCTGAACTCGAAAGTATCCTACTGGGTTTCTTTTCAGTTCTTCTATTCAGTAAGAATTAAGAAAGAAAGCTTTTACTACAGTATAATATATTCCAAATATGGCGGGACCTTTCGTTAAAAATGACCTGGTTGGAATTACAGGTATCTTTCTTAACTCTACACAAGGCCTGCCATGACTTTGTCATGAAAAACACTAAAGTTGATTTCAGTGGCTAAAGACATTGTCTAACAAAAAAGTTTAATGATCTGCCTTATATTAGAGTCAGAGACTAATGGTGGCTTCACTGCATGAATGTCTTTTTCTACCATGCATCATTTTTTAAAAAAAAGAAAAACCTGTCTATTAGCTCAGCAACAAAATATATTTGGACAGTAATCTATCAGAATGCGCATCCATATTCTTTTGTTTGTGTTTTTCCAAAAACACTGCTCCAAAATCAAATAATTTTAAAAAACTGATTGTTCTGGGGGGGGAGTAAAATTCCATTGGCTATTACGCAATTTCAGAATGCGGTGCTGTACAGTCTGTTTTTAAACCTCTTGCAAGCAATTTCTCAATGATATGTATTTATACCATTGTGTCCACCATTGTGCAATTGTATCTCTTCACTTCTGTGAAAGTCAACTATTTTTTATAAAATATAACTAAAGTTTCATCACAGGTCCGGTTATGAGTCCATTCTGGAATGGTGTGGATATGACAATTTCATAGTCATCAAGGATTTCACTTCCAGGATGACACACTTCAACTGATAGTCTTCAGCTTCTCCTTAGGCAAAGGCTGCCCATAATAATGGATGGCTGAATTTGAACACTATTCAAACTAATACTGATTTCCTGCCACCAAATGCCATGAAAGCCAAAACAAATGCTATTCTTAAATCCAAAGTTGGCTTCAGAACTTTTCTTTGAGGGCCCAGTATTAGAAGTGTTAAACATTATCTACGGTCCACAGTTTCACCCAGAACCCCTTCAAAGTATTTCTCCCCCTTGTCAGTATCACATTTAAAAGATTCCCAGTACCTCACCCAACAAGAATTGCTGATATGGAAACACCACTTGCAGGGGTAGAAATTTGTAAAATTGGAACCCATTTGAGTAGGACCTTGACCTGTAGTTGTGGCATATAACAATGGCTGGTTGTTGACATGGAAGGAGTGGCTGGCAGACATTCAGCTACATGAGACCAAAACAGCTTTTTTCAACCCTACTCTCTGCTCTTCCTCTCCTTCTTCCTGTTATACAATGTAATCTTCTCTTGCAAAATACTATTTTGTATTCTAACTTAGAGGTGATATGACTCTCAAGGTCATTTTCGCAGCTCACAACTTCTCCCATGGCTCCTTTGTCCTCTCTCCTTACTGTCTCAATATTTTTCTGCTCCTAGAGGTCTCCAGAAGCAGTGCTCTTCTCCTAGAATAAGGGTTCAGGGACCCCTCCAATCCCTCCTAGTCCAAAAGCTGAATTTTAAAAAAGAATTTTTTTTCCTATTTATTTCTGGATTTTGGGCAGTCCATGTTGGATTAACAGGGCCAAAAATTGGTTCCCAGAGTGTCAAAAATTGCTCATTCTTGATCTTATTCAATGAAGTCCAGCAAAATACTAGCTGCCTAAAACATGATTGCATATGTCTGACTGAGTGAGGTAGAACCACACAACACAAGCCAGAAAGCACAGAGAGAGAAGAGAAATATTGGATTCTTACAACTTTCTAGCTATTTGTCTGTCTGTCTGTCTGTCTATATACCTATATACCTATCTACAGATATATCTGTACAAATCTGGGAGCAAGCATAGTGTAGTGGTTTTGAGTGTTGGACTAAGATGCTGGGAGACCAAGGTCCGACTCCTTGCTTGGCCACAGAAACCTACTGGATGGCCTTGGGCAAGTCACACTCTCTCAGTCTTAGAGAAAACCTCCTCTGGATAATCTTGCCAATAAATCCCTATGATGGGGTCACTTTAAGTCAGAATCAACCTGAATATATACAACAGCAACAACAAATATCCATCAGTGAGCTATTTCGATGGAGTGGGACATCACTGAAAAAACAGTGAGTAGACCCAATCTGTCCCAGAAAGATCCTTTGGGTAGGCTTAACCTACACTGGAAACAAGAGATACAGCTGAAAGTGTACCGAAAAAACCCCCCACCTCTGGTTACTAGTACAAGCAGGCAGTTTTCTTGAATATCTTAAACTGTGTCTCTTTTGTGGAATCCACTGGAGGCTCTTTTGTCCAGTTTTTGCTTCTTTAACTTAATGTTGGCCTATCCTGAAATAAAGGTTTACTTGTGCCTGTCCTGAAATCAAACCTTGCAGCCACTGTGCAGTTGCTGCAGAGGTAGGCTTTACAGCAGCCAGTTTCACATCCAAATTGATTTCTGTATTTTAGCTGTGCATACTGACTTGACTAGGCTTCATATGCAGGTCGGACACATCAGCGTCTTCATGCTAGGACACAATATTGTAAGAGCAGCCCTAGCTCTCAGCATAATGTGTATGCATCTTCTTCCTTGCAGGTGCATGTTCAGCGATCATCTCCACTCAGATTGGCACCTTTTCTGCACATTCTTTCACAGCTTGTCATTGACCTAACAGAGTTTCTTTCCTCAGCTTATAAGAGATTTCCTCCATTTACTCCCAGTCCAGTAACAATAACCCATGCTGCATCACAAGTCAGTTCAAGATATTGTTTACAATAAGGATCCCTAAAAATGTGAAGCACTCAACTTGTATTAAACTAAATCTCAGTGGAGGTGCATTGGGTTAGTCTGGACATCAAAGGTTGTGACAGATGGAAAATTCTGGATGGAAGGAGTACTAGACCATGATTTTCAGCTCTGATGTCTCTTTTATTTACTTAGTATCTCAATAACTCATTCAAGATGGCATACTACCATCTCCACATATCCAGACACGGACTAGGCCTGGGTCTCCATAACTTTAGAAAAGTTACATTATTTGCACTGAGACAATAGCCCAGGGGTAGCAGCAGTTTTAAGTTCAGGACCAGAAGCATCTAGCTCTGGTTTCTAAAGACTGTGATGCAGAGTAGGAGAGAGGGATGCAGTATGAGGACACCAGAGCAAAGTGAACCATGCTGCACATCAGAGCTGGCTTTCCCATAGAGCAGTGGTTCTCAACCTGTGGGTCCCCAGATGTTTTCGGACTTCAGCTCCCAGAAGCCCTGAGCATTGACCATAGTGGCTGGGGCTTCTGGGAGCTGAAGTCCAAAAACATCTGGAGACCCACAGGTTGAGAACCACTGCCATAGAGGAAGGTGACACCCTTGCTTCAGATGGAAGAACAGCCTGAGGGAGTGCATTTGACTGGCTGGTTGGGGCTGTTGAGGAGGTGATCACACCAGCTAGCACGTTGGCATTTGAAGAACTAACCAGTGATTGTGGAGAGTACAGGCCACCTCTCTTTGGTGGTCGCAGCAGGAAAGCAGCCAATAAAGCTTTCCAAAGCCAAGTTATCATAAGAAGGCCAAAGATATGGGTTTGGCAAATTGTCTGAAATAAGAAGATTTTTTTAAAAAAAAAAAATAACATTCCTCCTTCTCTCATGTGTTGGGTTCATTTCTTTCCTTCACTTTGAAGGTCAAATATGTGAGAGGATGTCCCTTCAACTATTTCAAGCTAGGAATGGGAATTTAGGAAATTAAGAAAGTAACTAAAAGCCAGTAAAGTTGTATCACTGCTGCAGAATTGGCATAATATGTTTCTCTTCCAGCCAAGTTTCTGCATCTGGATTTGCTGAAGCTTCTGGGCCATCTTCAAAGATAGTTCCACTCAGAGTATGTTACAGTAGCCAATTCAATGTTTTGCCATGTATGCGAAACAATTACTATCCTTGTGTTGCCAAATGAATTACACAGAAAGAATGACATTCTTTCCCTATAGAGATGCTGCTTGCTTGTGCAAGTGCTTGAACCTCATTCAATCTGAAAAAAGAAGAAGAACAAAGATCATGGGGGCACGTATGAGATAGAAAGGCATAAAGCTCATGTACAATCATTCTTCAAGTGCTTTGGCTAAGCTGATAGAGGAATAAACTAAAGCTCCTTCATTCCCTATCACAAGCCGTTCAAATGACTGGCTTTCTGTTGCAGGGGGTGTTAGATTTGTATGCAAATTTAGTTCCTGTCAGTTGATCCACAATGCCCTTCCTCCTCCCATTTTGCCATTCTATTCTCAGGCAATGAACCTCAAGGAGGATTTTGAGAAGGTATGAGATGAAAAGCAAGTATGGGGACTTCCTAGCAGTTGGTGCTGTGGCTCTCCACTGTGTGAATGTGGGCCTACATTTTTATTTTCCAAAAATCAAATAGGAAAACAACTATCTCATCATGCAGCATTCTCAGGAAATTGCTAAAAGAAATGGCAACCACCATATTGTCTAGAATTTCTCCTTGAAATTACAGTATACAGTGGTGCCATAGGTTCTGGAACCCAAAGTAATTAAAAAGTGATGGCTGCCAATCACTAAGGAAAGTGCTAATATGGTGAGAGAGGAGACAGCATGAGCCTCAGAATGACAGCATCTCAAGACTAGGGTGGAAATTCTGAGCTCCCACAACAATCTGGCAAAATTAGACCACCAAACTCAGATTTAGTTGAGCCTCCTGAGTATTTATCCATCAAAAGTGTATTAAATGATCAAGCACTGGTAAATATTAAGACAGCAGTTACTGTTGAGCCCTCCCAGGAAAAAGGCTGCCTGAAATTATCCTGTGCACATAATAACAACAGTAACATTTATTTATAATGCACTTTACACCAAAGGGCTGAACAACAACAAATATAATCAGGGACAGGGACATTAAAACAAAAAAGCACAACAATACATGGCATGAAATCCCCAACACTCCACCAGTTGCTACCCATCTCAACACCTTAAACATTCTTACCGACTTAAGATGGAGAGTCAAAGAGGAAGGTCTTCAACTGCTTATGAAAACAGTTGAGATCCTCCTCCAGCCAGAGGTCCAAAGCAAGATTATTCTGCAAATGCGGAGCCAGATCTTGAAAGGTTCACAGCCTTGACAGAGCTGTACACATTGGTGGAACAGACAGTAATCCTTTGCCTCAAATTTGATCTCAAATTCCTGGATGGAACATACCAAACAACCCGAGCTGCAAGGTACTGAGGGAGGTTAAAGTGCATAGCTTTAAATACCAGGACCAAAAGTCTGAAACAGGCCCTGGCCCAAAGTGATAGCCAGTGAAAGGGATCTGTGGGGAGAAGAAACAGGTGAATATTTTGGCAGATTTAAAACAACCTGGACAGCATTGTTCTGAATTAAAACCAGAGGAAGAAGGGAACAGGAAGGCAAATCTGCCAGTAAGCTGTTATAATAATCCAGGCATGAGATAACCAAAGCCTGGACAAGCAGATGGGCAGTCTCTACAGTCAGGAACCTCCTGATCCTGCAGATGTTCAAAAGATGGAAGTTGCATGCCTTTGCTGTAGCCCCAATAAAGGGACGTAGACATAAGCAGTCATCCAGCAAGATTCCAAGGTTCCTGGCAACTGAGACAGGAGCCACTGTGCAACCCTATAAATCCAGTGGGGGACCTGAGAGAGGGGCTACTGGGTGATCAAACACCAAGATCTCTGTTTTGTCCACGATCAGCTTAAGATGGTGAGTGGTCATCCATGAAGAAACACACAACAGACAGTCTGTCACTGACATCCACACTGTGGCATCAATTGATTTGAAACTCTGAAAAATCTGAGTGTTATCTGCATAAATATGATACTGAAAACCCAATTCAGAAATAAGAAATCCAAGGGGGAGTGTTTACAATGAACAAAGAAGAAGGCTCAAGACTGAGCCTTGTGGCACCCCTACCGTTACAGGGAAAGCTTTTGACGTGAGTTCCTGAAATGAAACAGAAAAAGAACAATCACACAACAAGGATTTAAACCAGGAGAGAACATTCTCTACTATTCCTATTGATGCCACACGTAATAGTAAGATCTGATGGTTCAAAGTGTCAAAGTGTCACATCAACCTGGGGATTAGCTGCAATGAACATGGGGGGAGGGGCTTCTACATACATGTTTTGCTTGTAAGAATCTTCATATTTAAGAATATTTCAATACAAATGGGTAGAGAAAGTACTTTGCCTTTCCCTTGCAAGTACAGTAAACCCTTTGTATTGACTAGGGGTTGGTTCCCAGATGAACCCTTTCTGGATACCAAAATTTGTAGCTGCTCAAGTCCCATTATGTACAGTGGTGTAGTAAAATGGCATCCCTTGTATAAAATAGCAAAAACAAAGTTTGCTTTTGGGTGGTTGTTTTTTTAATATTTTCAAGCCATGGTAGGTTGAAACCGTAGATACAGAATCCACAGATATGGAGGGCTAATTGTACCTACAAGTACACAAAACTTAAAAAACAACCTGCCTGCCAATGTTGATTCCCCCACCTAAAAACAGTTTTGGGGGCCCTAGACAACAGTGATGAAAAAAGGTGAACAGAGAAACAGAACAATTTTTTCCCTTCCATCCTCCATATCTCAACTATGGATCTCTCACTGGAGATCCTTCAGTTCAGCTTCTAATTGAACTTAAAAGTATTCTTTGCTTAAGAAAACCCTATGAAATTCATGGGGTCACCATAAGTTGACAGGCAAATTGAAGGCACATACGCGCACACAGAGCTTACTGGCATGTTCATTCATCTGCAATGACAATATGTCTGCCTCCAAACAGTCCTGGGCCAGGCTTGCAGTATATGTTCCTTTTTAAAAATAACATTACCCAACTCCATCAATACTCTGCCAGTGCTGTCATTCATCATATTGACCAGAGTGCTCCAAAGAAGTAACTTTTCAAAGCTCTATCTGTACCTCATTCTCTCTCTAACTTTTCTACAGCATTTGGATTGCTGGTCTGAAAAAAATAATACAGAGCTTTTTTCAACTTACTGTCAAGGGGATCCCAAAATGCTATATTTTCTGTTTTGGACAGAGAAAGAAATGAATACTCTCTGTGGCCCTAGCCTAAAAAGAAGGGAGAAGCATGGGTATACAGAAAGCTCCACAAAAGGATACTTAGATAAGATTTATACAAGGGAAATAAATATTAGTTAAAATAGGCAAATGACTGGTAAGGCTTTCCCACTGATTGTCTAAAACATTGGAAATATAATGCAGGAGTCTTTCAATACCCCAAGCAAGACATGCCTGAGGAAATAGACAGGGACTGCTTCATGTATACACATCTCTTCAGAAGCTTCTCAAATTTTGGGAGCCAAGTTTGCTATTGGTGCCTGAGGTGGAAAATCAAGTGGTACCTCTCCCCTCAGTGTCATTGTACATAGCACCCAAGGCCAGCTTGAGGTAAAAACAAGCACACCTCTCCATCCCTCTAGCAGTAACCAATACAACAACAATCACCTAATAACTAACAAATTGCTGCCTTTTCCTGATACTGAAAATCTTCTACCTGATGGTAGTACTAGCCCCAAGTTCGCAACCATATAGAAAGAGGCTTGAGGGCCCATGAGCATTCAGGGCCTAGAAACCATAACAAGGGATGCTCTCTGTATATTCTGTTCATGAACATGAAATGCTTTTCCCTGTTCCAGACTTTAGTAGAAATCCTGTTGCAGGTCTTGGTAGTGAAACTTCAGATTATGACTGTTGATTCACAGATGTCATCTGTCACAGCTGCCTAGCCAACCATGGGAAGAGGAGCTTCCTTTGAAACTAAAGTCACTCTGCACTGAAGACAAGAATCAGTTCCTCCCAAGGTTGAGTGCAGCAGGATAACACAATGCCTTGACTGCTCTTCTCTCTGAGAAAATTTTGTTTGCAGCCCAGCCTGGTAGGTCTAAATTCCCTTCTCATAAAGGTCATGCCACAAATTGCTATTGTAGGGGGGAAAAAACAGATAATAAATGTCACCCTGATTTCTGGGGTCCCTTGGGGGACACCTCAGTGTGCTCCACGTGATGGGGAATGGAAACTAGCCAGAGCACAAGCTATAGCAATGCAAGAGGCAGGGTAACCTAGCAGGATTTTTTTACCCAGTTTTTATGGGGTCGGACCAAGCCAAAAACCAAACAAAAATGTCCAATAAATGATTTTATTGAATGAAAATCTTACGCAGCAATGCAATCACTCACACATGCACCCAAGAGCTATTAAGAAGCAAAAGAGAGGAAACTGGACAGGGGGATATTGAAGGGGTGTAGTTGGGGTAATACTGCATCTTTTCCTGAAGTCCTGCATCCAAGAAGGCAGCGGAGAAGTGGGGTTCAGCACAGAGAGGGCTGAGGGGATCACTCAACGGACGGAGAAACAGTCTGCTGGGATGACTGGGAGTGATCCAAAGAACCACTCAAAAACTGGGACTACTTGTAGGAGAAAAAGTAGCTGGAGGACTAATCCTTTCCCAGGGAGAACAATGGGTGTTGGAGCGCTAATGAAGCTCCACCATGGTAATTTTCTTCATGTGATGGGATTGCAAGGTGTTGCTAAAGTCTCAGAATCTTCAGCTGTATTAGTTTGTGGTGTGACTTCATGTAAGTGGTCCTTGCCTGGTGGAATATTTGCTCAACTTGGGGCAGGCATGCTAATCCCCTCAAGTCAGCGTCTCAGGGATGTGGACCCTTTGTTTATTGTGGGTTTACACATCTTGAGGTCTCCTGGGGCTACGTGACTGGGGATTTTACTGGTTGAGAGAAATAAAATACATTTTCGTTTCTGCAAGTATTATTAACATGTATTACTCACATATATGTATTAGCTTATAACACTTTTTAGACACATTTACACATATATTTTAGTATATTTTGTATCTGAGCCCCAGTAATAAAATAAAGTCTAACAAGGAAGATTTTTAGAGATGACAGGGCCTCCCAAAAAGGACCTTGAAAATAATTGGTAAGGAGGGAAAGGAAAAGTCTCAATAGGGAGGACCGGACAAGGCCTATGTAAGGAGTGATTTATGAGGACATGGCAGAGCACAAAAAAGGGGGTACTACTGATAAAGACATCTGGGATGTAACATGATGACGCATGAGGAAGGTGCATGATTAGTGTGTGATCACATATACTATAAATAGGGGAAGAGGGAAAATGTAACTTTTTAGGCAACTCTGATAGGCTTGTGACCCCTAGGATTCTGTCCAATGGGATTCCAGGGGAGGGAAAACTTGCGTCAGGATAGGGAATAAAATATGAGGTACTCAACGTGGGGGGGTCCTCTTAGGAGCACCCTCTTCTGCAGAAGGAGAACTTATAATAAATGTGATTCATTTGATCCTATGCCTAATTTCTTTGTGAGTTTTCTTTTTCTCTGAGTTATTTATTACACTGGTCTGACCTGGTTTTCGATCTTTGACCACTGCTGCCTATGTGCCCATCCAGGTGACCTCTCAGGCACATTGAATCATGTTTTAATATCAAAATTGTAGACTCCAGGATAGGGTTTTTCCATTGGAGTAAAATAAATGTCCAAAAATTCACAGAGATCAAGGAACAGGCAAACAGTTCAGTGGATATTTGGGTTGGAATCCTGTTGATACCTTTGACTTCCATAAATACCATTGTGCAAATAGCCATACTTTTCAGGATGTTGCACCAAGGTGGTGTGCTAACTCTAGTTGCACATGTGGTCTGCATTAGCTTATTGCTGCACAAATGGTTGTGCTGTTTAGAACGTTGCCAAGAATGCTCCCACGCACAGAGAAGCACTTCACAACTATAAACAGCCCTACAAGTACCTCTGGTGTTGGCTCGCACTACAATCCAACATACATTCTAGTTACACTGTTGTAAGGTTAGGCTATGCAACTGGTGAACTGGCTATGCTATACAACTAGTGAACAGGATTTTAGCCTGGTTGTTCCCCAGATGATTGGAGTCCTTGCTGTCAAACAATTTTATGAACCCCATAGTGAACTGTTGGCAGGGAAGCAGACTTCTTCACACACAACATTGCAGAATGGATGTACCATTTGACACTGAGAAGAATCTTCTACAACAAAAGTGGAGAACTTCTTTGAGCCTGAGGCCCAAATTCAATTTCAGAGAAAGTATCAGGGACCACATTCCAATGCTAGATATAGTCAAAGGTAAAAGAATAAGACCAAAAACACTGCCGGATTTCAACATTAAGTTCTTACTTCCAGTAACCAAGGCTAAGGGGACCTTTCAACTTCGCAGAAGAAAGAAGCAATACAAAAGTTTGGAATCCACCAAAAGATAGATTATAACACAATTCTGTTTCTCAAACCTTTTGTTTCCTCTATTTATAGTTTTTAAAAAATATCCAAGATGGCTACCAACACTGTATTCAGTATTCAATAAACAATAAACAATTGTTTATAAACA
Source organism: Iguana delicatissima (assembly GCA_948472985.1). Taxonomy (NCBI): domain Eukaryota; kingdom Metazoa; phylum Chordata; class Lepidosauria; order Squamata; family Iguanidae; genus Iguana; species Iguana delicatissima. Next base: position 235,300 of record CAOKZL010001384.1, read on the forward strand.
GAGCAAAACAAGTAAAGGAAAACATAAGTGTAGATGGTAAAGTTGAGACAAACTAGGAGATCACTGATACATTAATATACTTCAACACAGTAGGATGAAAGTCTGCTGGTAAAGGAACAAGAGAGGGAAAATCAGCAGAGAAGCAGTAACATAAACATTTCTCTACAAGGTGTTCCAGACACTACATGCAACTCCAGAGAAGTCTCTTTTCTAAGTCTTCTTACCTGTTACCTTAGCTGGTATCAGTGTGTGTAGAGCTAGGTAGAAGAGCGGGAATAGCAGACTCGGGATCAAAATGAACAATTATAGCAGTGTTGAACCAAACAATACTTTAAAGACATAATAGCTATGCATTCTTACTTCAGATGTAAGGGATCCAATGCAAATTGGGACCTTGGTGTGGATTAGAGAGCTATAACCTTTTGCTTCCTGCTTTGGTCTTGATTGGCACTGGGTTCCCTACACATGCAATTTTTATTGCCAAAAAAGTTACCTGTTCAAGTAAAGGGATCCTTTGGGAGCAAAATAGCTGCTGGCTAACCATAAAAATATTGTTTAGTTTGGCCTTCAGTAACACAAAGGGAAGGCAAAGACTAAGGAAACAGCTATCAAGAAGTGACTCAGCACTATAAGTAGGAGGGGAGAATGAAGAGGTAGAAGCATGCTTGGTTAGATGAAGAACTGCACATTCTATAGCCCCTGCCTGATTCTTCATTGATTGCCAACAGCACCTGAAGCATCAACTACTTGCAGGAGATGAAGAAGATGCATCTTAATATCTTGTATGATATTTGCATTTTGATGCCATGTACAATCTCTACCCTCTAAGCATTAATTCCACAAAAGATACATCTATATTATAAATTTCCCTCAGTTTTATAACAGTTTAAATGGAAGCAAGTATAAACTATCAGTTTAACTAACCAGCCATTCAGATCAGAGTTTGAAAGCCACACAACCACTTTTGCCTATATCCAATTATTAGTCCTAGCTTCAGTCAATGGAACTTACATAAGTGTTGACTTAAGAACTCCCTGCTCTTTCAGTGGGTCTACTCCGTCTGGGGCTAACTAATGGATTTAGGCTTCTAGGTTTAAACATCTTATTGAAAGGGAAAGAATAAGTGACTTCTTTTCAATATACAAGAAGTTTCCATTCAATTTTGTTGTTTTTATTTGCCATCAAGTTAATTTCAACTTATGGAGACCCTATGAATGAGAGAGCTCCAAGATCCCTGGTTATCAACTGCCCTACCTAATTCTTTCAAATTCAGGGCTGTGGCTTAATAGATTGAATCGAGCCACTTGCAATGCAATCTCCCTCTTTTTCTACTGCCTTCCACTTTACCAAGTATTATTGTCTTTTCAAGTGAGGCATGCTATCCCACAGTCAGTCCAAAGTACAACATCCTCAGTTTAGTCATCCTCACTTCTAATGACATTTCAGGGTTGATTTGCTCTAAGACCAATTCATTTGTCTTTTTAGTAGTCCATGGTAATCATACACTTATCCAGCTCTACGTTTCAAATGAATTGTATTGGATCTCTGCATTTGTTGAGTCTTATGCAGTGCTGCAGTGGTGCCCAGATGTTCCAGTGATACTAGATTTCTGCAGTGATTCTATGAGGTTGGTTTGTTTTGCTTCTCCTTGTTTCTATACTGTCCTTATCTATCTATCTATCTGTCTGTCTGTCTGTCTGTCTGTTTGTTTTTCAACACTTAATCTACCACAGCTCCTGAAGCAATGTACGGCAAATAAAAATGGACAAAACAAATAAAACACTCTTTAAAAACACACTAAAACATTTTTTAAAAAAACTATTTTTAAAAAATATACACACTTAACCAGAAAAAAGACACCCTGGCTTTAAGGATAAAGGCTATATGTGATGATGCAATCTTGGCAGCCCATCAGAAGCACTAAAGGGATGGATACAGGGAGTGGAGGCAAAATCAGGGTGTTGTCTTCTGAAATAAGAATTCTGACACACACACCATGAATTTTTCCTTTCATTCCTAAATTTGGAGCATTGTAGTAACTTAAAATTTCGGTTGAGCATTTAGACATACAGTTCAGATATCCAAAGGAAAGGGGCAAGGAAAATTATCAGGGGAATTCAAGCAAACACCAAAAATTGGAGGAGTTCCTTCCTGTAGGAATCAGAGAGAATGTGATTTGCCCAAGGTCACTCAGTAGTTTTCCATGGCTGAGAGGGGATTTGAACCCTGATCTCTCAGAGTCCTAATCTAACACACAATTCATTGTATTTGAGGGTTTTTCATCAACCTGCTTTCAAGAGTTTAAATGAAAAGCATTATAAAGATATGTTGTGGAGGAACCCTGTGATTATTAATGAGAAATTGAATTCCTACATCTAGATTCTACAAGGATAGGAATGCTTTGAAAGAACAGTGATAGTTCTCCAATGAACAGCTATAATTCAATTAAACGGTTTATTAGTACTTTGAATTCTTGAGCAGAATTTCTTCCAAATGAATTTAAACAGTTTTGAACCACTGAATTGAATCAACTCCCAATCAATGTTTAATTAGGTGTTCCTCTGCAGGAGTGGTAGCTTCCTTCACTATTGTGATAGAATCATATATTTCCTTGAGTTAGTCTATTAATTTGTATTATCTTTGGGATTTTTTTTATTTTTCCTTAACAAATTAAGTCATGGCAGTTTTAGAATGATTTTTTTAGGAACACATTGTTCCTAAAGTCGTTGTTCATATGAAGGAAGGAAGACAAGTTTACAAAGTGATTTGTGATAGAATCCTGTAGTTACTTGAGCAAGCCTGTTAATTTATATCATCACTAGATATTTTTTTTCTTTTAGCAATTAAGTCATGACAGACTTAGAACTATTTCTGTAGGAACTGAATTGTCCATATAAAGGAAAGAAGACAAGTTATCAAAGTGATTTGGGAGGTAAGAGACTGATGTTTTTAAAAGCATTAAGCTACAAACACTAGAGACCAGAGTTCAATTCCCTGCTCAGCCATAGAAATCCATTGGGTGATTTGGGCACATCAGACACTCTCAGCCCCAGAAAAGTCTGTGATAGGTTTGCCTTAGGGTCACCATAAGTTGACGCGGAGGCACACAACAGTAACAATATATATTCAATTCTTATGCAAAGGAATGGCTCTTTTTAGGTTACTAATGGTCACAATCCAAAGATCAGAACAAGAAATTCTCTGCACCTATAGAAGTTTTTAGATTTTTATACCTTCTCACAGTCCACTTTTGACACGCAAGGGAGTTTTGCTAGCATATATGTGATATGGCACAGGATAGGTGTTTATGAGGCAGGACAAAAGTACCACACTGGATCACTACATTCTTAGATATAAACTGCCCCATTTCTCAAACAGCATTCTCTCAACATGGCAAACAAAAACCAATTTTATTTCATGAATTTAATTTCATTCACTTAAAAATTAATGATTTGCATGTTAGCAATGAATTTAATATTCAGCTGCACATAAAACTAACAAATAAAAATGAATTTGGCAGTGATGTATTTAAGTCTTTTACTCCAAGTCTCAAGTCAAGTCTCAAGTCTCTACCTTCAAGTCTCGAGTCCTTGCAAGATACTTTCGAGTCAAGTCTCAAGTCTGAGAACCAACTTTATACCCCAACCTGTATGCCAGAATTTCTGGACAGAGTTGAATAAAATCAGTTTTAACAATTTAAGTAGAGTCAGCCCACCACTTTTGTGATTTTGCCATCTGCAGCATCAGAAGTGGAGAATAGGATCTTTCTTACTTCCCATTTGTAAAGCTGGGGGCTGTTTCAGAAGTGGGGAACAGAATCCTTCTTATTGCCCATTACTGAAGCTTCAAGAGCTTTAGAAGGAAGGATCCTTCCTCCTCAAGCCCATTGCATAAAACTGTTCCCCTCTGAGATATGCACACAGCACTCTGGGCACGAGTCTTGTCGTCTGGTCTTAGGAAAACTTTTAGAAATCTCCTCCTATATGTAGTGGGAACAGGCTGCTGAACAGACCTCAACCCCACCTCAAGCCCATTGCCTAACCCATTTGATGTTCCCTCTGAGAAATGTGTACACACTTTGAGTTTGAGATAGATTGTCATGTGACCAGTAAATTGTAAGGTTTCTAGATGAGTGTGTTATGTTACTGAACCAAGGCCAGCAAGTCAGTCACTAAAAATATACAAATCTCGAGTTGAGTTGAGTCAGTGTATAATTTTTGCAGAGTCAAATCCAAATCAAGTCACTGAAGTGACTTAAGTCTGACTCGAGTCCAAGTCAATCGACTCAAGTCTACATCACTGGAATTTGGTGGTTAAAAAAATATAAAGATAAGCATAAATAAGTATTAACATATATTGACAGTGTACTCCCCTTTAATGCACACACCTTTCTAAGCATATATTTTCCTGTTCTTCTGTATTTCTAATCCTTCAGCTTTAAAAAACATTGTTAAAAGTGTAACACATGAAGAAGCTCCAAAACTCAGAATGCAGCCCTCACCCCACCCCGTGCCACCCCACAGTCACCCACCCTTCCTTTAGAAGCATTCAGAAGTGACCAGTGTTTGCCTAAGGCAGAACAGGAGATGTTGGCTCATCCCTAAATTCAAAGTACAGAGAACCTATGGATGTGACAATCTCTCAGTCTTGCTATCATTTTTCATAATCTCACCTATTCTTCCCATGCTTATTTTGCTTTGGGTTTTGAAACTATGTGGGTTTTCTGCCTCCACGTTAAGATTTTCATACCTTTTTAATGTAATGCATTTTTTTCCAAATTTGCACATTTATTTGTAACCAGTTACCTAATCTCTGCAACTTTCCCCCTATTGACTAAAGAGTCTTTCTTATTCAGTTAGAGGCATTTGATTTATTCACATTTGAAAATCCATACATTGTTTTGTTGTGCACTTTACTTCTCAGAAATACCCAGGAAGCTTCACCAACATGTAAACATTTGAAGCAAGGCCTATACATTTTCTTGCAGCAAATCTCAGAAGGCTCCAAAAGTCTAGCTTTATCAAGACGGTTGAGTTCAATGAGATTTCTTTCCAAGTACCCAGTGAGACCCAAATTATTTGGACTCCTGAGATAATTCAACAACCAGCTCTCCCTGGAATTTTTTTTAAAAACGCACAACAGTAATATATTAAATAACTAATAATTTTCTTCCTTTTTTATAACATGCCAAATCTACTGTTTGAGTAAGTAGCCTCCTTACTCTGTCTAACAGTAGAGCTAGGTATTAGGTACTCTGGCCATTATTTTTAGGTGGGATGGGAGTTTTTGATCAAGCGTAACCATACACAATGCAAAGTTACTTCACAATGCAACAGATGGGTCACAAGGTTTCATATCATCCCAAACATCAATTTTTAAAGGTCGGCCTATGCCATGCATATTGCATTATTTATTATGGAAATCACCAAAACACAGAGTCTGGAAATAACTAGTTACAAATAATATCTCACTTGCAATTAATTGTTTTTTCTCTGAAAAACAAGGTATAACTGCTGCTTATTACATTATGGCTATAATTAACAAGGAGGAAATTCACTCCTTTTGCAGTGTAACTACAAATTTCAAATACTATGTCGTTACACAGGGATACCCTCACTAAATGATGGAGGAAGTTTCTGCTGATGCCTCGTGTTCTATTATGGATGTTGCAAGGGATGACCAGATAGGTGGCAGGAGAGCATGTCTGGTAGCATTCAGCAGCTTGTAGGATTCACGTGTTTTCTAAAGCAGTGGTTCTCAATCTGTGGGTCCCCAGATGTTTTTGGACTTCAGCTCCCAGAAGCCCTGAGCATTGACCATAGTGGCTGGGGCTTCTGGGAGCTGAAGTCCACAAACATCTGGGGACCCACAGGTTGAGAACCACTGTTCTAAAGTAACTGCAAAAAAGGCTCTTTTAAAAATTGTAACTACAGTGGTTACTAACTATGCTTGAGCATGAGGTTGCCAGCAGTTTTCTTACTCACTTTAAAGTAGCTCTCCAGAGTATTAAACCTTAGCCCCCAAATAGGTTAATCACCTTGGATACCTCCTTTAAAATCAGGAAGCCACAGCAAATTTCAGCACTCTACTGACATGGAAGTCCTGAGTCACTCCCAGTTTGGGCCCTTGGAATTATAACTGTAACTATTTACCTTTTAAAAGCAACCTTCCAAGCTCTGCCAAAGTGAGTAAAGTATGTTACATCCTACTTTCATCCCCAGAACCACCTCAGACAGTCAGAGATTCATCAAGGAAATAAAGGTGGATTTTTCCCTAATTCTGAGGGTCAGATCGTTAGAAATACACTATCTCAAGAGAGAAGGAGGGCATTAAATCAAAAACATATTTTGAGAGCTTAATATTCTTTTTTCCCCCAATATTTGGCACATACACAAAAGCCTTCTACCTTTACTGCTCACAGTATTTCCTGTGAAAAATCCCACTGATGTAAGAGAAAGTTGCTTCTGGTTTAATATATTGCAGATCACAGCCTTAGACTGAATACTAAAAATTATCCATTTCCATATAAAAGTCACATTTGCTAGCTGTCTCATCAGTTTGAAAAAGGCTTCCTTGTGCCTGGGCATCCACCCACTAAGTGAGAAAAAAAAGTCCTTTGTTGCAGAAGATCTCATTTAGAACACCACAGAGCAAAAAGGTAGAATCCCATCATTTGGTGGTATCATGGGGGGGGACATAAGCAATGATGAAGGAATAGGTACCTAGACAATCTTCATGTCCTAATAATAAATTCTACACCGCAGGTGAACCCTTCAGGCAATTCAGTTCATTGCATAAAATCAAGACCAAGATCCTTGTGCTACCTCCAGGTGGACAGTCAGCAATATAACTGCCCTTTCTTCCTTTTTATGACCATCTGGCACAAAAACAGCAAATAAAACCAGTTTAGCTGGCAAACACTGCCACTGGTGCCCATTGCTGCAATCCAGCAGAAGGGTTGTAACTAAATGAAAGTTTGTTTACACTACACAACCACAATGTAAGACCTCAGCCTGGGAATTATAGTTTGCCAAGTTGCTAAGAATTCATAGCCCTCCAGAGAATTATGATTCCCAGGGTTTATGGGAAGAGAAAATTTGCACTTAAATCCATTTTTAATTCTGTAGTTAGGATATGACCTCAGTGTTTTTTTGAAGAGATACGTACTTAAGTGACCTGAAGTCAAAATACACCCTGCTGTACAATCAGCACTTTTGTAACTACTTCCAATTCACTTAACTCTTTAAATAAATCATGGCACTAGTTTCTCCCACGCTGAGTCTCCTCCAAACAGGTACCGAGGCTTCCATCTGATTTTCATTAGTTTTCTTTCTCTTTTCTGTATTAATCTTCCTGATCACCGCTTACACCTGCTCTTGCTTCAGCTTATCTTGCCAAATGAATTTTAATGTGGGGTTTCTCAGGATAGAATTAGAAACCACAAAGGAGATTTATAACACAAGGGAGCGTCACTTGGAGAAGGGCTTAATTTATTTTCCCAGTTATGTAAAATTTAGCTCTAGCGCGCCTGTAAAACTGCCTAGAAGCAACAACGAATGTATTTCACTGACTGCTCCATAGGAATGATTTAAGGAATATTTGAGAGGACTTTCCCCCCACTACTTTCTTTTATTTAATTTTTTTTAAGGAAATATTTTGTTCCCCTGGCAGCACAAAATTAGATTAGAATCATCTTTCATCTGAGCCAGTGATCATTAATTTTCAGAAGAGGCAACTGCTTCCTACCGAACAATGTCACAGGAGGGTCTATGGCAGTTTCCTCCTCGAAAACCTCAGTAGCAGTCATAGTATGCAGTGGTGGTCGGTGGCCAGCATCAGTGGGATAATCAATCCACTCTGAGTGTTAGTCTAAACAACTTAATTTGGGGGACAAGTCCTAGCACCTTTGCTAGCAGCTTATTGTCAATTCACCACCCCTCTGACACGGAAGCCACCAACCACCACTGGAAATATAGATTCCAGTCTAGCAAAATTGCTCATACACTGCCTGAGGCTCTGCCTATGGGACCAAAGGGGTTTACTTCTGTGTAAAAATACGTAACCTCAAAGTAAAACTGCCACTGAAAGCACTGAAATATGTTAACTGTTGGAAACTTAAATCCCCTGCAATTGTATCACATTTTTTCAATTTTTCATGTACCTTTTCTATACAAAGACAGAGCCAAAATTTGCACTGTTAGTCAGCAATCTAATAATATGCAAACTAGGCCACCCAGATTTTGCAGCTGGAATATGGCATCCCTGTCAGAATTACCTATACTTATTAATAAGTATTAATTTAACATTTAAAATTTTGAATGATTGCTTCTACCAAATATTATTTATATGTATACTGTTTTCATTTTCTTTTTTCTTAGATAATGTACTTTACTATGTAATTTGTATACATAGCTTTTGTGAAATGCTTCTTTTTATTTATAAAAATAAATGAAAAAAAATCAAATTGGCAGAATTAGAAATGCCACAAAACAATACAATTGTGTTCAGTTTATTTGGGACATTTTATGATAACATTTGTATCTCACTTTTTTCCCAAGGAGCTCAAGATAGTAGATACTGTACGCTGTGGGTGCTCTCCCATTTTAGCTTCACAACAACCACCATAAAGTGTAGGTTTGGCTGGGAGAAGGTAAGTTGGAAGGGAAATTGTATTTTGCACATGGGTCTCCCTAGCCTTACTAGGAGAGTGCTCATATTCACACTTACCTGAAAGCAAGGTCCCTTCACACTCAATGGGATCTATTCCTAATTAAACACATGAAGGATTTCATTGTTAGCCATTCAGTCACTGGTCAAAACTAACTTTAGCTAAGTGTCCTGTCAGAATGCATTCCCCCCCCCCCTCCTTCCCTCCCTCCACCTCTCCCCCTTTCCCTTGTTAAGTTCTGTGTCATGCCATGCAGACAAGCCAATTATTCCAATGTGCTTCATCCAAGTCAACTGGCCGTATTGTAACCTTGGAGAACATTATTGATTAATGGTTGCTTAGAAGCATCACTGTCACAGTCCCACTTGAAAGGACAAGAGACATTTTGGGGGAAACAAGCATTAATTCAAGCTCTCTTTTTGAGAGAAAAGGAAACAACTACAAATAAGCTTCTGGGCAAAGCCTGCCATCTAAGGATATCCAGTTGTTCTAGCAAGCTCTGTTGTACTGAGCCTTTGATTGGATGTTATGTTGTTATGTTTATGCAGCAGATTTTTCTTTGCAAGAGGCTAAAATGTTCTACTTTTCTTCCACTGCCTATCCTTTTATCTGTGCTGCAACATATCAAACCAAGATTTAACAATAGGTTTCATGCAACAAGTGCATGAAATTTGTGGTCTGATCACATAGGAGGTGCACATATTCAAACAATGGATAAATTACAATGCTTTCTTTTGTTTGTTTGTTTGTTTGTTTGTTCCATTTTGACTTTCCAAATGTGCAAAAATTACAAAATGAAGAAGGCAAACATAAGCTTTTTAAAAATTAATGTTTGACACAAACAATTTACAATTAAAGCAGTATGCATTCAAAAAATAAACAGAAAAAAGAAAGAGAGGGAAAAAGAAGCGGAAAAAGAAAAAAAAATTAGATACTGTATATCTAATATACAGGAGGGCTCTGACCCCCTCATCCTGGTTGTAACGAAAAGAAAAGAGAAGAAGAAAAAAATTCTACCATTATGGAACCAACTAAATAATTCCATTAAAATTACTAATAATCATAACCACAGATTATTACAGTAGTAGATTTCTTATTGTTCAAAAAACCCACAAGCAGTTTCCAATCTTGCAGAATGTTTTCAGTTGGCTTATCCTTTAGAACCCACACAAATTTGCTCATTTGAGCAAACACAACTGCCTTCACAATCCATTCTTCCATCAGCATGCTTCAGTCTGTTTGCAGGTCTGAGTAAACAATATTCTTGCTGCTGTTGTCATATATCAAAAAAGAAATCCATACGTACCCTCCATTTATTTATCCATAATGCCCCCCCCAAAAAAATGGTAGCATTCTAAAATCTATTTTTAAAAATGTTTGGATTAACATATAAATCTTAGACCAGTAACTTTTCCGTAATTACAAATCCAGGACAAATTGAAACAAGGAGTCTTCTTTATCTTGACATCCTCAACATTGGTTTGAAACATTCTGGCTATAGGTGCTTCCTGAACAGACAATTAGAAAATTCAGTTCAAAAAAAAAGTACGTAAAGTTATTGTACATGATTGGGGGGACAAGAAGTACTAAAAGTGCTGACTTTCATAAGATGAGGGATATTCAGTACAGTTGGCCAACAGAAAGGAAAACATGCCTGCATTTTACAAGATAGAAAATCCACTCAAAGCCACTGTTCACATTTCATACATGGTTTTACTTTGGCAAGTAGAAAATAGATAAGGCTACTATGGCATTTTCCTCACACTGTAAAGGCCAACCACCAAAGGCATATCTCTTAACACTATGGTGCAGAGGGAATCTGCTGTTTTTCTAGCGTCTAGAATTCTATCTGAATTCTTAGCTGGAGTCTTCCTCTTCTCTCCTCTTATCTCTTCTCTTACCTTCCAGCTGATTGTAATTTTAATAAATCCAGGTGTCCCAAATGATAGTTTGCAGAGATTTAACTGCAAACAATAATATATTAAATGCGACTTATTATCTAGTATGCATGTTCAGGACTGCAGCTTTGGTTCCTCATTTGAAATCTTGTTTGATTTGTTCATCAGACATGACATTTGTCACTCCTTGCATTTGATAAAGGAAAGAAAATCATAAGAGGGATCTTTTTCAAAATCCCATACTTTGCACTTAGGAAGCATTTTTAAAAACAGCCAGATGTGTTAACACAGCAATGCTCATTTAGTATAGGGGAACTAGTTATAGATTTCTTTCTACTCATTCATGGTTCATTCCACAGTCCATATTAACTGGCATTCTGATTACAGGCAGTCATCTGATGTATTGCAGTTGCCCCAAGCAGACGGCCTAAACAAAGGGATGCAGGCTGCAGCATTCTCCTCCTCTACAATTCAACTAAAAACATTGTGCTCTCTGCACACATCCAGGCACTTTCCATTTTATCTGCATTTCTCCTTCTCTTCTTTCTTCATCTCGCAAGAGTGCTACTGCAGAATGAAGAAATACGGATGACTCTCCATACCTTTTTCCTCTTAATTGGTTTCTAGCAGAGGATAATTCTGCTCAGTTGATTTGGGTTTGGAGAAGAATGAACCAGCATTGCCAATGAGCTGCTTAATTAGCAGATGGTATCTGACCCAATATAGTGTTTCAGATGGTTTTCATTCCTGCTGTCATCTTTACTGCAGAAACTTACAGCCAATTCATATGTTACAGGAACAGACAGGGCTAAGTTTGAGGAATCTGTGGGCCAAGTGCACTCTGTCTCCCAGATGCTACTGTGATGTGACACAAATAGCATTGCACACTTTCATATTGGAAAAAAAAACACTAGATGAAATGGATGCAACTGTTGCCAGCATCTTCATATGGATCCATCTCTGGTTTCGCTGCAAACCTGAGCAAGTCATAAAACACACAGCCCACTTCCCTTAGCTGAATCATTTGGACTGGCAAAACATCTGAGCCTCCAGCCCATCAATTTTGTTCCCCTTAGATCCAAGTGAGAGCCAGCATGGTTTAGTGATCTGAGTGTTCAACTAGGACACTGTGACACCATGGTTTGAATATTTGCTCAGCATTGGAAACTTGCTGACCTTCAGAAAGTCATACTCTCATAGCTTCAGAGGAAGGCAATGGCAAGCCTCCTTCAAATAAATATCACCAAGAAAACACTATGGTACAGTTGCCATGGGAGAGTTGACTTGAAAGCACATGAAACAACAAAAACAAACCTTGAAATCAAGGTGCATCAGACCCAGAGCCAGCCAAAGTGTTTTGTCACATGAAGCAGAAAATCCCACAAGGACCTATTCCTCTTCTGGTAGTAAAATACAAGAACAACAAATCTAAATAACTCACAAGTGTTAACCCTTTGTTATATCCCCAACAGGGAAGTAAATCTTTGCTGACTTCATTCTTGCATACAACGTACATAGTGGTACTTTGGCACACAAAGGCATGCAAGAATGATGGAGTTGAAAGTTTGTTCCTCACACTAATTGAGATTCATTTTTCCAAATCTTTTGATGATTTTTCATATTTATGGAACAGAGGCAGAGACATGTGAAAAACACTTGGTTTCGGTATTTGAGAGGGTTGCACAAAACAAAGTGTTTTTTTTAATTTCCACAAACCATTTTTTAAATTAAAGTCCTAATTTTTTTTTTAAAGTCAAATGGGTGACTATTTTCTCACTAGGATAGCTTAATGTCTTAAGATTCTCCTTGCCTAGAAGAGAACATTTGTGAGTATTCTTCACATTCCTAATATATAATCAGTTCACATAGACCACTGCATACTGAACTCTTGCTGAATGCACACTGTACGCACAACCCCAGGATTCATGACTGTGTCATTTCAAACTTCATAGCCTCATGAATTGCCATGAAACTCATTTAGACTGCTCTGGAGTAAAGTGGTAAAGACTGTCACCTTCACGATAGATCCATATGTAAAGAAACCATTGAATTTATTTCAGTGTGAGCAATTTGTTTTGCAGTAAAGCCTACTGCTGCTGCCCTCAGAATGAAGGGCTTTACAAAAATCAATGTGTAACACCTGCCATTTCTGCTGTGTCAATGCAGCACTAGGAAAATCCATATCTAGAATAATTTAGATTGGGGGGTGCTTTCAGATCAATAACAATGTTAAACATACATGCTATATAGAATCTAGGAATGATTCTATTGATAGCTGCTGGAAGGGATGGGTGCTTACTGTACTTTGAGAAAATGGATCATGCCAATTAGGATAGTTAATGTGTCACCAATATTTTAAACAGACAGAGCTATAGTCTTCCACTGTTGGCATTCACCTGAGAACCTGTTCTGCAAAATCTCATCAAAAAGGCTGAAGCAGCTTGGAATCTGTACCAAGCATTCATAATAAATGGATGATAGACAGACAGACAGACAGACAGACAGACAGACAGACAGACAGACAGAAATAGGGGATGCTGCTGTTGATGGTTTTATGTCGCACCAAGTCATCATCAACAGCGCTGCTCAGATCTTGGAAATACAGGACCTTGATTGAATTAATCCACTTGTGGAATTCCTACTTCCCTTCTGCCTTGCATTTAACCAAATATTACAGTCTTTCCAATGGGTCATGTCATCTCATGGTATGTATAAAGTACAATAATCTCTGTTTGGTCAGTTTTTGATGGGCTTTCAGACCCATTTATTTGGCTTTGGGGGGCTATAAAGCTGGCAATTATTTTATATGATTTGAAGAGTTAAGCCAGCCAAAGCTAACTCATCTCTAGCAGCACTTTTCTTCTTAAACACAGATGCATATGTTAACTTGTAGAAGTAGGATTATTTTTTATATATATTTTATGGATTTTGATTTATATGACAGGTTATAGAGTTTGGAAAAGTTAGTTTTTGGGCTTTACCATGGGGGGATTCTGGGAACTGTAGTTCAAAAGGTTTTTCTTCTGAGCTCTTAAAGTTTATGGCCAGAATCCTGTATGAGTTTATACTTAGCTACACACTGAACCAAGTAGCTTTTCCTGGCCCATCCCCCCAAAACCTCCTGAAAATAATGTTCAATCATTGGCAGAATGGTCCTCCTTCTCCTCATGCAAACTAATGCCCAGTAAACTAAGTTGCAGGGTAAGCTACCATCATGGTAATATAATTTCACAAGTGTTCAGGGTACAGAATCATCATGAAAATGGAAAAGCCACTAATAACTCATCCATGCTCCCCCTCTCATTCCCTTCTGAGGCTCTGTGATAATGGGGCTTCCCATGATCTAGGCTTATCAAAGGGAAATACTTCCCTCTTCAGGTAAACCAAGGGTTAATGAGGTGTTGGAATTACATCAAGGGTCACAGGGTGAGACTTGACCAACCAAAAGGAAAGGGTCAGCATCACAGGTCACAAGGTGAGAATTGACCAACCAAAAGGAAAGAGGTGGGCATCTTGGAGATGCTTCCAGATCCTTCCAAGGAGGAAAATATAAAACTTCTGAGAGGCCATGTGGCCAGAGAGAGAGAGAGAGAGAGAGGAGGGCTGGGCCAGTCGAACTGGCAGCATGCCGTGTCTTCTGGACCCCCTCTCTTCTCCTTTAGACCATCTACGCCTATAACCTTATTGTGAGTAACTAGAAATAAGTAGTTAGTCGCATTAGGGATGTTGTTAGTTTGGGAACTGGCTGATCTTAAGAATGTATCTGTGCTGTTATATCTGTTTTGTAAATTCTTGTAACTAAGTGTACCTGGGAGAGGGGAGTCTCCCAAGTGTGATATTGTTTATTTGCATGCCTTGATTAAAACACTTTTATAAACCTCCGTTTCTCTCCATTTCCACGCCAGGGTTGGCACACGCTACATAGGACCTCTCACTCAGGGGAAGGGGGAGGTGGAAGTTCCTTACGCTTAGAGATTGGGCAGGGTCCCTCCTGTCCTGTCCAAATGATTCTTAATTCAGGGGGGTGGTGGCAGCATACCTGATAGAGCTGGGAGATTGCCAGCCGTTCCATGCGTGGGAGTCAGCTTTGGAAGGCTGGCAAGAACCCTAGTAAAACACTGGGAGGGAATTTCCAGTCTTGTAAGGCTGGAAGTCAACTTAAGAGACTGGAAATAAACCTTCAGTGTCACAGGCTCCCTTCCCATTCCCTTGCAATCTGCCCTGGAGCATGTGCCTTCTTTTTCCACACCCAGGCAAAAGGCAAGGGAATGGGAGGGGGCACCATATACAGAGAAGGTATGTGCATATCTTCCCCATTCCTTTGCCTAGTGCCTCAGCATGTGTTCCCCTCTCCTCATTCCCTTGCCTTTTACCTGGGCATACCTGCCTGCCTTTCCCAGGTCAAAGGCAAGATGATGGGATGGGAGGCTCACCTGCCCCCCTATTCCCTTTTCTTTTGCCTGGGCATGGAGAACATGCATCAAGGCAAAAGGCAAGGGAATGGAGGAGGCACACATGTGCTTTCTCCATGTGCAGTGGTCCCCCCTCCCATGCCTTTGCCTGGAGCATGGAGAAGGAAGGCATCTGCAGCTCGACAAAAGGCAAGGGAATATTGGAGAAGAATGGGGGTGAGGCATACGCACACATCGCAAATAATCAAATTTGTGAAGGTCAAACCCATAAACTTGGAGGGAGGACTGTAGTGTAAAAATTGTGACTAAGTAGGATCCTGAATACCTAACCATAACTGTATCATATTCACAGTCATTACACATTCATTATTTTGACACTATTGCCACTCCATCCAACCTACCTTACCAGGTGTCAGCTGCATAGGAAGAAGAAGTGCCATTCTGCCAATAATCAGAGCATGGCTGAATGATGTTTCTATCAGGTTTGGGGGGGGGGGGTCCCAGGCCAGGAGAAGTATTTAATTCTTAGTTAAGTATAAGCTAATACAGGATTCCAGGCTATATGTTTTCTGGGTGCTTTCAGTATATATAGTCACTGCCCTTTTATGTGGATGCTAAGAGTTAATGTTGCACATTTTAAAAAATTTTGTCCTGCTGTTCATTTTAGTTACATTTCCTCCAAAAGAGAGCCAGGTATAGCTCAAAATGGTCAGAGTCTTTTGGAACCACTATAAACTATATATGTGCTTCACCATTCTGTTCTTGGCCATTGGACTGTGCCTCCCTTCTACTTTGACAAACTTGTACCCTTGAGGAAGTAAAGCTGCTTTGTATTAGCCAGGATGTAGCCCACTGAGAGAACTATAGTCCTGCCATCTGGATAGCTGGTTTATTAATTCACTTGTACACGCATGCTACAGAGTTGGAGGCTCATTCTGGGAACTGGCCAGAGAGTTTCAGAGCTGGATCAAAGACCTTGATTTGGTTTGGACACACAGGGCTATAGCAAAACATCTATAGAGATGTGCTAAAATGAATCCAGACGACCAAGTTTGAAGGATGCTCTTATAAGGTGCCAATCCTTATCAGGCGCAAGGCTTGTCAGCCATGAAGCCTGAGCCCATGCATCATCATTTGGTGGTAGACAAAGCTTTATTTATTGTATTTATTTTATTTTATTCATGTGTGCAAGATGGAAATTTCAAAAGCTGTTTAGCTAGATCTCTAATGGTAGAATAATATTATCATGTCTTTTTATTTTATTTTCTCATTGCAGTTTGGTGGTGGGGGAGGTCAGAGCCCTTTTATGTATTAACATTTTACTGTTTAGTTTTTTAGCTCAGTTAGTAAGTCAATATCCTGAGACTTAATGTTCAGTGTTTTTTTTCGTTTTTTGCCTTAATATTTTATTTTATTTAGTGTGTTAACATTCGTTTACATGTATGTTAGAAATGTTAGTCAGAGTTCATGCAATTTTGTGTAAAAAGAAATAAATATATTAAACATTTTGAAAAAATTCAAAAGCTTTCTAGGTAAGATTACAGGAACTTTGCACATATCTTGGTTTTCCACACTTTGGGACTGTGGGTGAAATACTTCTTAAGTGTCACTATCTAAGAGGTTGAAGTCTGTACCCAAAATAGGTTAAGCACCATGGATAGCTCCCTAAAGGTTTGGACTGAAACGTTCATTGGCTTTTCTGCCACAATGACATGACAGCCACCAGCCACCCTTGGAGGCAGTCTTCCCTTCATGTGATACCAATTGTACACTGACTGAACATCTGAGCTGCAGAAGCTCCACACATTCAGATGACACTCTGAAAAGCATGAAAATTATCTTGGCTGGCAGAGTAACCTCAAATCCAGCACCTGTTAGGAAGCAGGCAATGTTGAATGGGTGAGTAGAAGGCAACCAAAAGTAAAGGGGTGTGAACTCTTTCCTTGCCCCCCTGCTTTTATTCTGTAGTTCTTCAACCTCCCAAATTAGCCCTCTCCCTTCTAAGGTTCTAAACAGAGTAGAGGGACTACTGACCCTCCCAGAAGCCTCAGTCAGCATGGCCAATGGTAATGGATTGTGGAAAAGTGGTCCAAAACATCTGGAGACCAAACATCTGGAGGCCAAACGGTCCCTGCCTTTGTTCTAAGCCTATGTTTGACAAGGCAGGGCTACATTTACAACCTCACAAGGGAAAAGGCCATTGGGAGGGCAATTTGGAGCAAAGATGTGGTGGGAAGGAAAAGTCTTCCACATTCCTATCACCCGCTGGCATTTCTCCCAAAGGAAGAATGCCCATGTGTACATAACACAAGCTTCCCTAACTTGCTGCTCACCAATTAATCAGGACAGCAGTTCCCATCAATCTTGGTTAACATGACTAGTGGGGAAAATAAAGAGATTTGGATGGAATGTTGGAGATATCCAATGTAAATCCAGTCATCTCTTCACATTTGCTGGGGTTAGGGGCACAGGACCCCTGTGAAAGTAGAAAAACTGTGAATAACTCTAGCTCACTTCCTCCAAAACTATATTTAATACACAAAAAAGTGTGATCCACATATTCAACCTACCATGGATGCCTTTGAGGCGTTGGGTTCCTTTGCAAGACAAAATTGGGAGGCTGGTGAATCTTGCTGCCATCTCCACTGTTTACCTACACCATTTTTAATAGGAACTTACAAGCCTTGTTTGCAATCTATCAACATCATGAAGCTTGCAGTCCCTATTAAAAATGGCAGCAGGCAGCAGTGGAGGTGGCAGCATATAAACCATGAATAATCAAATCTGTAAAAGTGAAACCCACAAATACAGAGCTGACTGTATATGCTACCAATTAAACTCTGAGATTAAGAAGAGCTAGATACATAGATAACCTTTGCCTTACATATTGTTTTCTAAGTGACTTTTCTCCTGCTAGGAATACTTAATTTTTGAACTAAAATCCCCAGAATCCCCAACTGTTACCCTGATTTCTGGGGTCCCTTAGGGGATGCCTTAATGTGCTCCACATGATAGAGAATCAACAGAGCACAAGCAATAGCCATGCGAGAGGCAGGGTAACCTAGCGGGGTCTTTTTACCCAGTTTTTACGGGGTCAGGCCAAGCCAAAAAACAGATAAAGATGTCAAATAAATGATTTTATTATCACGCATCAATGTACTCACTCACGCACTCACTCAAGACCTATTAAGAAGCAAAAGAGAGGAAACTGGATAGGGGAAGTATTGAACAGATTGTAGCTGGGCTGATACTGCACCTTTTCCTGAAGTCCCTGGTCCAGGAAAACAGCGAAGTAGAGCTCAGAACAGAAAGGGCTGAGGGGATTACTTGATTGATGAGAAATGGTCTGCTGGTATGACCAGGAGTTATCCAAAGAAACTCTCAAAAACTAGGACTATTTGTAGGGGAAAAAGTACCTGGAGGGCAAATCCTCTCCTGGGGAGAACAATGGGTGTTGCAACAGAAAAGAAGCTCCACACGGGCAACTCCTTTTGCATGATGGGATTATGAGGTGTTGTCAAAGTTTCAGGATCTTCAGTTGCATTGGGCTGTGGTGTGAATTTATGTAGATGGTCCTAGCCTGATATGATTTTACTGATATCGGTGCTCAACTTGGGGAAAAGACACTAATCCCCTCAAGCTGGCTCTTCAGTGGCTGAGGACCCTTTGTCTACTGTGGGCTTCCACAGCTTGAGGTCTCCTGGGTCTACATGATGGGAGATTTTACTGACCTGACCTGGTTTTCAGTCGTTCGACTGTTGCTGCCTATGTGCTCATCTGGGCAACCTCTCCGGCATGTTGAACCACATTTAAAATTAAAAATTGTCAACTCCTGGATAGGGTATACCAGTAGGGTAACACAACCAGCATGGCATTATTGGTAAAACTATTCAAGCTGTTGCCATCCCCACCAAAAAATTAACATTTACAAATTCTGGGTGAAGGTGAAATCCTAGTAGGTGGAGGTTGGTAAGAGTACATATGCATGGATCCCAGAAAGAGAGGCAGGAGTCACTGGCCCACAAGACTGAGATACAGGGGCTGAGTGCCCCTGAAATGATCTGGAAAAATTAGACCAAGAAGACTCTAATGCAGTGGTTCTCAACCTGTGGGTCCCCAGATGTTTTTGGACTTCAGCTCCCAGAAGCCCTGAGCATTGACCATAGTGACTGGGGCTTCTGGGAGCTGAAGTCCATGAACATCTGGGGACCCACAGGTTGAGAACCACTGCTCTAATGTATCTGAGTGTCCTCAGGAATTATTAATTGGTAACCAGCATGGTACAAGCATTGAACTACAACTGTAGAGACCAGGGTTTGATTCCCCATTTGGCCATGGAAACCCATTGGCTGCATCACACATACTCTCAGACTCAGAAAAACCTCATGATATGGTGACCCTAAGGTGACCCTAAGTTTAAAACCAATTGAAGGCACATGACTACAACAGTGTACTAAATGATTAAGACAGCAATTGTCACTGAGCCTTCCCAGGACTAATGAAGGCAATACAATAGCCCTTCCACCTTCACAAGGGTTAGGGAAACAGAACCCTTGCAAAGCTAGAAAAATTGCAAATAACTCCCACCCCCACCATTCTCCTGCAGAGCTCCCCCATCCTATTCCTTTGCCTCAGGTGCCAACATTGTGTGGCAGGAGAGAAAAAAAGACTTACCACTACTTTCCCCTCAAAGGGAAAAGAATACATGTCTCCCTTCTAGTTACTACTGGTAGCCATCTTGAAAAGGGAGGGGTAGGAGCAAAGAGAGCACCTGGCCAATCAGCAGCAGAAAGTGAACAGCAGAAAGTGCAGACATAGCAGTGGGAGGGGTCTTGCTCACTAAAAAGGAAAAAACATCCATTTTAAACACAAGCCTCTCAAGCCTGGAATGAGGAATGCAAAGGAGGAAAATGAAAGGGGGATGCAAGCATGTGTCTCATGAATAATCGAATTCATGAAAGTCAAACCCACAAATGCAGAGAGATGACTGTATATCCTATGTGCATTTGCTTGGGAGTAAGCTAAACATTGAAGGAACTTCAAATTACACATTGTGCTTGTAAGGATTTAAGGATGTTTGAATGATAATGGATGGAGAAAATAATTTTTCCTTCCTCTGCAAGTACCTGCAAGAAGACAAGATTAATAACAACCTGCCTGACAACATTGCCCACTCCACTTTTCTGGGGTCCCTGTAGGGAGAGGTGAGTTGGGAAAAGAATGAGCAGAATTGGATCCATGCAAGGTAACAACCTCAAGCCTCTTTTGTATGATAAAGTAATTCATAGCCATAATGATAACCAAAAATGACTAGTGCCTGCTTGAAAGAACTACCATGTGCCAAAGTTCCAATTCACTTTCTCTTTTCTTCCTGTGCTACTGTTATAGTCATGACTAACACTCCAAATGCTTATCATCTGACACGCTGGTAGATTAGGAGGATGAGAAGTGAAGCCATGAATCACAATGCCAATTCTGATAAACAAGCAAGTGGCCATATCCTATAAAAAAGAGAAATTAAAGCAGGCTGTTGCATAATTCCATTCTCGTTTATATTCTCTGGAGATCCCTTGCTCATTTGCTGCTAAACTGATACTCCTGTGGCCTGCCAAATAACTCATTTCAATTAGCATACATTTACATATATTCACACAAATTGGACACACTCTTGCACTTGCATATGATCTGCTCCAGTGAGCTGCCAGTTCAGTTCATTCTGGTCTTCTTTGCTGGTGGTGAGATCAAGGGCTTCAGTTAACGAAACTGTTCCACATCCAAACAAAACAAATATCAAATTCTAATGAGGCAACCATGAATAAACTAGGATAAAAGCAATAAAAAAATAATTATAACACCAGATGCCATTGCATGGATGAATTGCCTCTGAGATTTTTTATGGGCTCCTGTGCCTTGAACAAAAAGTTTCCTGTTATCAGGTTTAGCCTACTTTACTGCTCTGTGTTCACTGCCCCTATATGCCTCTTAATAAGTGATTAATTGCCTCTTTTTACAAGACAGGAAATTTGTTCCTAATTTCCTTCCCTTCACACAATTTTTTTCTATAGCAAAAATACTGTTATATTGTAAAAGGAGAAATACAAATAGCAATTAAAACCCCTTCAGGGATAAAAAAAAAAGCTGGAAATGGGAAAATTGTCTCCTTAGTTTACCTGAGTCTTCAGTACACTTATCAAAGAGCAATGAAACAGACTGAACATGTTAATTGGACTATTCATTGGACTATTGGTGCATTGGTCTACTTATGACTAAATATTACAGAAAGATGTTGGCCATGCAGAAAGCAAGACATATTAATGATTGCATTAGATCCAGACTCAGTCATTTTTGGAACAGACCCACTTAAATCAATGGGAGTGCACTGATTCATCCTGACTAATTTAAGTCCTGTTGTTTTCAACAGAACCTCACCTAAATATGACTAAGTAGCAGATCCAATGTGTTAAATGTTGTTGTCTTTGTAGGCACTGATAAGCAGCCTCCCTCCAGAGGTAAATTGCAGAATCACAAGATAGCTTTTTTGGTCAGAAAAGTAAATATCTTCTAGAAAGAAAGATATCCTCCCTATGCACTGGAGTCCCAAACCAGACAAGGATGCCCTCATTAAGGCTGCAGGCCAACATCCTCTCAGCACAGCATAAATATCTACATGTGAAGATACAAGGCACCAGCACTGTTCAACTCCCATGCAGAATAGCAACATTACAAAACATGTCAGTGGCTTGTCATTGTGTAATGAGCAATGCACAGTAAGTAACCATAATATACAGCATTGCTGTACATATAACTCCACTTGGGCCACTATCAGCATACAACATCTGTTGCACTATGGCGAACAATTTGCCTCACATGTCTAGTGCAGTTTATGTATGTGTACCTCACTAACAGAATGCTCACCTAAGAGTGTAGGTACAATAGACAGTCATAGCAGTTTATTCCCACCTTAAGAGATATAGCTCTACCCTACAGAATGCTGATATTAGTAGGTTGGTGAGGGACTTAAGACTATCTGTTAGAGCATTCTTCTGCACTTTCCTTGAAATACAACACAAAAGCACTCTACTAGGAAATTCTAACTCCCTCACCAAACTATAAATCCCAGGATTCTGTAGGATGGACTGTGCAGTGTGGATCTTGTTGTTGTTTGCCTTCCAGTAATTTCTGATTTATGGCAATCATATGGTGACCCTTTCATGGGGTTTTCTTAGCAAGATCTGTTCAGACGGGGTTCGCTTTTGCCTCCCTCTGAGGCTGAGAGAGTGTGACTCACCAAAGGTCATCTAGTGGGTTTCTATGGCAAAGCAGAGATTCAAACCCTGGTCTTCAGGGTCAGCCCAATATTCAAATCACTACACCATGTTGGCTCCCATGCAGCATGGATACACTGTTTAATATAATGTTTTGATTCGGTTGTGCTACCCTTCATCTTGCTCTGCCTGCATCTCTGATCCAGATGTAGTCATAAATATTTTTAGCTGAACATATATATTCTCAGCAGCAGTCACATCTAGCAAAGGAGGAGTTCTATACATACGATACATTATTTAGAAGCTTGCCTGAGAGATTCCCAAAATGTGAGCCATGAAATGTTGAACAAGGATAGGGAAAAGTTCATTAGATTCAACAGTCTCAACAAAAGTACCTTTTCTCAACCATTTAAGACTCATAAAAAGAATATCACCTTAAGACTGCAGACACTTGACAGGTTTACAGAGCATTTCAAAGAAATAAAGCATGCTCAGAACAATATTGAACATTTACAAACATCTCAAAATGTGTTGAATTGAACAAATTCATAAAAGTATCCCTTAATCAGTTAGAAAAAAATATATACATTAGGTAGAAATGAACAAATAAATGCTCTCATTCAGAAACAATGCATACAAGTGTCCATGTGGATTTTTTTTAAACAAGTTGTACAGCCTGCTGTGAAAGAAAGAGAACAAGGAGGAAAAGGAGGTCCAGAGAAATGCAACAAATAAAAACTAAGAATATTTTTTTTTTAATATCCATCCTCTTAAAAAACCAGTTGGCTATGCTGGGAATCCCTTAGATCCAGGGAGACAAGATGGAAACCCACCACTGAAAGAGAATAATGAGGGATCAGAGATAGCATCTCATCTAGCCAACAGCATTGCTGGAAAGTGTAATGGAGACCCAAAAATATTCCTCCAGCTCCCAACAGTTTGGAAACTTGCAGACTGCATCATGTGAATCAGCCCTTAGTAAAAAAAAAAAAAAAAAAAAATCTATCTCTTCTAATTATTCCATACAACCTTGAAAAGAGAAATGAAGAGGAGCCCTGCACATTAAAAACTGAATTGACTGACCTCTTCTCCAATTAGTGCATAGCAATACTCTCTGAAAGTCGATTGTGCTTTGTTTGCTGGACCTTTACCGAAAAAGCCATTCATTTTTGCTTTTCAAAGACCAGATGCTCCCAATTCAAAGCAAATGGTTATTTTATGGTCTGCTTTTTTTATTTTTATTTTTTTTTATTATGAGGGCAAGATTTCAATACTTAATCACTTTCTCAACATTTGGCCTTTCCACATAAGTCATTAGCAATTAAGCTTTTGAAATTTCTCAGCCAAAGAACCTACTTGGGATAATTAAAGGGAGACTTCCCTCCTGTCAGTAACTCTTATTTACAAGCACAGCATGCATCACAATTACAAACACTTAGTGCAGCAAACAAGCCATTTGTCTTTTAAGCAGAAAGATACATTATATTCTGGTTAGTAAGCAGGCCGAGGAAAGCTGTAAAACATTGAGATTTAAATACCTGCAGTTAGCTTGTGGAAATGTATGCAGAGTTTGGAAGAGATCCCTTTGGGAACCACAAATTCCAGAATTCCTCACCATCACCAGCATGGCCCTTAGCCATAAAAGCTAGGGGATTGTGGGAGATGTTGTCCCTCAAAAAAAAAAAACCTTCCAAAGCTTTTTTTGTACAGTTAAACTGAGCCATTTTTTTTTACTAACAATTATGAAATTTAGACCCCTTGACTCAGAATCAAGGTCTTCTTTACCCCTTGCAGTGTGAAGATTCTCTTGGCAGAGAGATCAAGTGATGAGGGAAGTTATGGGAAGAGATTGGCTTTGCTAGGACACAAATGGAAGCCACCCCCATTCTCATAAAACAAGTGTGCTTCAGCGGTAGACCTTGGAATGCGTGGAGGGGAGCGGGTGGAGGGGGGGCTATAGTCCGTGGGGCATGGCCATGGTGTGGGGGGGCATGGCCATGGTGCGAGGGGCAGTGCTACGAGCTGGGACGCCCCCCAAAAAATTGCTGCCCAGGGTGAACTGCTCCTATTGCCCCCCATCCCTATGCAACTGGTATGCTCACATGTGCTAGTAGCCTATGGCTGTGTTATAAAATTTGATCAGCTCTGAAGTGTCTTTCAGAAATGGCTTCATCACTAGTTGGAAGCAGGATAGTCTAGAATTACCATACTTCTGACAAGTCATTAAATAAACAAATAAACAAATAAATAAATGGCGTATCCCAATAATAACTTTGCAGCCTATTGCATTCTAGTGACTTCTGTCTTGTATCAAGACTTTGCTTTACAATATAATTGCAATTCCATTTGTCTGCTGCACCTTGATCAACACTACTGAGTCTTGAAGCGGTGGGGGGTGCTTTTAATTAGAATTTTCTTCTATGAAGTTTCTTTCCTCTTCATTGCTCCCTTTTGAGCATGGAGGCAGAACTGCTTATGAAAAGCCTCTTAATGGAGTCTACAAAATGCAGCAGCTGTTCTCTGAAGAGGAGGAAGAGCTGTAAATTATCAGTTTCTTTGGGGGGCTTTTTCACTGATTTTTATGGGAAAACAATGCTATTTCTATTTTTATTTTTTTTGATACCAGCAACATTAGTATATCTCATATTAGCAACAACAATGCTATTTTTAAACTGAAAACAAAGGATAAGATTAAAGCACCGTCACTGTCTGAGAATAGGAACAAAGTAATTAAGGCACAATTAAGAGTCTATTTGTCAATAATGCTGCCTCATTGGAAAGAGATCATTAAAGGGGACAGAAGCTGAAAGGAGAGAGCTACTAATTAAAGTCATAGGGAACCTTTGCTGAATTGAATTTACTTCCTGAATGAAAAAGCTCTATGAGAGATTCTGCTACCGCAGTTTTCTAGCCCGGACTTGTGGGATACCAGATATCATTTGATATCAGTAATTTGGCCATCTTTACCTATTCCTCTCTACGTGCTTGCGAGGCCCCCGGACAAGCATGCATACAGGCATGGCCGCAAATCACTGAAATATTCCAAACTAATACAGGCAGGCCAGAAATAGCCAGACTGTCGCTTTAGGAGACCTCAAGGTAAGTACCATATTATGTATGCACGCTACTTACAAAAGACTCCCTGCCCCGAGCAGGCAGCTTGACGAGCCGAATACTCAATCGTCAAGCACTCTGTATTTGCATACGGGTTACTCTATTGAGAACTCTGTCATAACTCAATCATGTAAATCACTGACCTTTCGGAGGCTTTGTCTCCAACCCGAAACTCATTGTTATCCCCAAGAATGGACTAGCCTATGGCCACATTTTCCCCTATAAGACCCCCTGACTTTGAGCACTTCCTCGGATTGCTCTTGGCTTCCATCCCGCCTCGCTGTCGCTTCGTCCGGTGAGCCTTCCCTTCAGCTCCTCGTGCTGAGAATCCTCACTTCCACAAACAACTTCTTCAGACTACCCGGGCTTCAGAACAGGTGTAGTATTTCCCATACGAAACCTCCTCTTAAAAACCCTCTATCCTGCTCCAACCTTTATTTCTATCGGTTCTCTGTTTAAGTGTGTTGCATACACGTGTTTGACTGTACATCAATAAAACAATTATCATTATTTACATCTGTTTGCTCCTTGACTCAGCCTGACCCCATAGACATTGGGTGAAAGATCTCATTACGTTGCCCTGCCTCTCATAGTGCTAGCTTGTGCTCTTTGCTAATTCCCAACTTTGTAATATTTGTAGCACACTTAGGTGTCCTTCATGGAACCCCCAGAAATCAGGGTAACAATTCTTTGCCAGGGGCCCATTTCCGCACTTCACTCTTATAGCACAATTATTCCACTTTCAACATCCTATGGAATCCTGGGGTTTACAGTTTAGGGAGAGGCCAGTTGGCCCCTCCCTAAACTGCAAACCCCAGGATTCAATAGGATATTGAAAGTAGAATAATCACGCTATAAGAGTGAAGTGCGGAAATGGCCAGGGAGAAGGGAACTCTTTCATAGTATAGTTAATATAATATATAATATAATATAAATGTATAATATAATATTGTAATTAGATTATATTAATAGATTTAGGTGTTGATGGAATAACAATTTAATTCCACTTTCAACTGCTTTTCCCAGCAAAAAATCATAGACCTAAAGGTTGCTTAACATGCAGTCAACTAAAATTGCTCAGACTGGGATGGCAAAATTTTTATTCAAGTTGCCAACTCTTTTGTAGTAGGCCTTCAGTGACATTTTACAGTTATTTGAGAAATGGTAATTGGTCAAATAAAGCTTTTCTTAGGGACAATAAGTGAAGAGGGCTCCTCTTAGCTCACCACTTGATTTTCCTTTTATCTTAAACTTGTACAAGGTCCTTTGCAGAAAAAAATTGGCATCCCCCCTCTGCATCAGGAGTTTTCATAGTTGTAATTGTCCTGATTAAAAAAAATGTATAGGGGTATAGGAAATGAACTTAAGTTTGTACCATATCATTCTCCTCAAGCCAGAAAAACATAAGCCAACCTGAATTTCTCCTGGCTATACTATACAGATATACCCTTGACTTACCTCACTATTAATTCATTTAGACTAGGGATGAGAAAATATTGGCCTTCCAAATGTTTCCGCTCTCATAGGCTCTACTTTCAAATGCCTTATGATGACATTGGTGGTGGTGATAATGATGATGATGATTTCTTGTGTGCCTCTCACTATAGACCAAGGCAGGGAACAACAACAGATTAAGACACAACAACAAATTGGAGACCTAACACCAGTTAAAAGAGCATATAGAACCAATGCATTATTAAAAACAATACATTTGTGCCTTAAAACTCATAATTTAAAAGTCATCAGGGTAGGCCTGCTGAAAAAGACTGGTCTTCACTTCCGTTTTGAATTCAGACAATGTATCCTGCTAATGAATCTCCTCTAGCAGATAATTCCACAATCTGGGAGTGGCTGCAGAAAATGCCTTCTGGGTAACAGTTATCTGCCTAGTTTTGGCTGACTGAAGTAATGTCATCCAGCGGACCTGAGTTAGATGGGGCAGTTTATGCAGTAGAAGGTAATCCTGTAAATAACCTGGACCCAAACCATGTAGGGCTTTAAAGGTAACAGCCAACACTTTATAACCTGCTTGGGAACTAATTGGCAACCAGTGGAGTGATTTTAATGTTGTTGTAATATTATCACTTCTAGATGTACCAGTAACCAGTCTGGCTGCCATGTTTTGAACTAATTGAAGCTTCCTGACCTAGGGCCCTATCATACTACACTGTTATAGCTCTATTATTCCACTTTAACTGCCATGGACACATCATGTGGAATCCCGGGATTTGTAGTTTAGTGACGCCCAAGAGCTCTCTGGCTAAGAATTTTAATGCTCCTCCCTAAACTGTAAATCTCAAGATTCCATACTATGTTGTCATGGCAGCTAAAGCAGAATAATAGTGCTATATATAGTGTGATAAAAGAAAAAAATCAAAATAAAAAAAATCAAAGAAATGCCCCAAATGATCTCAAATGCCCTCTGGGGGGGCATTTTTACCACCATTTTGTAAGGTCTTTCCTGGGCCAAAAATGGCCTAGGAAAACAAAAGACATGGTGAAAATTCTCCCCACAACCCCTAGAGGGGGTCACTTCCTATTGTTAAAAGAATGGTCCAGAGTGGGACAAAATATGGTGAAAACACAAACAGCTCATGGCCCCTACAAGGAATTTGGGGTCATTCTGAAGCAATTTTTTTCAGAGGGTGCAGTGGGTGGTATAGCCCTTCAAGCTCTCCTGGGGGGCTAATACAGCCCCCTATCCCCCTATAGATTTCTAACCCTTATAGTTTTCTAACCCTGCTTCTGCAAGCTGATGCTC
This sequence comes from Iguana delicatissima, assembly GCA_948472985.1. Classification (NCBI taxonomy): domain Eukaryota; kingdom Metazoa; phylum Chordata; class Lepidosauria; order Squamata; family Iguanidae; genus Iguana; species Iguana delicatissima. The sequence goes on from CAOKZL010001384.1 coordinate 263,418, forward strand.
TATGCACGTGTTGGTCCACAGCTTCTGTAATCAGCCAGCCAGTTATTGTTACTGAGGGAATATGGGTGGCATAGTTCACCATGTCTGGAGGGCATCAGATTGGAGAAAGCTGTTTTCAGGGAAAGCCAAATACCTCCAATTGTACCTGAGATACAGACCATAAAGACTTCAGGAAGCCTGATCCACTGGGGCTCACAAAAATCTTATGCCAGACAGGTCTTTTATCCTTCTTGACAACTGTCTTCAGTAGCGGTTAATTACTCTCTCCTTTGCAAGGCCTTTCAAGTATAAATTCATGGAACATATTTTTAAAAGTCAATAATGAGAGACGGAGAGAGATTGAGAGAGAAAAGAATGGAGAGAGAGAACTTCAAAGGCTGAAGGCTTCTAAAGGCACCCTCATTCACTCTGTATTCATATCTTGCTCTTTTGCAAAGGCACATATAGTAATTAATTTGTGGAATACATTTCTAGATTTTGTTTTCTCAGCCTGGAATCAGGCCTCTCTTCATTTCTTTTCTACTGGATATTTCAAGCGTAAATGCTTGCTGGAAATGTCTTTGGGAAAGAAACTCCCACTAGAATTCTTTCATTAAGTTCAAGCCTTTTATTGAAAGTGTCACTAAATCCCGCTAAATCCTATTTTCACTCAGTCATCAGTAGCTCTGTGCATATATAGATAGAAATAATGCTATAAGGGATTAAGGCTTGGGAAAGAACCCTAAAGCTATCCTCCTCACTTCATCCGTTACTAGCAAAATAAGTTGCTGATTCTTTAAAAAGTTCACTTTAAGCTTCCAAATCAAGAGGATATTGACAAAGCTGCTTTTCATAAAAGTTCATGTTAATGCCTCACAGAAGAACTTGAGCAGGATCAAATTATGTTTAAAAGTTTGGGAGATGAATGTTTAAATACTCAACTTGACATCCAATCTGTTACACGTTTATTCTGAAGCAACCTACACTAATTTCTTAGAAAATTGTTTAGATTTGCCTCCTAAATGTATACACAAACACATGGAGCTGCAGTCATATGGGAGTGGCTCTGCCATTGTTGTTCCATATAGTTGGCATGACGTCACAAAGCCAATTTAAAGTGATGGTTACACTTCACGTTCTTGCTCTGAATGGGAATAATTTCTGTCTGGCTTTGCCAATCCCTACATTATCACTGAAATGGGAGGCAGATTTTACAAAAGAAAAATTCTTTGGAAAAGGTCCTTTATCCTCACTTAAATTCAGACCTTTTAAAGACCAGCAGTGGCTGAGGCATTATGCAAAGAAACCCAGCAACATACTGCAGCATCAGCAAAACAGTGTGTATTGAAAGAAATTAAAGGATAAAGGCTAAAACTGCTGATTCTCAATCCTACTAAGGATTTTAGTCAATATAAAGACATCAGTTCTGATTGCTTTATATATACATTAGTACAGTGAACTGGCTTTGCTGTTGTTCTTTTAATTGCTTTCTGGGAATGTAGCATAAAACTTTAATTAACAAATGAAAAAATGTGTGACTTATTTGATTCTGTTCCTCACAAAGTCCCATCCATGTTTTGAAAAGACAGATAGATAGATTGATAACATATTAAGTTTGTCTGAGTATGTATATAATATTTCTTCCTATAAATCACTTCCCTGTTGGGCATTCTTATAAAACATTTACAAGCAAAAGTGCACATAGATTTTTCCTAGGGTGAATCATACGAGAAGAAGTAAAATTTAATTTCTTAAAAATATGAGGGGGGAATCATACACTCTGGTTTATATCCATTTTTATCCCCTTCACATGAAAGATGTGTGCCTTGATTGAAAAGTTATGGGAAATTATTTGATGCAGGCGAAAAGTCAGAGACCATTAAATGTCATATTCAATCAACAGAATAAAAGATGTATTCAGGCTGGGTACACAGGAGAAAGGCTAGCCTTTCTTCAGTTTTCAGAACACATATTTAAACATTATATTGGAACATTTCTGCTGTTCTGCAGTCTCTGTAAACAATCCAACCAAAAGCTTCAGTTTGTCAACAAGACAGACAGACTCTGTTTTGATGCTTTGCAAACAAAGTCTCAGTTATAATGATACATGTCACAAGAAAATCCTGCTTCATTCACTGCTTTATCTAAAGGAAATCCCTTTGTAATTAACTTGATTTCACTGCAAATCCAGTCTACCATTGCCAGTTTGATTTCCACAGCATAAAGACATTGTGCAAGAATCCTTGTGCTTTAAGTACTTACCCATTCTGATGGTGACATTTTTTTATAGTGGGTTAGGGAGATGTCCTTTTTTCTTTTTTATAAAGAATATAGATATGAGTGCACGTATGCTACTATTTGGTAAAAGCTCAGCCAAAATGTAGCAGCATGTGGAGAACTAAACTTTCTGAACAGCTCAACTTTTTAAACTTATTAGTCCTCACGATTAAGAAATTGACATGCTTTAAAATGCAAGGGCCACAGCCAGTGAAATCTCAGAGACCACAAATAAGGTTAAATAAGATTTTTTTTGCCTGGGAGATCAAGTTACAAGCCTTGTTTACTTCTTTGCTACTCCATAAGTCTACCAGAAGCAAAATGCCTTATTGTGCAGAAGAGTGAAGTACAATAGTGTGTGCAAAGGAAGAGAAGCCTATAGTTTGTACAACTTTTTGCAGAATTTTGATTCTTGTTTTTGTGCAGAATACACTATAAATCTCTGAAAATTGTCAATGGCATCCTAGATTTACTCTTCTAAAACCTAATCTGCCATGACACTGGCATAGTATATTTTTTTAAAGCCAAGGGACAATGTAATCCTGTGCATATCTTGACAGAAGTAAGACCCATTGAGTTCATAGGACTGCACTGATGAATTCAGTTCAAAAGAGAGTGGGAAGCTTTTCTCCTGAGCTGCTAGTTTTCTGAGTGCAGGGAGAGTACAGTTTTCATACAATGGAGCATGCAAACTATGAAAACTCTAACAGATGCTACAAAAATTAGAAAAATAAATCTAACACCATAGAGTCATGCTGACACAAGGAAAAAGTTTGTGTGTAATCTGAAGTGCTTTGGATTTGCACAATAAACATTTTATTACAGAGCTGAAGAAAGCTGTAGGTAGATCTTGGAGTGTGCAAGCTGTAGGTAGATCTTGGAGTCCCCAAGCTGTAGGTAGATCTTGGAGTCCCCCAAGAGATCCCAGAAGCCCCAGACAACCCATCCCCCCTTTTTTAAAACTGTGGCCAAAAATTGGCTCAAAATACAAAGAAGCTCTCACCCAACTGCCAAAAACCGATACAAATTGTCTGTGATTTGGCTGAGACCCAAAACTGGATGTGACATGATAATACTGCCAGCCATGCCACAGGGTAGGAAGAATGGTCTCTGCCCTCCCCTTTTCCAACCCCCTTTTTAGTAAGACCTGTTTGTGCTTTTGCTCTTTTTCTTATCCCATTGCCTGGTGCAGTCCTTCTGCTGATTCTAAAGAACTTATACAAACAATAGACAGGTACCCTTCAAAGGCAACAGCCAGAGTGAGGGGAAGAAAAGGCAGTGGAATGACATAATGCTTTCTCAGCGTGTCCACAATTCTAAACTATATACTAAATTCATTTTTAGCTTTGTCATCTCCATCCATCCCTCCCAACCCCAATGAATTTTATTCTTCCAGAAAACTTCTCTTCAGACTCACTCTAGCCAAAGCTGCACACTTTTATTTCCCATTCATTTAAGTGGGCAACATTTGTCATTCCACTCTTCCATGCAAAACACTGGGACTTACAATGTGAATCTTTGGGTAGCCACACCTTTCCCAGGGAAATCTACTTCACTCTAGGAAATTTCCTCTTGTCACTGTATTTTTTGTGCTGCCTATGAGGTCCAGATCCTATTATGCTATTCATGAGGCAAAATTTAAAAACTGATAGGAATGTCTATTGTCAGTAGGTCAGCCACAACACTAAGGTATGCAGCAGGACATGTAAAACCAAGTGGTAATTCCCACAGGTACACCACAGAACAAAAGAAGATAGATAACCACTGATTTCCAGGTCCAATTCATCATATTGGCTTTAACCTTTAAAGTCCTAAATGGCTCAGGGCCCGCCTATCTATGGGACCACCAGTCTCGATTTAAGCCTGTCCAGATGTTAAGATTTTCAGGAAAGGCCCACAAAAGAATATCATCATCTGTGGAGCCCTGCTTGATGGGCACACAATGATGGGCACACAAAAGAGGATTTTCTCTTGTGTTGCTTCCAGACCATTCAACATTCTCTCCAGGGTGTGATCATTTCCCACACAAACCACTTTTGGAAAAATACAAAACGCATCTCTTTAAAAAGACTTTTAAGAACTGGTTTGGCATTTGATTAGTGATTTTAGTGGTTTGTTTAATTTGTGTTTAGTGATGTTGTCAGCCATCTTGGGTGCTGCTATTTATTATCAGTATCAGTATTAGTATTGGAAATGCACAGGTGGAGAAAAGGAATCGGTTGAAAAATACTTCATGCAAAAGAACAAGATGGACCTGAAATGATGATGACGATGATGACGATGATGATGATGATGATGATATTTACATCTTGCCCTATTTCTGGCCCACTTATGATAAAATCAGTTTAAACAATGTGAAATTTAAAATTGTCACAATAATACAAACATTCTAAAAATAGATTAATGTAGACACAGAGGTTTGAGTGAAAGCTTCCAACTATGGCCCATCAGATGTTGCTAGATGAAACCCCCAGCAGCCCTAGTCAGTATGGTCTTGATTTGTGTCATGTGAGTTGTAGTCCAACAACACCTAAAGGTTCACCCATGCTCTGTGCTGGATTCCAGTGGAAACTAATGCCCTATCATTCTTCCATGTATAGTAATACTATGTTCTTGCAGGATATGTTATGAAAACGTATCCAACAAAAGTGTTCAAATATGTCCTGGGCTGTGGAGATCAGCAGGATTAAAATAGCATCCCCCAAATAAAATGGAATACTTCATTCAAAACACCCCCCATAAAATCAAGGGAGCTTGAGTAATATATAGATTCCATCCAATTATGACTGCATGCCTAAATTAATGATGAATGGTTTAATATGGTCCTAGTCTTTTCACAACTAAAATAATCTATTTAGCAAAATTAAGCACAAGTATCAATACAAGAAGAGAACCAGCATGGTATAGTGGTCTGATCATTGGACTATGACCCTGGAGATCAGAGTTCAATTCCTTGCTCAGCCATGAAACTCACTGGGTGACTTTGGGTGCACCAAACACTCCCAGCGCCAGAATCCCCCATGATAGGTTCACCTTAGGGTCACTATAAGTCTGAAATGACTAGAAGGCACAAAACAACAACAACAACAACAACAACAACAACAATCTATACAAGATAATAGGATGCATTCATTGATGGGATATAAATATAACTATTGTGTAAACATATAATCCAGAGAGGGCCATGGTCATCCATTCTTCTGTCTCATTGAGTAACAAATCATTTGTGTCCTTTAGGAAAAATAAAAAGAGAAAAAGAAATCTGGTATACAAAACTCTGCTATAACATTTCTAGATCTCTTAATTTAACAGCATCCAATTAACTCAAAAGTCCTTCAGAGCATTTAACAAACAATAGTTCAGCAATTTGAATATGATTATTTCTTCAATACTGGGATGCCAGCCAAGATTTTTTTTCCCTGAAAGATGGTGTAAAAATTCAAAACTTCCAAATTACACAATAGGTTAATTTAAACCTTTCATTTGCCTGTTCTTCAGAGGGTTCACTGTAAGACCATATCAATTGTTGTCTTTAAAGGATTAGAAGTATTCATAGCCACAGTTTAAAAAACATACAACCAGAGAACAAACTCTCAAGTTGCTAGTTTCTCATTTCCTCCAATTTGCATCTTTCCTATAAATTCACAGATGCCAACAATAATTATAGGAAAGTTTTATGCTTCCTCCATGCCTAATATGATAATGCAAAATTTCTTTTGCATTCATAGGCAATGTTTATTCATTCCTTCTTAGTTTGCATAACTGAATGAAATGTTAGATGAGAATAATGAGAATAGCTGCACACCTCGGGATAAATATGCTCCCTGAAGGAAAGGCAAGTGAAGGGAATAGAATCTTTAACAGACTAATACAGTGCTACACCCATGTCTTACTTGTGCTACAGGTAAACAGCTTGTAAAACCAACTTGTAAAACCTGATTACACCCAGTTCTCATTTTAGCCCAGGCTGAATGTAATGCAAAATTGGGATGGATAAGTCATTCAGCCCCTATCACTTCCATATGCATTCTCTGATAACTCTGTGGAGTTCCATTACAGCTTTAATTTGGTATATTTTAAAAATCCACAGAAGTATGTGCATCTACATCCATATTTTTAAAAGAGTTTTCAAAATATGTAGCAGTAAACACATCTTAATCTGATGTTGGTGCAATCGCATTTCAACATTTAGAGAAGTGCAACTCCAATAGATAGCTACATTATGGATCATACACTGGTCTACAACATAGAGATCAGATGATTTCATGTTAGAATTCACAAAGATCAAATTTCTCAAGCATCCTTACCCTAAATTATTGTTTTGTTGTATATTAATCAGCCAAGGAGAGCATTAAGGCCTCAGCTTATGCACTTTCTCATGCCCTCTCCTCTGGCATATGTTTGAGAAGCAAACTGAAAGGATTCACTTCAAGGTTTAAAGTAACCATGGTTCATTGTTAATATCTGCCAAGAGCAAACTGTGATTTTATGAAGCAAACCAGGACAAAGACATGTTTTATGATCTTGGCCTTTTCTTTAAAAACATTATTTAAACTAACCACAATTTCAAGTTCACACACCACCACAAAATTTGGTTAGTTCAAACCAAGAAGCAGATGCTTCCAATCATTTCTTTTGTTATATGCCAGAGAAGAAAGGGAAGGTGAGTTATTGATGTATGTTGACTGATAAAGGGGTCCAGTGAGTGAGAATTGCACCAAGTATACTTGCAAGGGGCAGATGTAGTACTTGTAATGCAATGAAACTGTGATAAATTTGTACATGGTTGCCTAGACAACAAATGCCACACATTGTTCTTTAGAAACTATCTATTCTTCTGGCTATGTTAAAAGGTCCATTTCTCACATGATTTATTTAGTTCCCAATGAAACTTTGGGAAAAAGTGCAGTACGTGTGTTGGCTTCTCATTTTTTCCAATGACATTTCAATGAAATATTCAGACAGTAGACATTAAGGTATGGGGCAAATAAAGACTGTACAAAAAAGTTGCTTAAGACTGAACCTTTCCTTGACATTTGGTACCAATCTAACTCACTCTGGACATAGGACACAGTAGTCTTGAGGCTGCTCACTTCCCTACCAAAATTGTTTTTCCCCCTAGCAAGCAAAGAACAACTTTATCTACCAAATGAAAAGACTTGCAAGAGATAGCCAACAGTAGTTGCTTCACTGTGTGATCAAATTCCACTTGTCCATCTGGAATGGAATGGAAATTGTCTTCTGTCTCTCCTGTGTCTGATAGTAGTAGTCCATGATCTCAGACAGAGAGATTTCTTTTCCATCACCTACTATCTGATTTTTAACTGATCATGTTTAGAGACAAAGTACGGGATCTGCCACTGAGAGATGCTCCCGCTCACCTCAGTATGCCACTTCCTGAGTCATCTAAAAAGACCTTCAATAGCAGGCAGAGGCAGAGCAACAAATGGTGGTCCCTAACACATGAAGCTACATGGTATTTAAAGACATCCAAGTAGTTTTGGCACATAAGACAGAAAATCCCTCAAACTCCTCTCCCTATCCCCAGCAGTCAAATAATAATAATTAATAATTAATAATTAATAATTAATAATTAATAATAATAAAGAATAATAACAACAACAACAAGGTTAACAACTAGACAGTTTACTACCCCATGACACTCCATGCCTGCTGCTCTAAGACCTTAATGGTAGGATCAGCCCTACTAAACTAAATATATTTCTGCCTTCAAGTAATATTTTCCTTACTCAAGATAGGGCAATATTTTGTTTTTCTGTCTTGTTATTTGCCACTGAGTCTGCTTTGACCTATGGTGACCCTATGAATGACAGATTTCCATGAGCTCCAGTTATCAACAGCCCTATGCAGATCTGTAGTGGTTTGGGTATTGGGCTAGGATCCTGGAGACCAGGATTTGAATCACTGCTCAGCCATGTAAACCCACTGGGTGGCTTTGGGCGAGTCACACTCCCTCAGGTTCAAAGGAGACAAGGGCCAAAAAAAAAAACTCCTTTGAAAAAATCTTGCCAAGAAAGCCCCATGATAGGTTCCCGTTAGGGTCACCATAAGTCAGAAAGAACTTGAAGGCACACATTTTTTAAACAAAAACTTCTCTTCCAATAAGTCACACATCGTCTCATGCTATGTTCAAAGTACCATTGTCTCAGATTATTCATTTTGGCTTCAAGTGACAATTTAGGTTCAGTTTGTACTGGAACCCCTTTATTTGTCTTTTTGACAGTCCACGGTATCTCTCTTCCAGCATCATGTTTTGAATGATTTGATTTTCCCAATGAGCTTGCATCCCTGTGCATCTTGCAAAAGCAGCTGATTTGCCATTTCTTGTTGATGATGCTGGCTGGAATGTGGGTGATTATCCCAGCCATTTTAAGTGTATTACTGCCTGGTAGACTGATAATCACTGAAGCAAGTCTAGAAAGGGCTCAAATGCCATGCAGTCGATATGGCCTCCCTGAATTGGTATGTTATTTCTGAGAAGCAATTTCAGTCACTACTGAAAATGCCTTTAGCTCATATTGTGATAGCTTAACGTTAATCCCTGCCATTATCTCGTGGACTAAATAATACCCTGGCTAAATAATACACAGCAGAAGGATACATGCTCTTTAGGAGAGATACATACAGAATCACTCTCTTTCTACTCACAACAATTGAATTTTCACCTCTACTGTTCTCAAACTCATGAATCATTTTCTAGGCCTGAGATGCTACAAAAATGAAGCCATGTCAGCTGGAACAAAGGGGAAGGGAGACAGAAGAAAAGGACAGTACAGCACCAATCAAAATCAGCTGAAATATTTGGTAAATACAGAAGGTCTCTCAAACTTCTATGCACTGGAAGAACCCATTAAGGCACTTAGTGAACCATAAGCAAGAACATTTTCACTTGACTGCTGCTGTGTTGCATTCAGTTCTGTCTCTGAAAGAACTTGTGAGACTATACAAGAACAGTTTTACTGCATTTTCGACCAAAAACAAACATGTATATAATCTTTACGACAGAGAAAAAGATACCCTAACATCCACATAAACTGTTCAGTGTTCTTAAACTGAAAAAAAAAAAAAACAGTGGGTGCAAAGGATATAAGCACTGCCGTCCATCCTGACTTACGTAACTCAGAGTCAGTTTAGATACTGAACTGAGCATCACAGAAAAGCCTTCATCCATGTATGAGTTTGGCTAAGACATGCACTTTACTCCAGTCAAATTGTATATGGACTAATAATTACAAGTTTCTTCTGTAGATTATTTCAGACTAGCAGATAATGTTACAAAGTGTGCATGTTTCTGGAAATGTGTATGAACAGGCCTAAAGAAATCAGGTGCTTCATAAAATATTGCAAATCTTGCCAAGCACTGATTGGCTGCTGGGACAAAGAGGATGCAGCAAGGAGAGTCTCTCCCACCAAACAGTGGGTCTCATCTTATGTCAGAATGTTAAACTGGGTCAAGTCTGATTAGCAGTTGGATGAGAAACCACCAGGGCATGCTAGGGTCTCCAGATTAAGCTAGGAGAGAATCCTGCTTGAAAACTTGGAGATCGCCAGTCAAGTGGACAGTACTGTGCTAGAGTGGTCAATAATTTGATACAGTATATAGTAACTTTCCTATACTGCCAGAGTACTTAGTTTTCCTGTCCTCTTTCCTCCTCTTCCTGAGTTACAATGTGACCTTCCAGACGATGTGGAAAGTGCAAAGGTGGGAAGCAGAACTTGTTAATTGGAAGGTTGGTGTAATGAATTTTCCCCCAACAAGTCCCTACTGAGGACTTGTTGGGAGTAGGAATGGGAATAGGAATGAGCAGGGAAAATGTAGAAACTGAGTGAAAAGCCATATTATGAGAGCGCAAACCTGTACCTTAAGTACAGCATTTTAAAATTCCGTCAGCATTTCTAAGGTTCTACATTATTATACTTGAAAGCTCTTCTTCTGTGAAGCAGCCCATAGTAGGGATAAGTGAGAATTTAACTCAGTTTATTTTTCAGTTATCAAAACCCACAAATTACTCACGAAACTTGAGAAATGTCTTCATAAATAGAACAAAAGGAGATTTTAAATGTTGGATGGGGAGAAAGTGGATGACAGATCTATCCATTTGGGACTGAGGGTTTGGGGTGTGCAGGTTTGAAACTGGGCTTTAATTATGAATGTATTCAGTCTTGTTTGTGTTTGGTTATTCAACCAGGTTTATCCTGCTAAATCAGGAATGTCAAGGCTATAGTCCTGCATGGAGAGCTGAAGTGTAAAGTTCTGTGCAGGTGGAACTATCTACCTTCACATGGAGGACTTACCTGATTTCCAGTGGAGGCTAAATACTCTACAGGCCCCAGATCCCATCTGATCTTGAAACCTAAGCAGGGTCAGCCCTGGTTAGCACTTGGGTGGGAAAATGCCAATGAATACAAGGTGCTGCAGGCTTATTTGAGAGGAAGGAGCTGGCAAAACCACCTCATATGCGAGGAAGGAACTTGCAAAACCACCTCTGAGGATTCCTTACTTATAAAAACCCTATGAAATTCATAAGTCAATAGATGACTTGAAGGCTTATGCTTACACAGAGAGAGAGAGAGTGAGAGAGAGAATGGTATAGCTATTTAAAAGTTGGTGGAGAGTGGGAGGTGGCAGAGAAGCATCCAGCTTTGTCTCTGTAGATGGACATTCAAACAACAAAGATATTTTCTGAGACTTCCCAAGCATCTTCCAGAGGTCTCAGAGGATCATGCTATTGTTGCATCTGTTTACAGGCACATAGCTAGATGCTCCTCTATTGCTCTCCACTCTCCACTAAATACCATCTATACATCATTGTCAAAAATTTTCTCTATGGTCATAACTTAATGTTAAATTTAAACCTCTTATCCATATCCTTTCTCATGGTTCTGTTTGTATATTATGGCCCACATTTTGTGACCACTTAATCATACAGTCTTTTACTTGTTCATCCTTCCTTTCCATTCTTAACAGAAATCTATACATTTTAGCTATTAAACATTCATAACTGTTCTTCAAACTCTGATTTAAATGTTTCAAAACTAAACAGATTTCTATCCATATTAAAACATTTAGTTAACTGTCCATAAATAAACCAATTATAACCTTCTTGAAAAAGTTCACCACTTGATTTCATTCAATGGTTCAATATTCTTCAAGCAATAACAAATCCTTCTATGTTAACTATTAATCTTTAACAGTTATTTCTATGCATTATTGCTTTATTATGGGGAGCTCCACAAAGACATTTTAGTGTATTGTTTTATATTTGTTCCAAACTCTCAATATAGCATGTCTAACTTAATGATTATTAAAAATCAACATTCACCTTAAGTTTATCATATCATAAAAACCTATGCCAACCAAACCGCAAGTCAACCCCCTCCCAATTGAATAAGTCATTCCCCTTTTAAGGTAATTCAGTCATTCAACCAAACTAAGGAACAGGCATAAAAGTACAATTTCAAGTCAGGAATCCCAAGGCTTCCTCTTTGTTTTGCATCTTGCAAAATCTTAAATCTGACTTTAGGCTTCTTCCCTTGCTAGATAAATTTGGGGATGTCTTTGTGTCACTGTTTAAACAGCGCATCATTACTCACAATAGTTATTGGTTGAAACAAGAAACAACATTTTTGGCAAAACATTCATTTTATATTTGATATCCTACCCAACAAGGACAGCTTCAGTTTAGACCATCTTTATAACCTTGCTTAATTTCATTCCATATTTTGACATAATTGTTTTGAAACCAATTTGAAGTCTGATTATCAATGGTAATTCCTATTTCATTTTATTAACGATTTTAAAGTCTGTTTTCTCCATCAAAATGCTTTTTTCTTCTTTTGTCATGTTTTTAGTCAATATAAATATCTTGTCTCTATCAATTTTAAATTCAGCAAGAATTCCATAGGCATTTAGGATCTTGAGCAGTGTCTCCACACTTTTTAAAGCATCCAGTAAAAAAAAAAAATCACTGTCATCTACAAATGCTCTTTATTTGCACATTTGTTTCTTTACCATCACATCTTTAATTTTTTAATCTCTTGTCTTATTGTTCTATTAAGAACTTCTAAGATCAAAATAAAGAGTAATGGAGAAGGGAGACAACCTGGTCCCTCTTTGTATACTGCTAAACTTAGTTGTCTCTCTATTGATCAAAATCTGTGCCTTCTGTGAAGAATATATTGCTTTAATCCATGTAATAAAATTATGTCCAAAATTCATCTTTTTTGATGCTTCAATCATAAATGATCAATTCACATTGTCAAAAGCTTTTTTCTGAAGGCAAAAACTATGAACCTTGTTTTCATTATGACTTTCTAAATGTTCTAATATGTCTATCACATATCTTATATTGTCCCATATCAGCCTCTTCGGTAAAAAGTCACATTGATCTTCATGTATTATTTCCTCCAAGATCAGCTGCATCTTTTCTGTCAAAATTAATGCAAAAATCTTGTTGTCATTGTTCAAACGGGAAATAGGCCTATAATTCTTAGATTCTGTCATGTCTCATTCTTCTTTTGGTTAGCATTACACCAACTAACTGGAATCTTTCCTGTAGTTAAAATTGAAATCATCAGCTGTTGAAATGGTAGAAAGAACTGATTCTCCAAGTTTTTACAATAAGTTGCCAGAAGAACATCTGGCCCTGGAGCCTTTCCTGCTTTCACTTTCTTGGGATTATCTACTATTTTCACCACGGTGATAATAGCACTGTGTCTTGTTATCTGAAATGACTGGAAGGTTCTGCAAATCCAAATATTTTCCAATCTTCTCCATCAAATATGCTGTTCTTTATAGAGAACAGGGAAAAAAACATCTTTTTTTATCTCTTCGTTATCCAGTGACAATTCTGTACCATCTCAGATCTTCAGAATCAGTTTCTTCCCTCTGTCTTTTCTTAGTTGATAAGCAAACCACTTTCCTGGTTTATTTGCAAACTTAAAATGTTTTTGTTTAGCATATCTCATTTTTCTCTTCATTTCTTGAACCGTACTCAGAAATGTGCTTTTGTAAAACTTTTATTTTTTTCTTCAACAATGATAATTTACTTGGATTCCTCTTTAACTCTTTTCTTGATTTCATCCAAAATAGTTTGATTCTTCTGTTATCTTTGCCTTTTTACTTCTGCATTTTGTTGTACAAAAAATCTCCATCGTAACTGCTTTACTAACATCCCAAACAACCCTAATGTTAGCACCTTTATTCAAATCCTCCTCAATTTTTTTAACAAAAAAAAAACACCTTTTTGGTCTTATTCAAAATTTCTTCATTTCTTAACAATGTATTATTAAATCTCCAGTTATATTGAATATGCCTATTTTTAAAAGTTAATATTACCAGATTATTATTTGAAAAAGTCTTGGGAAGTATTTCTTTATCTAACTAGAGCTGTCTGACATTTGCCAATTTCTTCATAAATGGGATAAGAACAATAACATCAAATATTTTTTAAAAAAACGAATGTGGAAGAAAATGAAAGTTGTCAAATTGGCTTACAGGGCAGCATATGAATGTGCGTATGCATAGAAACAGAGGTCATTGCGGAACCTCTTGCTATAATCTTTGAAAACTCTTGGCGGACAGGAGAAGTTCCGGCAGACTGGAGGAGAGCAAATGTTGTCCCCATCTTCAAGAAGAGAAAAAAGAGGACCCAAATAATTATCGCCCAGTCAGCCTGACATCAGTACCTGGAAAGATCCTGGAGCAGATCATCAGTCAGTTTCTAATCACTTAGAAAACAATGCCGTAATTATAAAAAGTCAACATGGATTTCTCAAAAATAAGTCATGCCAGACTAATCTTATCTCTTTTTATGATAAAGTTACTTGCTTGATAGATGAAGGGAATGCTGTGGACGTAGTATATCTTGATTTCAGTAAGGCCTTTGACAAAGTTCCCCATGACATTCTTGCAAAGAAGCTAGTAAGATGTGGGCTGGACAGGGCTACTGTCAGGTGGATTTGTAACTGGTTGACTGACCATACCCAAAGGGTGGTCACCAATGGCAGATTCTCATCCTGGAGAGAAGTGACTAGTGGGGTGCCACAGGATTCTGTCCTGGGCCCGGTGCTGTCCAATATCTTCATTAATGACTTGGATAAAGGAATAGAGGACACGCTGATCAAATTTGCAGAAGACACCAAATTGGGAGGGGGGGTTGCTAATACGCCGGATGACAGGATCAAAATTCAAAGGACCTGGACAGATTGGAGAGCTGGGCCAAGGCTAACAAAATGAATTTCAACAGAGAGAAATGTAAGGTCCTACACTTAGGCAGAAAAAATGGTATGCAGAAATATAGGATGGGGGACACGTGGCTGGCTAACAGTACGTGTGAAAGGGATCTAGGAGTCTTAATAGACTACAAACTGAACATGAGTCAGCAGTGTGATGCGGCAGCCAAGAAAGCCAACGCAATTCTTGGTTGCATCAATAGGAGTGTGGTGTCTAGATCGAGGGAGGTATTGGTACCACTTTATTCTGCTTTGGTTAGACCTCATCTGGAATACTGTGTCCAGTTCTGGGCATCCCAATTCAAGAAGGATATGGATAAGCTGGAGCAGGTCCAGAGGAGGGCAACCAAAATGGTGAGGGGCCTGGAAGCCATGCCCTATGAGGATAGACTTAGAGAGCTGGGTATGTTTAGTCTGCAGAAGAGAAGGCTGAGAGGGGACATGATAGCCATGTTTAAATATTTGAAGGGATGTCATGTCGAGGAGGGAGTGGGCTTGTTTTCTCCTGTTCTTGAGACCAGGACAAGGAGCAATGGATACAAGCTGCAGGAGGGGAGATTCCACCTGAACCTCAGGAAGAATTTCCTGATGGTCAGTGCTGTCCGGCAGTGGAATGTGCTGCCACAGAGTGTGGTGGAGTCTCCTTCTTTGGAGGTTTTTAAGCAGAGGCTGGATGGCCACTTGTCGGGAGTGCTTTGAGGGTTTTCCTGCATGGCACGGGGTTGGTCAGGATGGCCTTTGTGGTCTCTTCCAACTCTACATTTCTATGATTCTATGATTCTAAACCTGTACACAGGGTAAGAATCTTTCAAATATGGCATAACCAAGGGCCACGCTACATAATCATAGCACTGTGGTTCCACTCTAACTACCATGGTTCCATCCTACGGATTCTTGGAATCTGTAGTTTAAGGAGGGGTACTTAAAATTCCCACCCAGAGAACCTCACCAAACTACAAAACCTGAGATATTGTTGAATGCAGTAATGGCAGTAAAAGTGGAAATTATAATGCTATAACTGTATAGTGAGAAAGGGCCCCTAGGTAGAACTCCTAATAGGCAGTATTGTGCATGGCAAGAACCATATGCAACTGTCATTTAGTAGGAGTATTTCATCCCCCACTTCCTAAAATGAATAGCAGTGTTTGGAGCTAATGCAGGGGTGGGCCATTTGTGGCCCTCCGGCCAACAATTCCCATCAGCTGTAGTGACATAGCCAATTGAGAGGGATCATGGGATCTGCAGTCTAACAATATCAGATGACAGATTATTTTCCTGGTTTTGCAAAAAAAAACTTTTGCTGCACTTGGCTCCCTCCATTGGAGAAATTAAGGCTTATTGTGCTCTTTATCATTTCCACTGACCTTTCTTTTGATCTGGTGGAGGGGGCCAAAACCTTTAATTTCTCAGCAGGGAGAGACGCTGCTGACATCTGATACATGCTGGATGAAACTCTTCAGATCATCTTTGCAATCAGGAATTAACAGTGGAAAGAGGGCAGAGGAAGGAAACGCTGATGCTGGGACAGCATCTTCCAGGTTGTTTTACTTTATGTTAGATTAAGATAAAAATCTACAAATCCACAGAATGGATGAGCTTTGATGGCCAGACTGCCTTGGTATAAAATGTCTTTTGGGATATAGCAGAACAAAGTAAAGGATACAAAAACAGAAAGATAGATTTGACCCTCTGTAATTTGTCTCCTGAACCCCAGCACAGGATCAACCACTAACAGCATTAAGAGACTATCAGATAATTTTTTTTCCTATTGTGTTTGTATAAGTTTCCAGGGCAGGAATGGATGGGAGTTATAAATCTGCCTGACATGCAGTATTAAGATTACCTCCACTGAGAACCTTGGAGGCTTACAGGCATCAATAGCAGAACGGCAATCATAACACCCATGGTATTTGTGCATATGATGCTTTCCTTGTGCCCCTAGTGTCCCTAATTCCATCTAAATCACAGGATGACTGTGACCTGTGACTATCTTAGGACTCGCCTCTGTCTGTCATCATTATTATAGCACCTGTCAGAACAGAGCTGTATAAAGAAAGCCCTACATATTAGATGCTTAGTACATATCATTGTGATTGGGTGAGAGGACACACAGAGCCAAAACTGTTCAGTTCTATTCTTGCCTCATCCATGAGTTGACTGGGATTGTCTTAGGCTAGCTACATAATCATCCCAGTTATAAAATGAACACAAGCCCACCAGTGTCAATTAGAGGCTTATGAACATGTTTAAATCTTTGTCAGTGGAAACAATTAAGGACAAACCAACAGATAAGTTCTGTTACTTCATCTGCAGTGGGATCCTGTGGTGACTGTGATGACTGTGAGTAATATCTTACAGTGTTGCACTACCGGGATACAGCAAAACCAGTATGGGGAAGGGAGTTATTCTTCCCATGTATCCCCGCCCCCCCCCAAAAAAAACAACAGGTAGATGGAAAAGTCCTCCAGGGCTCATTTTTTGGCAGCACAGTAGGCTAAAGGAAGGAAGGAAAGAAAGTTCTCATAAAATAGCTGGCAGAACTTTGGATTTAGCTCTGTGGGAACAAAAGGTGGTTAAACTTGGCTGGATTGTAGCGTTAATTATTTTGACCATACAAACTACACAAAGCTGGAGAATGCATGTTACAGATACCGGATGCTAAGCTAATAAGCAGCCCCTCTACCCAATTAAATGCCAGGCCTCTTAAGGGAATGTATTGTTCGGCACTAACCAAATGATCTTGTAGAGATGTTAACACCTCCATAAAATATCCCTAGTACAATGACCCAGCAATGCTGTCAGATACTTAACCTAGCATAATTAACTATGCAATCGATAATATAATTGCATAAATTGCCTAATATCAGTTAAGCTAAGCTGCAGATATTGAAGAGGAAAAACCCAGATAATTGCTGCATGTTACTTGGAAGACGTCATCTTAGACATTTAACTTGCTCCAGATAGAAGGGATAACATGATTCTCATTCTAATGTAATCAGTATCATACTCTCATCCACTTCAGTTGCATCTTAGTTTAAGTAGTTTTCAGAAAGCATCATATTTAATGTTCAGTTTTAAGAAACTGGCCATAAGGATTCATAAAGTCTCTCTATCTCCTGCTGTTTTTATAGCTGGACATGGATGTTTTTAATATATGATTAACCATAATAAGCTCACTAGAGTTCTACCAACTTTTCCGGAAGATCAGGTTACATTTTCAGCATGTAATGCTGATAAAATCTAATTTGCATCTTTTATCCAGAAAGCGAACAGTGTTTTCTTAACAGTAAGAAGCCAATGTGTACAGTCTCTACAGTGGAAATTAATGTAAATTGTAGCAGATGCAGGGGTTGTTTGTTTCTTACCCAGGGGTTTCTGCAGCACTTAAAAACAAATGGGATTAATCTTTTCTTAATCTGAAAACTACATCTGTATTTGGAAATACGTAAAATGGCATTTTTGTGTAATTTAATGAGTTTAAACACTGCAGAAGTATTTTCAAGCAGTGTTATTGAAGGCAGCCTACAACTTCGCAGAACGTACATTTAATCTACCAACAAATGGAAATTGAATGCCACATCAAGACATACAAAACAATGAGGCAATGGAATTCTGAAGAGATAGAGTGTACTCCTAATAGAGTTGCCATATTACCCAGTTGCTTCTAGGCAAACAGGTATCCATTTGGACCTTTATCAGTCCCAGATTCCAAAACTGTAACTAAAAAAAATTAAAAAGAAGTCTCCAGTCTTTCTGGAAATTGTTCTCCCCTATGAGTATCCTAGAAATGAATCTGCTATTTTCTATGACCATTTAGCCAATGAGTGAAGTACATAGCTTCATAGAGACCTAAACTTTATACTGACTCTCTCCCAATTGCCTGGGTAAATGTTGCCGTTTGTGGGAACAGCCAGTCTGTTTGCAGACAGGTAAGATTTGTTTTTCTTGAGTTGTCTGCTAACAATGCATAGAAACCAATGGAGCCAAGCTACAGGGATAAATGGGGGAAAGCACAAAAGAATACATTATCTGGGCAAAGCATGATAAAATGCCATAATACCATAATAACATTTCAAGTGAGATGGAGTCTCTTGTTTTTGGTGCAACAAACTCATATGACACTATTGGTCATCTTTACTAGGTTTCCAAAAAGCTGGCAGTTCTGTCTTACTTCCCTCAGGCTTCAAGGGAAATGAGCCTGGCACTACCAGGAGGAAAGAAGGAGTTGGCAGAAGGCAGGAGGAAAGGAGTGGTATATACAAGTATATTAAGGTTAGATAGATAATTTGATCTAGAAATCTCAGCTTCACAGTAATGTGGAAGAATAAAATAATTTGAAAGGACTTGCTCAATACTGAGTATGTTTCACGTTGGATATATACTTTACAGAGAGATTCTAGCATATATGGTAGATCCCTTTGAACTCAACCATATGTTCAATTAAGTTGACTGGATATTACATCTGAGAAAATGTACACAGGAGATTTATATTGTTGTCTTTGACAGAAATTCATCCCATTCCATATTACACTGTAACCCATAGAAAAGAAACAAAAGCACAGCTATTAGGTGTTAGCAGTCATACACCCTCATGCTTTAATATGGTTTAATTGGCATACATTGAAATTGATATATCCTATGGCTGCATATCCAGGCTGGCCAAGAGGAAAGCTTGCCAAACACATGTATTATGAAATTAGGCCAGAAAAACACTCAATAGGCATGGTGAGGTCATAGTCAGGAAATCCTCAGGAAACTCCAAAGATAATAGGCTGCTGCTAGCCTTAATGACTTTGCTTTCTTAAACAACAGTGACTGAGCGTTTCCCACCAGAATACTGATTGTCTTAAACACTCTTCCCTTCACTCTGCAATCTATTCCATTATCCTCAGACCCGTCCACAAACACTGAGCTACTGGACAAACATTAGGTCTTTTGTCACCTAATGCAAAAGCCATCAGCTTATTCCAAACCTCACTGTCCACTCTGCAAACTCCACTATTTACTCAGCCAGAGAACCATTTGCATCCATGCCCTCCAGGCAGAAATGGTATATAAAAACCCTAGTTTTGAGCAGCTAGCTTGCAGTACTTTGGTTGCTGAATGTCACTCTGTCATTCTGATGCCTGATGGTACTGTCCTTAGACAAAAATTTAAGCCAGATCACTGCTTTTTCATTGCTCTTCTGAATCGGTAGATACCACCCACTCTCTGACACCCCTCTATCAACTTTCCTCCCTTTTCCTTCCTTTAGCCTTGTGTGAGTGCATAACTGTTCGGATCCTATGCGAGAGTGACTGAATTTCCCTCAATAAAACACTTTTTAGTTTATTTTTGAATCTCTGACTGGTTCTTCCCTGCAGAAGACCCCATAAACATTGGTGTCAAAGATCTCATTAGATTACCTCCCCTTCCCAGGACTCCTAATTTGAGTTAATAATTCCCTACTTTTGCACAGAGGTACTAGAATCATGGGTGGACCTCTGAGTCACCCACATTTTGGGGTAACATAGGTGTGTGGAAATGTGGGTGAGTAGGACAGGTTTTTATTGAGGAGAAGTGGCAGTAAAACATGAGAGATTCACATCTACCACATCAGATTGGTACTTGCTTTGAAATGAATACATTTTCTTACATGAAGGAACAAAATTTATTTAAGAAATACTGGTCTGTTAAGTTCAAAAATGCAAAAGTAGTTTACACTCAATTAGCTCAGCAGTGTGGAGAGAAGACGGCAAAATCTTACCCTTTCCAGTAGGCTCAGGCAACAGCAAACTGATGTTGCTTTTTCACATGTGTCCTGGTATTCATCTGTAAAATGTTGGTAGTTATGTATATTTACAGAAACCAGTATGGTATAGTGGTTTGAGTGTTGGACTACAATCCTCCAGATCAGGGTTCAGTTCCCCAACCATGGAATCCACCAGGTGATGTTGGGCATGTCATTCACTCTCAGCCCCAGAAAACCACATAATAGGTTCACCTTAGGGTCGCCATAAGTGAGAAACAATCTGAAAGCACACAACAAGAAATATATATATACCCCCCAAAAAAAAACTTTAGACATGGATTAAATCCTTTTCCTGTATTATTTTTTTTTCCATTAAGTGAGGGTAAATTTAGGTACACCTAGCAGCACCAGTGATGTTAGGCATGGGTTAGGTTTCAGGTGTTTGTTTTACAGATCAGCAGTCCTAACTTAAGAGGGCATGTACCTTCAAAAACCATATAGAAGGATGCAAGCCTTGCAATGTGAATTTGTAGCACTGTGACAGTCAGTAACATCTACTCCAGTATTCATGATTAAGTACCTATCCTGTAAAATCCAAGTACTCCAGCTTAACTGATTTGTGAAGCAAGCTTTCAGATAGAAAGTATTATATTGCCATTTTTATGGTGCTGTTTTTATATTAAAAATAGCTAATAACCATCTTCCTCTTCCCCTTTACCATCCACCTTGCAAACAACCCAATCTTATTCCGGTTCGTTTTTGTGGCCATAAAGCAATATCCTGGTAAGAATATTGCTGGGAGCAGTAATTGAGTGAAATAGGCTATGAATCCTATTCCTGTCCCAGTCTAGCAAATACATGGCATTACAGAATAATTGTGTTCGGTTTGTGGCAACAGCAACAGGAGTGTTTTATTGCTGAAAGCATAATAAGAAAGAAAGAAACAGAAAAGAAGCAAAGCTCCTGTGTTTTCCAACACTATTTGGATGCAGTGACATAGCTTTTTCTCCATCAAACCTAAACAGTTTTAGATCCAACTCTATAGAGTTACTGTGCGAGCATTTCAACAAGGGATGAATATTGATACTTTTTCCATGAAAACCCCCAAAGCATGGGATTGCTTCCGGAATAAAATTTCCTATTACTCTTGGCTTTTTCGTATTTAGAAACAAAGGGGAAAAGAGCATAGATTTAGAGTTGATTTTTATAGATGTTAGCTAGCATCCTGTTGGTTACTCTCAACTAAAATAGACCTATTCAATCAATTGTTGAATGGTGAGTCAACACTTAGGTAAATTCCATTGGTGAAATGAGTTTATTCTAGTCAGAACTAACAGGATTTAAGCCATTAAGAACTCGGGGGAACTAGCCTACATTCTAAAACATATAATCATATAAATATACATACAAAGGGACACTTCCAGATGAAAGCCATAAATAATTGAAACAAGATTTTTAAAAAATTAAACAAAAAGACTGGTTAAAAGAAAACTTTAAAAGCTACAAGTGAAAAACGTTTACATGTAAGTGTTGAAGTAAATTAGCCCCCCTCCCAAGGCTTTAATAATAAACCATGTTTTGACTTTGCACCAGAAAGAAACCAAAATTGGTGCTGGCTGGAACTCCAAGGAGAACACATTCCACAGTTGGGGTTCCACAAGAAAGAAGGACCTTTCCCTATGGCCTTCTTCTTCATATTACCCATACTGATGGGACTCTGAGGCCATTTCTACACTACACTGTTATAGTGCTATCATTCCACTTTCAACTTCATGTGGAATTCTGGGGTTTGTAGTGTACTGAGGCCAAAGAGCTCTCTGGCTGAGAATTCTAAATGCCCCTCCCTAAACTGCAAATCCCAGGATTCCATAGGATGTTCAAAGTGGAATAATAGCACTATAACAGTGTAGTGAGGACATGGTCTGAGAAAGGCTCCTCTTGCAGACTTCAGTGCTTGAGCAGGTACTATAGGGAGAAGCAGTCTCTTCCTAAGCTCTGCTTCTTTTTCCTTTTAAATTTGAGTCACATGGGTGGGTCAACTGTCAGGGATCACGTAGAAAAGGGAACAATATCATGATGCAGCACAGCCCAACAGTTTCAGCTGTGATGCTAACATCATTTATGATATCAATGAGAAACCTGAAAGAACAGGTGAACACTTTCATGAAGGAATTGCTTTAAAAAGTTGAGGAAAGGAAATTATATTTAGCACTGTGGAGAATGTTCACAAAACAGAGTTTCAGCTTAGCTTTATTTAGTGGATTGTTTCATATCAGAAGAAACAGCAAGAGGAGGAAGGTGTGACTCGTGAGTGATATGTCGTTCCTCATATTTTGGATCTATAATTTGGATCTATAATTGCTATGGAGCTTGCATGCCTGGGACTTCTCAGCAAGACACAGCACATGGCAGGAGGTCACCAGCTACATGTCACCATATTTCTCCAAGTCATAGTTCAGTCTAAGCAATGCCGTAAAAATTAAGCTCTGTCCACACTGAGTCACGTCTTCTATTTTCAAGGTTCAAGATATTACTCAATTTATTTTTCACATTCCTAGCATGAAGGACAAATTCTCTGTCCTGCCCAGTAAGAAAAAAAAATACAGTCCTTGAAGCATAAACATGAAGAGTGGCTAAGGGTCAAAAATAGAAGCAGGTATCATTTACCTGATGAGAAGATACATTAGACTCAGTCCACTAGGCATGTCTTCCACTGAAGCAAAACATATGGAAGATGTATTTCATTTGAATTCTGTAGCATCTTGAAGATGGGAAGCAGGTACAGAACTATCCCAAGCACACTCCGCAAAATATTAGGGGGAATCCTGTTGAGCATATTTCCATGTGTAACGCAGAGTTACGTGTACATGTATTTCTTTTAGAATGTTGCACAAGGAGATATTCACTAACTCCTCATGTAACATCTAAAAATACCTTCCTGACATTGTAAACCACTGGGGGCTGCCACTGTGGCCATCTACCAGCCATGTATAGGAAGCAGATGGCAACCCACAGTACCCACTTGCAGTTGAAGAAACGAGAAATGAGATCTCTCTCCCATATCCCCAGCAAGTCACCTTCCCCGTCAGTCAGCAGTCAGTGGGGGCTGGTTGTTTCTATGTTAGTGGGGTGCTGGATCTGACCTGAGTTTTAGTCCAGATTTTAATGGATAGTTATTAAATTTATTTTGACAATTATATTTTTATAATGCATAAATGTGTTAAAACATGCCAGATATTACATATAGTAAAGTATTCAAAATAAAACACTAGATTTCTGTCAAAGGGGGAGAAGTGTGTGTTACTAAAGCACCTAATTGGGGGGGGAGTGATTGCAAAAGGCCCATATATTTCATAAACTGAAAACTCCACAATATTCATTCTCTGACCAACTTGCACCTTGTAGGACAACAGAGGAATATCTAAAGGACAACTAACTCATTTCCAGACATGAATTGCCCATGTTTATGGCTTCTGAAACTCCAGAGAAAAACATAGACATTGTGTTCATGATTATGGCTACTGAAAGTGTAGTGGAGAAATTGGAGGTTCTGGAAAATGTCACAGGCTGTTAGCCCTAGACAGTCTTCATTGCCATGAATTGGAAAGCTGAATAAAGGATATAAGGAGAGAGGTAAGCTGCCAGCAGAGACCATATCAAAGCCTGGCTGGACATCAAGGACCACACTAGTCTTTGTGGAAAGGGTAATAACATTTGCTCCAAAGCCAACTGAGATGATTTTTACTTTCATTAACAACCACATCGAGAGAAAGTATGTGCTCCTCCACAGAGCTAGCCTATGAGCTTTGCCCAAAGGCCAAATACTACCTGGACTCAAATGCTCAATGTGTGCACATTGTCCAAAATCATATTGGTTACATATGCTCCAGTTGCTGCAATGTATGCACTTTTTTTTTTCCTGAAGTTGGAGGCATCCAATATCTCCTTGTGTAAACACCCACCCACCCTGTGCAACCTCAGTTTGAGGCACCAGGGTGTACCCCATGGCAAATCAGTGGCCAAGGGGCTAGGGAGCCAGATACAGTTTTGCACCCAGTAAAAAGGAAGTGTCATCACCATCCCAGATGTCTATCAACTCATTGGAGGTCCCGGAAAGTGATCACTGTCCCTTTTCCAGGCTACAAAAGTGCAATCAGATGGTTCCCAGGAGTTCGTCATCTGCTCTACAGCCACCAAGTGGTCATGGGGTGCTCCCCAATGCCTCAAGATGAAATTGCAGGTAAGAGTAGAAGAGGAAGCACAGTGGAAGTACACCTAGTGGAGCATTAACAAAATCCATGACATGTGTAAGAGAAAACCCATGTGAGAGTGTTGGCAGGGCTAGCAATACAGCCCAACTACACCTTTTCTTTGTTTCAATCTCTTTGCAAAAATGTCAGCAGTAAACACAGCCCATCTATGGTTTGTGCAGAACCTGGGAAAGTTACATTTGAACTACACCTCCTGAATCCCCCAGCCAGCATGGCCAGAAAAAAGTAACTTTTCCAAGCACTGGGTTTCTGAGTATTAGGTACGCATTCTTAAATGAGATCTTCTAAAAATGTAACATGTAAATGTGAGAAACTTATTTTATTGCAAACACAGAATTCTTAACCATTACTCTCATCTAGAAGTCAGGGACTTCCAGCTCAGCAGCTGCCCTGACATTGGCCTGCAGGATTCCTGTAATATCCCTAAGAAAGCAAATATTGGATTTTGGAGGATGCAGCACAGAAAAAGCAAATGAACTGCATCTTTTCAGAACTTCTCAGCTGGAAGTATAAGTAGAGAAAAGAAAAACATGGAAACAGTCCAAAGTTTTGCCATTCTCTTTTCCCATCTCCCCAGTGGGAACTGTCTGACTGCTTATTATTCAGCTAGTGTTGCTTTCTGTATGAATATCTTCAGGGATTTAAGGCCCTTTATAACAGAAGATGCTGAGGGTTTTTTAAAAAAGACAACGTCTTTCATTTGCTTAGAAGTGACCTTTCATGCCCATCGGCATAATGGGAAGCTCTAGAAGACTGGAATGTAAATCCAGCCATCAGCGCTACTGGGCATATACTGTTACATGTCCCTAGCAGCAATGTTTTGCCTGTCTATTTCTGTCTATTTATCTCTCCATCCATGCTTTCGGCTTATATCCCACCTTGCTGTACTAGCAAGAACCAGTGTAGCATAGTGGCCTGAGCACTGGACTATGACTCTGGAGACCAGGGTTTGAAACCCTGTTCAACCATAGACACTTTAGGCAAGTCACACTCTCTCAGCCCCAGCAGAAGGCAATGGCAAAACCCCCTGTGGACAAATCTTGCCATAAAAACCCCATGATAGGTTCCCCTCATGGTCAACATAAGCTAGAAACAAACAGAAGGCACACAACAAGAACAACTTACTACACCAAGTACCCCAAGCCTCTACCATGCCATTATAATTCTTAAAACTATAATCAAGTACTCCTAATTTTTTGAATACTTTTGGTCTACTTCTTTAAAATGTTGTTGATAAAGCGTAGAGTGGATATGACTGATAAAAGTGGGAACAGATGAAAGCAACAGTCAACTAGAATTGACACTTCTGTTTTAAGTCACCTAATGTATTATTGCAGCAGTAGAACTATGTACTGTAATTGAAGTGTACAGAAAAGCTGGTGGTACTTGAAGACCAAACTTATATGAAACAAGGGCCGTGATCCATCATCACTATATATGCAGTGTAAAGAGCCACACATGCAGCTCTGCACCGTTTACCCTCCCACCCACCCCTGACTAGCCACTGTCAAGCCCTGCAGGGTACTGCTATTGCTCTTAAGTAGCCAGAAGGAAAGAAGAGGCAATGTAGATGACTACAAACCAACCCATCCCAGCTGCAATTGCAGCCAGAGGGAAGAGAAATGAGGTCACTCTCCAGAATGGGAGAAACAACTTTGTTTCTCTTCCCCTCCAGCTGCAGTTACAACTGAGACAGGACACTGTGGGGCCATTTCCACATATGGCCATATGGCCCCTCCCTAAACTGCAAACCCCAGGATTCCATAGGATGTTGAAAGTGGAATAACAGCGCTATAACAGTTTAGTGTGGAAATGGACTGAGCTTTCTGGGTAGGAGAGGAACTCAGCACATTGGTCCTTGGGGGAGCTGAGCCTTCTGGATAAGGAGCTCTATATAAAGGCATGGCTTGCATTTTTGAGGCAAATTCCTTCAGGGAAGGGGGAGGGTGTTGGGGGAATGAGAGTTTTCCTTAGAGGCCTAGTGAGAGGCAGAAGAAAGACCAAATTATTCCTGAGTGAAACCCTGACTTAATGATTTAGCTAGGGAAGCCAAAGGTCTGAGTGTATTTGAAAACCTAATACCTGAATACTGGGTTGAGCTGAGAAATTTGGTTAGGCATTTTAGAAATTCTAGTTTGCCTGCATATACTACCTTTCCTCTGCTTGTTATGTTAATAAAGATAGTATTCTATTTTTATAGTTTCTGAGTTGGCAGAGTAATCTTCTTCAGTTCTAATGGTATAGAGATATGCTCAACCTTAAAATACCATAGCACTCCAGACTGTCTCAACAGAGCAACTGATGGTCATCAATCTGTTTCTTCTTCCTGCCGAAACTTTCCTTTGTTCCCTCACCTGCCCAGATATTAAGGAACTATCACAGTTCCCATCAATGCTTTGTCATCTAATGCTTCTAAGGGCCTGGGTCCTTGACAGAGTCTTTGCAGGATTCTGCCTACAAGAATCTTGGCCCTGACTGAGTCTTTGCAGGATTCTGCCTGCAAGGATCTTGGCCCTGACTATAGCTTCTGCAGAATCCTGCCCAGTAGCTCAGGCATAGCTAGCTGCTCAGATGCAGGGTAGCTGAAGAGGCCAGGAGCCAGCTATATAACAGCTGAGTTTTCTCTGCTGCCTTTGCCACAGCAACGTGGTCTCCTGTGCTGCCTGTAGCCTTTCCTGACGCTTCAGTAGACCTGGCCTTGCTGACTTCTAACTCTGGGCTCTGACCACTGGCCTGTTTCCTGGACCTGCCCCTGGTCCCTTGGACTCCTGATCCCAGGTCAGACCTTTGCTGCCTTGGACTGTTGCTGGACTCTGACCTCTGGCCTCCTGACCCAGTGCCTGTTCCCTGTCTCTGCACCTGCACCTGATAATCCTAACAGCCCATGCCCTGGACTTTGACAATGCTAAAACCATTAGCCCATTCCAGACCTCATTGTTTGCTCTGTCAGAGAGCCATTAACACCTCCCCATTCAGGGCAGAAAAGGGGCTCTGAGCTTGGCAACTTATAGTACACTGGACATAGGTTGTCACTCTGCTGCTCAGATTCTTGTTCTTGAGATACCGTCAGACCCCAATCTGAGCCACAGAACTTTGTCTCTTCTTTTCAGGATAGGTAAATATAGCCCACTGCTTCCCAACTCCTCGCTATCCAATTTTCCCTTCTTTTCTTCAGTTAGCCTTTTATGATTGTGAGACAATTTGAATATTGCAAATGTTTGTGATTTCCCCAATAAAATATTCTTTTAATCTATGACTAATGTCCCTGCATTAGTACTAGTATACAAACATGCAAAGTTACCCACCTCTCATGGGCCTTCCTTTTGAGCTATAATTCCCCACTTTTCAATGAAGGCATTGGCGCTGCAGGTGAACCCCTGAGTCACCCACCTTTTGGAGTAACACTCTCAAGAACCACACAAGGCTATTGGAAAATGAGGCAAGAAATGTTGGATAGAGAGCAATGAAAGGGTGATAGTTACCAATCCTGAAGCAGAAGGTAGAGAAGTAGCTCAGACAGCAAGTCTGAGGGTAGCACAGGGGGACAGAGATCTGGGCACCACAAACTACATCCAAAGTACTACAAATTATGAGGGCTGGAGCTAGGGTTATACCCTATTTCCTGCCTTGAAGGAGGGTGTGTGGACAAAGTGGTAATGGCTTTCTCACAGAACTGACAAAGGAGTCCAGAATGGGCTGATTGTCTTAACTCTAACTGACAAAACATTGATGGGAGTCTTGATAATCTCTTAATGTTTTGGTCAGGTAGTGTGAATAGAAAAGGTCTTTATAGAATTATGTTCACAGTAGGGTACCTGATTGCTTCACCTGGACAGTTTTGCTTGTTATAATTTTTGGGAGTGCTTACAACATACAGTTTTGAAGGGATTATCACAAACACATTAACATTGGGCTTTCTCACCTAATCCTCTCTGAACTTATGACCTGATCATGTCTGAGGTCATCCTGACCTGGCATATGCTTACAGCCAGTGCTATTTCAAACATGTGTTTCAGCCATAAAGGTCCAATTATGAAAATAGCACATCCCACAGAATGGGGGTGTATGGTGTGGTAACACCCTGGATGCCCAAAATCATAGTCCAACACTCAGACCACTATACCTTATGTATTCTTTTTCGAAATTATACTGTTGGAATGGTCGAAATCACATATGTTGTTGGAATTGCACCATCAGTTGATTTTTGTCAGCTGTTTGATCTTTTGCTACCCTACAGGCAAGCAAACTGATCCAAACTAGCACAAGAGTATTTAATAGATCCTCTTAAGCATTTTCTCCATTTGCACTTAATATATTAAGATAATATAAAGAATAGCAATAAAGTCAGGTGTGATAGTCCATTAAAATAAAATTATACAAGCGATAGTCAGGTCATACCTTCGTTGGAACCAACCAAATATGGAGAAAATTTTATGCTAGTTTTGGAGAACTTTGTATCTTTTTACTAGGCAAGACATTACTCCCAAAAAAAGCAGATTGTTGGTGTTAAACAAAAAAATTAACCTGATTTTGAAACCTGTGACCCAATTTTCCAATTGTGAAGTTTTCACAGTCAGAGCAGAGTATAAATGTGAGCTGGAGGTAGACTCATTAACTTAAATGGATTAGTGTCGAGTAGATTTCAGGTTACACACAGAACTGATGGGACAAACATTCACCTAATGACAGACTTGCACATTTTTAGAAACTAAGTTCCAACCATTCCTCAGATTTCTCTTCAGTCTTAGATGAAACACTGGCAAGCAAAGAACAAAATGAAAGAGACATGCGTGTGACCCCAAAACATGGGTGACTCAGAGGTCCACCCACAGTGCCAGTGCCTCTATGAAACAGTGGGGAATATTAGCTGAAGAGGAGGTCTGCAAGAGTGGGGTAGCTTGATGAGATGGGGTTGTTAGAGTGGACAATGGTCTGGAATGAGTTAATGGTCTTAAGCATTAGGTGACAAAGGGACTGATGGGAATTGTGATAGCTCTTTAATGGTGGGACAGGTGAGGGGACAAAAGAATAGTTTCTATGGACAAAGGGAGAAGGTCGAAGAAAACTGGTCATTCTGTGGAAGCAGTTTCATCTAACCTACCAGGTAATCTGTCTTTTCACAGTTCAAAGGACAGTAAGTACAATAGGAAATTAACTATAGTGAATGTTCACATCATTACTTCCCACCCATGCCTACAACTGCATGGGAGATAAAGAAAAGAAAGAAAAAGGCCTCCCACCCTTTAGCCCAGGGGTGGGCAAGTTCATTGGGGCTGGAATTATATCTCCCATCTACCCCTGGGACTTGCCACAGGCCTCATCACCCTGAGAACCCATACGTGGCCAGATGTCCATTTCCAATTCTCTAAAAATCTTACTTTTGGTTGAAACAATGTACAGGAGATGCACACCTTATTTTGAAGCAGAATCACACCGCTTGGAGCACGAGTCTCCATTTTAAAAAAGGAAAAGAAACTGGCCGCAGCTTCTAGGTGTCAAGGGACACAAAATTTGGCACAAGGGCCCCATGTTGTCCACCCCTGCTCTACCACTGTAAAACATCATCCTGCCTCTGTCCCATTGCAAGGATGTGAGCACTTTGAGTGCAGGGGGTGAGTGTGTTGTCATCAAGGCTTCATGATGCCTTCAGGGCTTAAGGGGAAAGCAAAAACCCATACAAACACATGTCCATTTCTGAAGCTGTCACATGGATAGAACAGCCACTGCACAGCTGTTCTTAGGCTAGTTAGACATATTGAAGTTACTTAACACATTGTGATTAGAAACATAAAATGAAGTTTGTTTCTGCTGTCCTTCTGCAACATACAGTTCCTCCAAAACAGGCACTGTCTAGCTATAAGGAAAGGGTAAAATATTCTTTAAAAATAAAAATCATAAAATAAGCATCTGTAATCATATTCAAATAACAGTTTATAATTATAATGGATTGTAATTTTTTTTCAATAAAAGAATGAAGAAAGGACATTACCATGACCACTCTCGTCTCAGTGGGCCCTACCATACTAGTCAACATGTTGACAAAGGTCTGTTTGCTGCCTGCCCTCATCACTCATTATTCCCAGATAGGAATGGCCTGTGAAACCCTGGACTATTATCCTATACAAGTGCCCCAAAGAACTGCCATGAAAATGCATGGTATTTCTATTGGATCACTGACAGACTCCCAATATATAGTCATGCTACTTGTGAGAATCAGTACCTCCACCTGTGTGATTTATAAGCAGTCAACAGTATTTTCATAATAATTGCATTTGTTTTTTCAAAAAAGAGGAAGCAAGTTATGAATTTAGATGGGAATTAAGGATGGAGTGGAGGGGGCTGACAATGTTTGGTATATGTATGTATACCAAAGATGTTGAATCTCCCTCTATCCCCTTCTCTAATAGAGGAAGGCTCCGACACTATCACTATGTCAAAAGAATTTGCATTTTCATAAGATTTCATTCCCTGCCAGTGCTTTAGGATGTCTGTAGCAGCGACATTCCAAATACACTCTAAGATTTGAATTGCAAATTTGATCCTGTTGCCTTCTTGTTGACTTTTCTTCTATCCTCATCCATTCCTGTACCAGCATGATCCTCTAAGCCTCACTCATCTACATTCTCCAAGAGTGCATGCTTTCATGAGCTCTAAAAACAGTGGGACCTTGCACAAGATGAAGGAATGAGAGAACTAGACCAGCATGAGCCACATGGGTCTGGGATTTCACAAAACCTCTAGTTTCTGGTTTTCACAAAGTAAAGACTTTTCATTTTTGTGGTAATACAATGGGACCCATCTGTTCTCTTCTCTATTTTATACACAATTCAGACAGGAAGGTTCACACTGAGTTGCAGCAAGAACAGAGCTTAATAATTCATACCATCCAACTAAGTGAAAATGTTACTTCAAGCTGTTAGAAAGCTGAAGAACGGTTGCGAGAGATTATTGCATTAGGAAGGTGGGGGCCAGCTTCAATCAAACAAGGTTTTTAGTGGTGAGGAGGGGGACATTTCTGGAATTAAAATATGAAGAATATGACAAAGGGCTTTAGATTTTTTAGAGGGCTCTTGAAAACTACAGGGGTGGAAGGATGTGTCAGAAGGATTCCCCCCCCCCACTTAGTTTCTCAAGCATAGTAAAGCATTTGCTGCTTCACAATATTGAAATAGTACATATTAGAATAACAAACTAATGTTCTTCCTCTTAAGATAGATAAATACATTGATTGCTAGAATACTGATCTTTAACTTTAACTTTAACTTTAAACCAGTGATTAGAAGAAATGTATTGTCACAAACTCTGAGGAAGATATCAGTTCCAGCCTTTTTTTAGTCCTGATAATGTCATAATATTAACCTATACACTGTGGGGGGAAACTGCAGCATTGGCAGAAGCTTTACTTTCCTTTTTACCTGTGCAAACAAAGTATGCTCCGAAATTAGGCCCACCATGTTTAAAACTTTCTATCCAGTAGGGGAGCCTATGTTTGGTGAGGAGGCTTTCCCTGACATGGTGGGCTGAGCCACTGCTCATACTCAAACCATGAGTTATGGGCACCACCTCTACATTTACCTCTTTTTTTACAATCATGAGAGCTAAAAAGAGAATCTTCATTGGCACCACAGTTAAACAGAAATTGCCTCAAGCAGTTTGGGAAGTGTGATAGAAAAGCCAAACAGGACCTTCCTGTAATGTGGAAAACCAATAATAATTAAGTTATTGACAATTTCCTGTACTTTTTAGAGTGGCCATTTATACATGGTCAAAAAAGATGGAACGTATCATCAAAGAAGAGGATAAAAGGTGCACAGATTTGCATAAAGTTTGTATATGCTCATTTATGTAGAGATTTGTGCATTTAAATATCTGTAGTAATATGTATTGTGAGTGTCTGTTTGGGTGCACATGCACATGTGCATATCTCTACCTTTGTTCAAGCCTGTCTAACCTAGACATGTGAAATTTTGCGTGCATTCTAAGTGGACTCTGGGGTGTGTGCTGCAGCACTATTTGATTTAAAAAATGTATTAATTCATTTTGATCAATTTCTATCTCTGTAACCTACGCTACCATTTTGAGACAGTAGGTGGCAGACTTCCCAAGCACAATTTATCTCTGATTCAGGACAACTGCTCTTTCGAAAGTTGAGATTTTATAGGAAGCCAGACAATGGCGGAGCTTGGAGTGTGTGGAGGGGGATCAGGAGGGGACGTGGCTACAGCACGGGGGGCGTGGCCAGGGCACGTGGAGGCATGGCTACCGATTCAGCCACCCCAAAAACATTGCTGCCTGGGGCAAATCGCCCCCCTTGCCCCTCCGTCCTACACAACTGAAGTCAGATTGCTCCCTTCCCCCCCCCGACAAAAAAAAACAACCAGCAAAAGCTGCTGTGGGAATAACTGAGAAAACAGCAGAAAGAATGGGAGAAGGAATATCCAGAAGTGAGACTCTGGGACAGAAATATGCAAGACAGGAAGCAAACATAGTGACAGTGGCTGAAACCAGGAACTGTGAAAAGAAAACGGTGCATTCTCTTCCAAACGGTTATCATTTATTTTTCCAAATCATAAATTACAACTGGCTCAGTGTCAACTCTGCTATTCTCCTTTCTCTTCTCTATATTATTAATCGGTCCCTTTCTACTGGTACATTTCATTCTGAGTTTAAACACGCTACTGTTTTTCCAATTCTTAAGAAGCCTTCACTTGATCTGTCTTCTCCTTATCCATCTTTATCTTTATTATTGCCCCGTTTCATTGTTGCCTTTTCACTTTCCTGCTTTGGAACGTGCTGTTTATGTACATTGCCTTGAATTTCTTCCTCACATTGCTGTAATGGATCCCTTTTGATCTGGGTTTCACCCTTTGCATTCTATGGAGACAGCTCTTCCAAAAACCACAGATGATCTCCTTCAGGCCAAGTCAAACGGCCTACATTCAGTCCTTATTCTCCTTGATCTCTCTGCGATCTTTGACACAGCTGATCATGCTCTTTTGTTGGATAAACTTCATGACCAACAGCTTACTGATTCAGTCCTCAGCTGGTTCACATCTTATCTCTCAGGTTACTCATTTAATGTGATAGCTGGAGTTCATGTATCTTCTTTTCCCTTTCTGGTTGGGGTTCTGCTCTAGGTCTCTTGTTGTTTCCTTTTTATACACTACCTTTAGATAATCTTGTCAGTTCATATCCTTCTCAATATCATCTTTATGCTGGTGATATTCAGCTATATTTCTCTACTCCAGATACTCTCTTTTGAGACTGAACATCATGTTCAATCTGAAGCTATAGCTTGTCTTTCAGCTATCTCAGCATCAGTGCTTCATTGTCACCTAAAACTTTTCCATCCTTCATCCCCCACTAAGACCTTAGTTCATGCCTTGGCCATTTCCAGCCTTTATTATTGCAATCTTCTTTTGACTGGGCTTCCATTCTGTCATCTTAGTCCTCTGGTTTTTGTTCAATATTTTGCTGCTAAGATTATCTTTTTGAGCCATCATTTTGATTGTGTTATCACATTTTTGATATCTCTTCATTGGTTACCCATTCCTTCTAGGATTCAGTACAAACTTTTTGTTTTAAAATCCAAAGCCCTACAAAACTTACCTCCCCACTATCTTTCAGCCCTTATTTCTTTTTACCAGCCTGCTCAAGATCTGTGTTCTAGGAACTCTAGACTTCTAACCCAATGAAGGGATTTCTCTTCCTTGGCTCAGCTTTGCCTTTTCTCACTCACTGCTCCATACTCTAGGAATAGCCTCCCTGAATGTTTGCAGTCTGCTGCTTTCTTGGTTATTTTTAAATCTCAAATAAAAACCTTGTTTTCAAAAGCTTTTGGAGTTTTAGCTTAATATTGTTTTATAATTTTATATAGCTTGATTATGTACTTCTCAGTTTAATTATATTGTATTTTTGTATTTTATCTGGATAATTTGTTTTACAATTGTACAGTATAGTTTTATTATTCTTTCATTCCCTTTGTGTTTGTGTTTATATAACATATATTTTAGATTGTACGCCTTTGACAGACCCCACTGCTTTGGGTTGTTTCATTTATAAAGCACCATGTACATAGATGGCACTATATAAATAACAACAATAACAACAACTCTTCAGGAACTAACATCCAACCCCTCACATAGAGCATACAATCAGATAGAAAGAATCTCTATGGATATATTGCAAGAATGGAGAAGTGCAATTGCACCAAATCAACAGCTGCCCACTTCTTCACAAAAGGGTTAAAGCATTTTTATGAATAACACAGTCCATGGTTTCCCTCACACCAAACAGAAATAATGTCTCCAGCTATGACAACTTAATAATATTGCTTGAAGCCTCTACTTCAAACTAAATATTAATGAAAATGCTATTTTGCCTCAGTTAACCTGTTCTCCAGTTACAGTTGGATTTCTCAGAGATTGATGCCTCAGGAAACAGACTTCCAAATTAAGTTCATATTTACCTTCCAGTATCCAGTAGAATAAAGCACATTAAGTGTAAGATATGTTCAATCAGTCCTCCACAATTGCAGATTTGAATTTTCCAGATTTGATTATTTGTGAGTTTCTGCCTCTGCCCCCCCCCCACCTCAGATGCTTCTTTTCTGAGGGAACCTTCCTTCTTGATGGCTCCAGTCAGGCTGTGCAGCCCTTTAAAAACCTACCTCTGGTTCTCCACCAGCTGCTGCCTACCAGCTAAGGACAGCTCAGAGCCTGATTTCTCAGGACCACAAGCTCTCTCCTGAGACCACCCCATACCCAAGAAAGTAGATAGGAAGTATAGGGCCAGCATGCCACACCCAAGGAAGGAGACAGGTGAGGGAGAGGAAGTATAAGACCACTATGCCAACCCCTTTCCCTCTCCTTGCCCTAAACAAGTTTGGACCCTGGGTGCCTGTACTTTCCATCATGCCTCAGCTCCCTTCCCATAGACACATACACACATTTTGATATTTGCAATGTTTCCACTTTTGTGAGAATCCTGTGCCCCTAAACCTAGCGAATGTAGTGGGCCAACTGTAACATGAAAATTATATGCTATGACAAACAGACATATTTCACCACTAGAGGGACCACCTCTTCTAAAAAAAATGTGTTAAGGATTTTGTTTGGTATGACATTCTAACAGTTTAGCCTAATGTGTACAAACAAGGGACATTTAATAACATACAATACAATATATTTCACCACTGTAGGAAAAACAGTGACCTGTGTGTCCGCAGAGGTTGCTGTCCAGGTACTAATGACTGGGCAGTAACTTGCTCTGGTCTCTCTTCCTAGAATTCCTTATCTTTAAACAACAGTTCAACTGGACAGCCCTTTACAAAGGAGCCTTTTAAACAGAGAGCTGTCTTCTATAAGGCAGGGGACAATCTGGAACCTGAGACAGGCTGCCAAATGGCAGGGCTGCATCTATTACATACCCATCTTCATGTAAGACAAACATGGCATGGCTGCTCATCTTTTATTCTACTAAAATACCACTAAAATGCATCCAAGACCTTAAGTGCATAGATAATATATACAGATACATCCTTTTCACTCATTCAGCTGATCCTTGTCTCTGATATTTTCTTTCTTTCTTATATATCAGGAAGGGGAAGGTAATACAGCACCCAGAGGAAAAATAACAAAAGTGACAAATCTTGAAAACAAGGGTGCATAACCTATACATAACTCTTTTACTTCGTATTATCACATACATATAATGTATATTGATGCCCTGTGGTGCTCAAAACAGCCAAGGGCAGATGCCTTAAGAATTTACTATAATGATCTATTTTTATATGTTTTTTTCTACAATCAGAAAATATATATATGCTTTTGTGAAGGTCACCTCAATAGCACAATAAAACCAGCCATGACACAGTACCTTGCACAAATTCTCAGTAGAGATGCCCTTATTGAAATCTTCTGGTTTGTGTCTTTAGCATGGGAGACCTGTATTCCACTAACAAGGACCAGTTTTCAAATGCCCTTCAGAACAATCTGGTCACACACGAGAGCTGCTGTGCTACCAGAACGTTTGTAGTTCTGAATTTAAATGCCTTTGTACTTAAAGTTTAGCACTAGAAATCAGGGTCCTGACAACATTCTACAGAGCTCATTCACATCACACTACCAGTAATGTGCTGTCTGTTAGATGCCCACAATATAAGATAACCACCTATTCATAGTATATGCTGGTACCTAATAGTGTAAGCTAGGATGCCTCCAGTTGAAATATTTTCCCAGGTAGGCACTCCCTGAGCTTGAGTGCTCTTCCTCCACCCCACCACATCCACCAAGCCTTCTCTTCCCATTTTAAAATCTAATTCATATTATCTAAATATTTAGAAGCCAACTTCATAGATCCAATGTTGTAAATAAAAATATACATATAAAAATAAAAAATACAATAATATAACATTTTACATTCAAACACACACAATAACTCAACAATACATAAATGGAACTCAGACAGTATTTCAAAACAAAAAAGGTACAGCCATGCCTGCAACAATGAAACCTGAATATAAAATCTATTTCACAGGCTTTAGGTCCACTTTCCAAGGCCCTGATTCTTCACTGGTACCAAGTGGAGTGAACTTGCCATGTATAAGGGCAATTTTCATGGTAAATACTGATGGAGAGAAAAGGACTAACCTTCCTCTCTATGTGTGCTGAGATTGCCCTAAAAAGCCGGGGGGGGGGGGACATAATGAAGCCCCCAATCCATTCCATGTTCAGTGGTGTCATAATTCAGCCCTACAACCATATAGTGACCTCCACCATATCTGGAAGCAGAAAGCTAGTTTAGCATTATATTTCAGACACAAATCTGTTCTCCAAGAGTGAGAAACAGCTAGGTGACTGTAACTACTTCCACCCAGCACTTACCCCATGAAGTGATTGTCTCACTCTGCCTAACAGTAGGACTGGTCCTGCAAAGTACAATCAATTCCCTGTGTATATCCCATAAAGCACAACTTGTCCACTAAGATTAAATAAAGCCAAAGAAAGAATAATTTCATACAGATTTCATGTGAGAAACCTTTCACAAAACTCTTACTGACTCAACCTAAGTCAAAGGGTTGTTATAGCTGTCATGTCTGAAGTTTTTCCTCCCCTCCTGTTTTCTTCTCCTCCTGTTCCCCTATGTTCAGGGTGGGGGGACACCAGAAAAAAATCTGTCAGACTGCCTTTACATTATATAAAATGTCATACTGTTATGTTCATACGAAATGCTGTCACGTTATTTCCAAAGTGTAGGCCCCATAACAGACATATTTTCCCTTCCTTGACTGCTTTTTTTGGTGCGCATATGCCAAATGCTGGCATGCAGGCCACCCTGAGGGAATAGTGTTTCAGCTCCAGAAAGTTGTTAACATAAGGCTGAGCATGTACCATGCCCTTATTATGACAGCTTGTTCAAAAATGGAAAAGACAAGGCAGAATCGAGACAAAAAGTTTAGTGCTCTTGCTTCAGCTACATATGCTTAGCCCCAAGAAGATGTCAATTCCAGAAACTCGCCAGCTTTAATACAGGCTGTTTGTTAGACTACAGCAAAATATTTTTTTTCTTTAATTTTTTGCATATAGTTCTCTTAGGGCAGCAGATCCCAGAATGAGTACCAGAGATCTTGAAGACTAATCAGGGATTCACGAATAAGATGATTAGTAATAGCCAATAAGTTTGTATGATAGGCAATTTTTCCATCACAGCTGATCATTTTCAAAAACGTGCAACTGCAGGAGAGCATTGGGTGTACTCCTATTTTTCTTTTGCTTTTAGCATCCCGTTCTGAGTCTGGGTACTACGCCATTCCCAGAATCCTCTTTGATACATGGGTTCCATTGTAGTCATTCAGAAGTGATGCTGGTGATGCTGGTAATCCTGGTGTTGAAAACAGCCAGCTTTTGAAAACCTCCAGTGAAGAATATTTGAATGCCACTTGAATCCCTGATTCTAGATCTCTTGCCTGCTATGGTTTCAAAGATCATATGAGGTTGCCATATAAATATTATATAAATATTACATATGCCATATAAATATTACAGACTATTCCTATTTGGGGTGATGTATAGCGTTAAAAATGGTTTCACAAAGAGCTGGCCCACATTTTTCATGGAAACAGAATTATGGGTTCAAATGTCACTCAATGGTGGTTTCACTTCAAACATCTGAACATAAGAAACTGCCATATGGAGATACATCACGTATCCATCTAGCCCATCTTTGTCTGTTCTGATTGGCAGCAGCTCACCAAGCATTTGGACAGAGTTGTTTCCAGAATCCTATTTATTAAAAAAGAAATGTTTCTGGAAAGTCCTTCAGTATTCAGGAAAAACAGTGAATCACTTCAGATAGGGGGCAGTGTTCTGTAAAGAAGGCCACACACTATGGAACAGGCAGCCTATGGAGAAGATTTGATATCTTACAAAAGGCAAAGCATGCTCAGAATAAATAGGGTACAAAAATAATAGCCAGTCCAATGCACACCCTCCAACTGTACTGATCTGGCAGGGACAGTCCCAATTAATCCTCTGTCATCCCAATTTTTTCAGTTGCTTTCAAAATTCCCAGTTCTTCTCTCTCATTTTTCCCATTCATCCTCAGCTTACTTCATTTGCAGTAAACTGAATTCAAGATGCAAAAGGAGTTCTGCTGTCAATTTAACTCAGCAGGGGAAAGAGGAGAAGAAGAAGTAGAATCTTGCCCTTTCCGGTAGACCTGGGCAAAAGAAAACTGCTGCGGTCTCTCCTTTCTTGTGTGTGCTTTCCCAATTAATAACCACTGCCATCTTGATTGCTTTCTGATGTTACTTGGCCACATGTGTCCTGCTTTTCACCTGTGAACTGTTGGAGGGCATGCCAATGTGAAGAAGTCCAAAAACCCAATCCTGGTTTGTTTTTCAATTGTAGCTTTGGTATCTCTGAAATTTATATTGCAAATAGGTTTCAATTTAAGTCACCTGTTAAAGATTGTGAGGGTGGCAGTGAGGATGATGTAGAAGAAGGCAGGAACTGGGAAGAGCAGTTGTTAAACCTGCATAGAGATGTATCATGTTTTTCCAGGACAGAAATGTCATTACTAAATACAGCTTTTCTCCTTCCTGGAAGACCAATGTGAAGTAATAAAGAGACATCAGCCAGATTCCGATCAGGTTGTCCTTTTGGAAAATACATCACTGAGCAAATTTCAGCTGAACTTCTGTCTGTGACTCATAAGCAAAATGGCATCCTGTGTTCTTCAACTTTGCTGTGACCTTGCTATAATCTCCCCCTTTTCAAAAGGTAATTTGTAGAACATACCACATCAGCCCTTGGAATTTATGCACCACAGAGAAAGAAGAACCTGTGCGCTCTTCAACAGTCATTCTTTGCAAGCAACAAAGGGCTTTTTTTTTTATCCAGAATTCCTTCACAGCTATGTCTTGAGGAAGTCAGTATTAAAAAATAATATTAGAGAAATTATGCATAGATTTGTTTCTCCTGCCTGTGGAGATTATGAACACCCCAAGGCAGCACATTTCTGCAGAGTGTTTGCTGTCAAGAAGCAATGAAGTGCAAATGGAAGCCAATTGAACTTAGCAATTTGTTTACTCAAGAAGACAACAGCTGGAGAAAAATGCACGATTTTAATAATTAGCCAGTCACATTAGATAAGGGGCACACAAGTATATGATCTTGCATTATAATAAGGAGGCTGCTGCAAAGGGATTAGAAAGAATTAGTAATTAACCTCCTTCAAGATCAAAAATGTGTCCCACTGGATCTGGAGATGGCTGGGGAACTATGTGTAGCTCAAAATAGTACTCTTTGTTAGTTTTCCCAATCCCTCTGGCAGTTTGTAGTTACAGTTCTCAAAATTAATGCAGAAACGAACTCCAGCCGATCCGCACGCTCTTTCCTTAGCCAAAGCAAAAAATTCACTAACAAGAAACAAATGTGTTCTTGAAGATCTTTCAGGTAGTACCCAGAGACATTCAAGAGAAGCTTGCCACACATGCTTGCCTTCGCGTTCACATTAATAAACTCATAGGCTGGAGGCAGGCAACATTTTTCATACAGTGGAAGTCAACTTCAGAAAGGCTTTGCTTCTCTAGGTTCCCCTTCACTCCCCTTCACTTTGTATCCATTTGTTGTGCATCTCCTCTGGACATGTAGCTTTTGTGGAGAGAAATGCTACAAACCTGCAAAGCCTATTTGCCAGAGATGACAGTCAGATGAGTGTTCACACTACTAACTGGTTGCTCTTTCAATATGCCTTCAGTCCTATGGGGGACGAAATGCTGTAATATATCTCCAATCTATATATTCCAGTGCATTTTTCATAGAATATGAGATGCATCTGACTTGGTAAATTATTCTGCCTTTTTTTAGTTTGCAATTTCATTTTGCTTTCATAGCTTCTTTGTTTTTAGGTTGCATTTTGATCATTAAAATTCATTTTACATAATCTGCTTTGTGTCAATTCCATACAATTTTTAAAATTGTGGCATACACAAATAAATGAATAGTTATAAAAATTATCATAAAGTCTATTGGATTTTAAGACCTGTAGCACAGCCCTAGTTTCTTGCTTCCAACTGAAGATATTACACTGAAAATTTAAAATGAACAGAATTTATTCACTTCTACCAAAATATCAGCAAGGTCTAGCAACCCAACAAAGATTATAAGGCAACATCTCACCAATAAATAAATAAATAAACAAACCATTATCAAGTTTAAAGTGTAGCTTTGTTACTGAACTCCTAAAATGAATTCAACAGGTAATCCAAAACTTGTTGAAGACAATTGTAATAATATGGAAATTTAAAGATATCTAGAAACTCTATGAGAAACTGAGTGGATAACCAATAAAAAGACCCTGTGAAGATATTCTGTCTAACATAGCTTTGTGGATTTTCTGTAGCAAGAAAAAATATGGGGAAAGGGGTTTCAAAAAACACAAGAGGCTACAAATAGAAAAGACACTTACCTAACCACTCACCCCCATATAATTGTGTGAATGGCACAGGGCAATTGAATGCTGAAGTGTTCTTTGGAAACACCTAGAAAGTACAAAGTATAAAATTCCATGTCTCAGTTATATGTGGTTTCATGCCAAATTAGATTCCACACAATATATTTGGTTTTGCTGTGTGTGTAGGAGTATTTCATCAGATTTCATTTTATCAAACTGTTTCCATACCACCCCTATACTCTATTTTTTATTACTTGAATTGGCCATCCAAAAGCAACTTCTATTTGCAGGACAAAAAAAGCACTGTTTCCAGGCTTGTGTGTGTGTGTGTTCATGTGTGTGTAAATTACTGTTTCCTGCAAAAGAAAAAGAAAAATTCAAAAATCTTGCACATTCCTCTTTTTTGTGCAAGATTTTTGTTATGCAAGATTTTGCTTTGCAAGATTTTCTGCTTTTTGCATGAAATATTTATTGTGCAAGATTGCTGTATTTTGCACACAAAACAGCCATTATGCACAAGAACACATTGGGCTGCCTAAAACAATGTTTTATGTGCAGTACCACATAATTCTTATTGAAAAAGAAAAGTGCTGTTCTGAAGAGAAAAATCTCCTGAAATGTTTTAGGATAGATGGATACTGGGCAAAACTCTGCATAGTTCTCATCAGTGTATTATTCTTCCTGACTGCGAAGAAACCCGTTTTTCAGTCTAGAAGTGAGTAATGGTGAATATCTTTCCATCCCTATATATTTGTCCTGGTTACATAGCAGATTCTTTTTATTTCCTTTCATTTTTTTTCATTGCTGTCTTTATTTAACATTCTGTATATGTGCAGAAAATTTAGTGTCCAAAGTCAGATTGGTGTATGTTCCAAGAATTAAGAAACTGAGACAATCCACTTTAAAAAAAAAGCAACTGGAAGAGCAGAATCCCAACATCCCTCCTACAATGCCTTAGAGATATTTGGTGCTCGACAATGAAATATTAAGACCAGCCAGAAAAATTGGGTTAAATGGAGGCCACTTTATTTGACCCAACCTATTTAGGTGATATTGACCTGGAAACAGAGCAGGAGGTGGGAGCAACCTGATGTGGATC
This sequence comes from Iguana delicatissima, assembly GCA_948472985.1. NCBI lineage: Eukaryota > Metazoa > Chordata > Lepidosauria > Squamata > Iguanidae > Iguana > Iguana delicatissima. Next base: position 305,986 of record CAOKZL010001384.1, read on the forward strand.
CAGCTGAGGCCAGGTGTCACCCCGTGGCTACCTCTCAGCCTTCCCTTGGGAGTAACATCTCAGCCAACAGGGCAAGCCAAATACTATTGGTATCTCCCTGGTCTGGCATGGAATTCCCACCCAAGTTGATTTTTTTAAACTGGGGGTGAGTGGGGAGTCAAGAGGACATCCAACTGATGTGTGAGGAAGGGTGAAAATGATCCTTCAGAAGTCCTCTGCTCCTGTTCTGAGACTTAGGCCCTTTCCGCATGATGTAATCACTGCGTAGCTGTGACACCTTGAGGAGGCGTCCAGCCACATGACATCGTCACTATTAAGTTGATGTTAAGTTGCTGGCACGCCTTTGCATGTTGCTAGAGCATCGTGTTTGAACAATGGAAAAAATGCATTTTCACTCCCTGAGACCACTTCTGCTACATTTCTACAACTATATGTGGACCCATTGAAGCTCATTCTCGCAGGAATGAGCAGGTTCAGGGTGGGCCCAGCTTGGCACACATGACATCATGTCTGCGTAGGGATGTCCTTCCCAAGATTTTTTTTAAAAAGGGATCCAATGAAATGGGCTGGGGCAGGCCATGGGTGGAGCAGGGGAGTGGTGACGAAAGCTTTAGTGCAGAATGAGAAAGAGGTGTTCGCCGCCTCTAGTGGAGGACAGTGCGGAATGCCGTGTCGCAGAAACGTTGCAGAAACACAGCCATAAACTCCACTCCTACAACGCCATGAGGCGTTTCTGCCATCTCGTGCGAAAAGGGCCTTAATTCTGACACTCCGCAATACAAAGGATATCACCCTGGACCTGAACACCTGCTCTGTGACTGTGTCCGATTGCAGACTGCACTTAAAAACTCATTAGCACAGCAGGGGGAAAGTTCTCACATTTGCAGGTGCAGATGTGTGCACAGGTATACTTCAGTTAACAAAGCAGGTGTGTTGCTGGGCATGGGTTCTATAACAGAACATTTAGTACCAGAGGCAGATATAACATGGAAAGGAGAGGGATAGGTTCCTACACCACAAAAAAAGAAGAACAGTTCAGTATGTGTCAGTGCACTTTATATCCTGAACAATATTCACATGTGAAATGAAACAACCAGGTGAGGTAAGTCTTGCATAAGTAAATAAAAACATTTTGAATTTTCCAGAGAATTTTCCACTTGAAGGTTTCTTCTAAAATGTACCCAGGGAATTTTTTTGCTTTCATCAGCCTCCAGTTTACTTATGATTTCAATTTTTGTGGCCAAACTTACATATTTGGGAGTAGCCGGCAAGGCAGGCTTATCCTTCATCCCCCTTTCTTCTTGCTTTGTTCGCACATACTCAGTAAGAATTCTGAGGGACACTGCTGTTTACCTTGCCTTTTGTAGGCAGGCCCACACAACTACAGTAGGACCAGCTACTGCAGAATTCCAATCTTTTTGCAGCTCAGGTTTTACTGCATTATTTACTACAGATGCACTGCTACAAAGAAACAGAAGTTTGTGCTTCTCCAGTCCTCCTTCACCATCTTCCCAATGCTGATGTAACTTAAAAAAACCTTACAACTAGGTGGCAGATAAGGAGAGAAGGGATGGGTTGGGCTGTTTTAAAAAGCATTATGTAAATGACCTTCACCATCAGAGGCTCTGTTAACCAAGGCATGCAGGTATTTATGTCCTTAAGTATGCTACAACAGGCATGAAATTAGCAATGAATTAATGAATACCAGTTTCCTTCATCTGCTACATATTAGGACTGATTCAGGGGGAGCCAGGTAAGCCAAACAAAAAAAATCCTGATCTGCATGATAGAAACAAAAAACAAATAATTTAAAGCAAAAAAAAAAATAACAAAAACACAACCAGCAGGCAATAACCTCCTTGGAAAGGCTCGGCTGCCTGTAGCCCAGCAAAATAGCTGGAGGATGACAGCTGCTGGCAGGATTCATTTCAGTTCATCATCTCAACACCTGTTCCTCCTACAGCAAACCATTACTCCTGAGCATGTCAGAGAAGCAAGCTTACACTGCACTTTTCTGATCATTTATCTGAGGCGATTCCAGTCCTGAAATTCTCATGCACCAGATGAGGACATCTTATAAACATCAACACTTGAAACTGCTATGTTCATATCCTATCAAAATGGGCCATAGTTGTTACTTTGCCTTTAGCCCCATTCCTCTCTACATACCCCAGCATTCTTCAGAAGTCACTGGTTCAGCTAGAGATGCTATGCAAAAATCAAATGAATATGGTAGCAATGGGAGTACCAGAGACATGAAATCTGGTTGCTGCTGCTACTAACAGGAGCATATCTAAATGGTGGCGAGACATATTCCTGTCCACGCTCATTATGAGACATGATCTGTGATCATTCCCACCTCATAGACTGCTTCACTCATCTTGAAAAAAAAGTTCAAACTGTGCAAGATGCATAGCTGGCAGCACTTTTGGAAGCTTCACCGAAGGGCTCCTAGTATAATTTCTAGGAGCAGAGCCTCCTAGAGCCTGTGACTGCAGAGAACCCTAGTACTATAGTGCAAGAGATATTACTGTATCTCTAAGATGCTACATTTCCCAAAATACTCCAACTTTCATAAGGCTTTCCTGGAACACTATTCAGTCAAGTGAAGAAGTAGTGTGTGTTCCCTTGGCTTGGCTTATTTGTGTAAAGAAAGAGCAAAGTAGTCAACTAAGGAGGTAGGGGATCAGAATGGCCAGCAACTGCTCCCACCCGAGAGGATGAGGCATTCTTCTTGAGAAAAGAAATCATAATTGCAATGTGAACAATGCAGTTTTTTATATTTGCATGAGATAGTAACACAAGGGTAGCAATCCAGTGTGAAGGTGGAGAGGAACACAACACAATACATTCTTTTCCCATATAGTATTCCAAGTTCTGGTAGTTTTTGAAGCACTGGTAAGTAATTTTTTATGTAACTTGGTTTTATTTCAGAAGCATTACTGGATGATAGTATTTTGACAAGCATGCAGTTAAGTAGTCAAACTCAGAAACAATCTATTTCTGAAGCTAGTTAATATAATATATCAAAACAGTCACAGAGTAACTTATTTGAAAATATTCCTGGAGAATTGTTTCATAAACATAATTGGCAATGGTTTCTCAAGTAAGGGTCAAAGCAATAGCTATTTCAAAACATAGCTGAACCATTTCAGAATCAGAAATAACTGGCATAATATGAAGCTAAACAGAAGCAAAGATGATCATATGATGTGCAAAAGAAATTGGGCAGGGGGAGATATGAAACTGAATTGTCAAAAAAATCAAGAAAATTAAATATGAGATGTGATCAAATTTAGAGTAGGAGGGGAAAAGCATAAAGAAAGAATAAAAAGTATAAGGATCAGTAAAAGATTAGTTGGGAGTGACAAAAACTTGAATGTAGTCAATGGAAAGAAAAATAATGCAAGACACGCAGACATCAAAAACAAAAACTGGAATCAGAGGAGATTCAGGGAATTATAGTATCACCACAGAACAAATAGGAGTCTGGTCAGTGTACGCTAATCATAAACAAACCATGACAATTCACTATTCTCCTAGTGAGCAGTCTACAGGAGTTGGAATGTATTAGCGGTGCCAGTGACCGCCGATGGCTCTAATGTCAGTGAGGATGGTAAACACCCTTACAATTTCAGTGAGAATTGCAGATGAGCTATCCAAGGTGCTGAATCCATCATCCAAAGTAGGTTCAACACCTCAGACAGCTCTTTTGCAGAGGATTCATCACCCACTGACATCAGAGCCATCAGCTCTGGTCCCCAAAGCAACTGTATTATTGCTGCCACCCAATCTGCAACAGAAATCTATCAACTCCTCCATGGCTAAAGTCACCACAGAATGATATAAGACAAGTATGCCAGTTCAACTAATGTGGAAGCCAGCTGGTAGAAGGAGGGCAAGTAAATGCAGATGCACTGGTCCATCTGAAGAAAGGCAAATAGGAATCTCGTAAATATTATACAGGTATAGCCCGTCGATTTTAAATACACATAGAAACAAAAAGCCTATAGCATTCTTCTGATCCCCATTCACATTTTCAACCAGTTTCATGTGTATTGGGCATGTATATTGCGTATCTGATATTCTCTCTGAAAATCTTGTGATTATATTTCCCCATTTGATGAACAAATCGTCTTCTTTCCTCACTGGCAATATTATCACTAGCTCATTTTCATGGTCTGCAAACTACTGGGATGCCAAATCATCTGACACAAGATGACCACAAAGACCTCACATCAAAGTAATGACAAATTTGTAAATACCACTAAAGGTTGGTAAGTCAGCTAATGACAGCAGAATGTAGCCCCAGCCTTACGGCATTAAACGGCTATGACTTTTCAAAAATCCCTTTTTTCAAGAATTAGCAAATATCAGTGTTGAGTAAGGGCACTTTATTCATCCCGATTTCTTTTTCATGCTGTAGCCTCATATTTGTATGTTAGTTTGAAAAGTATTTAGCATAAGATTATGGTAGAACTGGCAAGAAATTTTTAGGCAAGACAATAAACCATCATCACCTCCTAGCAACTCATCTTTGCAACATCACTGACTGGGAACAATGTTTGTAAACATTCCAATTACATGGAGAACAATGTTATCAGAATGTTTGAAATCCAATTTCTACTAGGTCAGGGCAAGTTATCTATCTGACTAGGATTTAAGTCATGCATGTGTGCGCTCACACACGCACGCACACACAAAGCAGGATTTTCTCCATGGGGCAAGTAAACATCGAGGAGAGCTCCCAGAAAATAAAGAAACTGAGAAGCAAAGCACTCAGTGGCATCACAACTAAACAAAAGATACTAAGAAGATAACAGGCTGAGAATCATTGGTCTAAGAAAGATAGATTTAGAACAGTATTGTTGGGTTGCTGACTGTCTCAAGCCATTTAAATTGTGTACACTCGGATAATTACTTCCCTGAGACACAGTTTAAAGTTATAGTGAAGCAAGACATACATCTGATTACAAAAGGAGTCATCCAAACCTTGGTAGGAAGAAGAAAAAGCCTTAATTACTTCTAGTAACACATCCTATGTTACTTATACCTTTGTGGTATCAATTGTCAAGCATTCAGCCAACACAGCAGCCATTTGGGAAAGGTACAAGAAGGCAGAGAGGGACCCAGAGATACACATCCTCTCAGAGATCCTGTGACTGAGTGACCACGTGACATGTGATCATATGACATTCTCTCAAAGATCATAACATCAGAACCACTTCTCCATATCTTGGGCTCATATCTTGGTCTACCACACCTTCCTGATTCTATAGCAGGGTAGACAACTATAGAGGGACTGGGAACCATTTTTCACAGCCACACCTCCTGCGTGGGCCACACCAATAAGCCCAACATGTCGAGGAAGTGATATCACATCACTTCCTTTTTTTATCCCAAGCAATTTTTTCAAGTGGAGAGAGTAAGGTATCTAAAGGAACTTGAGAATATGAGGACAAAACTGTTGAATTACCCACAGTTTTGAGCCATTTGGGAATGGTGACTATCACTCCCAAAACATTAAAACTTGGAAGAACTGAGAGCTTTGGGAAATTCAGGGGCCACAGTTTGGGATCCCACAAGCTTCAGTGTCTCCACCCCATTCTTCATTCTCTGAATCGCTACTTTTCCTTACAGTTAGATGGACTTGTGCACTAAGTGTGTGTGTGTGTGTGCCAAAGGCAGAAATCCCTCCAAAAGAAGAGTGGCTGTTTCATCTGCAAGGACAGTAACTGAAGTAACAGAAGATTACTTAAAAAAGAGAGAGAGAGATTCTCTCAAAATAAAAGGTGTGCTAAATGAAGACATTAGGTCACATACCATAGCGCAGTCCCTCCCAGACTCCACACACACACATGCACATACGCATGTACACACATGGGATTCACATACTCCAAAAATTTTGGACTAAATTTCATTTGTTCCTCTTGGAAGCCTTCAGAAACAACAATGTTGCCTGAACTGCCAGCTAAAGTCTTCAAACCCAAGAAAGGAAGTGAGCTCATACAGCCATTTCTGGTTTTAATTTTTTTTTCACATGGAGAGGCACTGCAACTTTTACCAAATCCTCAGGCAGAAAACTAACCCTGGACCTACTTATCAAATTGCCCACCCCTGTCTTAAAATGTATTGCTTTGGGGGGAATATTGTTTCCCAAACTGTAGACCTCCCAAGCTTGCTGGGAATCTTCTTCCTCTGCTCTTGAAATTCTTTCCCACCTCACTAGTCACTCCTGAAACAACAAACAAGGAAACAAAGATGACTTTCTGGTTTTAGACAGGAACCTATGAGGAGAAGGAAAGATGATTCTGTTCATGCTGGAATTAATGGAGTAGTTGGCCATTTACTTTAGCAATTTCCTGATTGTGTTGGGTCATAACACCCAGAAAATATATTGCTTTCTTTCTGTGAAATATTATATCTGCTCTTTGCCCTAGTGAGATCTATTTTTTTTTTCTCTTTTCTCACAACCAAATTCAAAGGCATTTTTCCCCCTTTCATCTGATTTATTGCTGACACAACCCCATGAGAGTTTCTTGATTTGGCACAAGTGTCAGGAGGAGAAAACGGCTGCCTTTTGTCTTTTGCTATTAATAACACGCTAAGTCAATGCTGTGTAAATGCTAATTTGTGGTCCTGACCTGTGGCAGTCATGGAGTCTGGCACAATCTCACTGACTTCAATACTGTCATTATACTCGTACAAAAAAATCAGTTCAGTAATGCCAAGAACAAAGCTTCTGGTGGCAAGTAAGAAATATGCCATATTGCACTATCTCATTTGTCCACTAAATTCCCCCACCCCCTTTTAGAGTTTTAATGAGTTAGTTCTAGCTAATGATGTGTAATATCCTATTAAGCACATTGGCTGGTAACAATTAATCCCTAGGGACACGTTCTCCATTGATTGATTATATTTATCATCCTGCCATAATTTTTAAAAAGCTCACTTCTTAGAGGGAATACCAAATTGTGAATCTTTGTAAACTTTAATTAAAACTAAATTAGTGCCAGCCATGGGTGAGTATTGAGACAATCATAAGCAACATTTGCACTGCTTCAGTGATCGACAAAATGTTGTGAGGTGACCTTATTAAAAATGTAACAACCAGTTTATCAATATCCTATTTACAGGGCCTGCCTAACATCATGCACGGGTACATTTTTTTTTTTTTAATCTGTTGCTCTCGACAAGCTGAAGGAAACAAAGTCCCAGCAAGTTTGAGACAGAAAGGCAACAGAAGAAAGAAGCTGCCACCATCTCTTTTAAAGTTGTCAGAGTCAGCTCAGGTCACTCTTACAGTATGGGGAGGGAAGTTTTGTTGCTGTTATGTGCCTTCAAGTTAGCTTTGACTTACAGCAACTGAATAATAGGGTTTCTCTGCAGGTTTTAATCAGAGGAGATTTGCCATTGCTTTCCTCTAAGGCTGAGAGAATATGACTTTCCAAGTTCACTCAGTGGGTTTCCACAGCTGAGCAGAGATTTGAAACCTGGGCCCTCTCCGCATCTTACCTTGTTCCGGTGCTGGGGTGCGGGGATCACCCAAGCAGCCTCTGCCAAGAGGCTCTCACTTCCCTGCTGCTTCAGCAATACACGAGCTGCCTGTTGACGCGAGAGCCCCGACTCTTCCTTCCGCAGTGCAGCCTGGGACCTTCCCAGGCTGCACTGGGGCAGGAAGCACCACCGGCCTGGCTCCAGAGGCTCTGCATGCCAGGTAAGTGTGCACGGGGCTCAGGAGCAATGCGTGATCACGCAACATTTTCGGCTTCTAGCCGAAAATGAAAAGGTGCACGATTGGCCCCTGACGGCCCCTGGAGTGTCACACAATTGTGAGTGCGTTGCGCAGATCGCTCTTCACAATCGCACAATGCTCCAGGCCCTCTTTCACATGGAAAATGCTGTGCGAAAAGAGCCCTGGTCTCCCAGAGTCCTAGGCCATTACTCAAACCATTACCAGAAGAAATATCTCTCAGAAGTACAAACCAGAAGAAATATCTCTCAGAAGTACACAACAATTAAAAAAAATGTAAACAATGAAACAGTAACAAAAGTCAGTGCATACTAACGCCAAATCCATGGGATGACATTGACTGTCAGCCTCCTCCTCGATTAATCTCATTTTTTAAATTTAATTAATTAATTAATTAATCATTATATTTATATGCCACCTTTTCTCCCAAAGTGGGATCTAAGGTGGCTTCCAAAAAAATTTATTTGCAAGATTCAAATTTCGCTAGTGCTTCAAACGCTCGTTAATGTTGGTCTTTAGAAACAGAAGGTTAATTTATTGCCATTAACATTAATATTGGTTTTGTTTGATTTGTTGAACTACATTAATTAATTTGCTGCTTAAGTTTTCAGAACAAACCTTGGGTCTCGCAGAGCACATTGGTGATCTGCAGAAGAACAGAGTGGGTAAAAAGCAAAACAGGGTGAAAAAGAGATATAAAGGCGAGAGAGAAGAGAGGAAGGAAAAGGAAAGGCCAGGGACATAGGAACTGGGAAAAGAGAAAACATTTCACTGAAGTATCAAAATGTCTAGCACTATGTGAACAATAAACCCACTAAAGGAGGGGAAAGGGGTTGCAGCTCACCCCAAATAATAATATACAATAGAAAACAGAATAAAATCAATAAGAGCAAGAGAATGAAAAGAGTCACAATGTCCTGCCACCAACACCTAAAAAGACTTCCGCAACTTTCATACATGCCAATGAAAGGAGAGTGGGGAACACACAGTGCTTCACCTCTAAAGGGCCTGGCATTCTGAAAAGACCCAAGCTGCTTAAGGGCCTCTTGCCAAGCAAACAAATAACATTTCCCCAATATCTTTGCTACCTCCTCCCCTTCCATTCCTTCACTTCACCAAGGTTTCATTGTTTCTCTTCTTCTTCATTCTTTTGCTTCTAAAAATCATGAGACAGCAGGCAGATTTGAATCATAGCCAACACAGGGCCACGTAGGCTGTTTTCTCCATACGTAATCTTTCTTTTCCTGAAGCCTGCTTATCCTATTGTATCTTGCAGAAAGAAAACCACCCCCTCAAAAAAATTCTAACAACCTTAAACTGCTAAGTCCTTTAAGTACAGAATTAACCGCAGCATTAATCAGACTATCTATGGAGTTCAACCCTGTTGGGGAGGTCTAATGCGTTGATGATTTAATGAATGAATTTAGCAAATTCTCCTGGGATCTCATTTTAATAATGGGGGGGACATTAAGGGGTAAAATTGCCCCAAGTATAAGAAACAACAACAACAACAACAACAATCACAGTGTTGTGGTCAGAAAAGAGACGAAGACCAGGTTTCCAGGGAAAAAATCAAAAAGCCTTTTTATTGTTAACAATTACTTGCGCAAGGACAACAGTTATCCCAGAACTGTCGTGCCAATTAATTGAGGTAGCATCACTATATACCTTTTGTCTTCTATGTCAGCAATCAATCATTCATTTAGCCCGCCCATCACAGGAGAAAAAGATCTTTGGTTAACTTTCCCATTACATCATTGACTTGCACAGAAGAGAACAAAGAGTTAGTTAGAAAATGATACAAAATGATGCATGTGGCCAAAATGAGATAGTAGGGAGTATGCTTACTCCCCCTTAGTTCCCAGACGCCTGAGTGAGTGTTGCAAGGCCATTCCTAAAATTTGAGATAAGACAAAGACATCTGCTGTTTCACTCAGAGATACAATTCAATTTGCTTATTTTTCCCTATTCAAGTAGCATTGGATTTAACCCCTTCAACAGCAAAAGCACATTGTGCTTTAAGGAAAGGTTAAGCCACAATGTTGCTGAAGTTTGGAAAACCGCTCAATTGTCATGCAGAGGATACATAACAAAGCAGTACTAGGTAGTACTAAATGTCTGTGTGTCTGAATAAACCTTTGAAATTTGTCTTTGGCAAGTATCAGTCAATCCTTATTGTTAACAGTCAGTAATGAGCATTCCAAAGAACAACACAAAATCTATTACCCAAGTATATAAAACAGAGTTTTTAAAAAATGAAATGGGACAGTATAATATAACATAGGAGATTATAAAAGAAATTACAAATAATTTAGGCAGCAGGGTTATTAATATTATAAAATGACAGGGAAAAAAATTACAAAATTGCTAATTCTTGGCAATTTTTTACATGTTGCAACATAAAATTTTGGAACTCTGAAAGAAATAGCTGCATTCCACTCAGAAGTAAAGAGACATAAAACGCATCCAATCACTTGGCAATTTTAGTGAGAATTCAATGAAAATGTTGCATTCACTGCAATAAAGGGGACACAACATAAGAACATGAGTTATGGATTTCATCTCTTCAGAATCATGGCGACACTTGCATTTGCAGTAAATGATTTATTTTTATGTTTATTTTGTGTCTCCCTGCCAGAATTGCTGAGGGATGAACATTTAAAACAGGAACAAGGTGAAGGCTGTATGATACTTTTGAACAGAGAGCACAAATGGTGAGACAGTGCCCTGGTTTGTAAGGCTAGAATGCTCTGCCAACTAAAGTAGAATGGATGGGTAAAAACAGAGGGTCATCTAATCAAATATCCTCCTTCTCATGGTAACCTGGCAGATACCACTAGAATCTCATAATCTGAGCATGAAGCTTCTGACTGTTTGTCTGAGGCATCCATATGAATTTCTTCAGGCTTTCTTGGGTATGCACCAAACAACAAGAATTGCTCTCATTCATTTGCTCTCATTCATGTTGTACTGCTTGGGAAAAGAAAGAAAGAAAGAAAGAAAGAAAGAAAGAAAGAAAGAAAGAAAGAAAGAAAGAAAGAAAAAGAAAGAGAGAGAAAGAGAAGGGAAGTTTTCAGTCAAAAGACTGCCTCCTCTCCACTCCCACTATTCATGGTTGGACAGGCTTTGTCCATATAAAATTACAGTGTACCCCTAAGCCAGGGATGAGCAACAGTTCATGGTGTGGAGGCCATTTGCCCCATTGTGCCCCAGTATGGGCCATGCCAGTATTGTATTGTACACCAGAAGTGAAGTTACACCATTTCTGGTTGCTATTTTTGGCCAGACGTTGACCAGGGAAGTGAGAAACAAAAAAATCCCACTGTTCCAATCATTTTCTATCATTTCTCTTGCATTTTGGACTGATTTTAGGGGTAACAGTACTGGAAAATAAGCCCAGATTTTTTTTTGTTCTTTTAAAGAGGAGGTTTGGGGCTACAAAAGTAGTCTGTGGACTCCACTTTTTCCATCCCCACCCTAAGCAAAAATCTTGGTGAGGGGAGGCAGATATTATGTTCCTAATTCCTCCTCATGAATTTGTACAGAGATGAGCAACTTTAAAGTAGAATAACAGCAAAAATACAAAGAAGGTGACACCACAATACAAAACCAAGAAGCTAAAAATAGAAATGCAAACAAAGAATGAAAACAATAAAAAGGGCCAGTTGTTAAAGAATCTGCCCTCCTCATTTTCTGTGGTGAAGGTGAATGCTCCTGTCCAAGGAAAATACCGCCCATGTTTTCAGTGGGAGAAGCTAAGCACTTTTGCTTTTTGTCTTTTCAGAAGAGTCAAAAGGAAAATACCTTCATGCCTAGATGGCATGGAATTTCTGTCAGAGGGATTTTGATAAAATATAAACATTGCTATGAAGAATCACACCATCTCTGGCATGTACATAACACAAGATTTGTTTGGGGAATTCTGTGCTTCCAGTTCTTTCTTTATTTTAGCATGCTAGTGCTAGTCCTGAAAATACTTTTTTCTTTTAGTCCACTTAATAGGAAAAGCAATTACCTATGACAGAAAAGCTTGATACAAACCCATCATTTTCCAGGCATATATTTTTAGATTTGAAGTGTCTCAGAGTGACCCACTTCTATTGTCATCTCTTAGCACAGACTTTCCAGATATAGAAAAAACAATCTATTTGCAGTTTACCTCAAATTAGCTTCACCCCTCAAGAGCATAATATGGAATGGCAGCCTCATCTTCTTTTCTTTTGTGCATGTTTTTCATATCACAGGAATTAATTGCTTCCTGGATAATGGTTGCGTTCATCTCGAGAATTGAGTTCGACAGACTCAGACATGTTTCCTTAGAATAATAACAAAAACGTTATGCTATTCTCTTCATAGATTCTGAAACTGTGCTATCACTAGGACATCCCCTTAAAAGGAAATGTGTAAAGTGTTGAATTTTTAATTTTTATTTATTTTATTTTGGCTTCATTTGGTTCTGCTCTAAAAAAAAAAGACATGATAGAACAATGAATACATGGGCTATACATGTAAGAACTTTTTCTTAACACACACATCAGCCTTTTTTGCAATCCAAATCAAAGCATACAGGAATGAAGAAACTAATGTAAAAATGGGAACATGAGAACTGAGTAAGTTGTAATTTTCACTCACACAGTTGGGCAATGATTGTTGTTGTTGTTGTTGTTGTTGTTGTTGTTGTTGTTGTTGTTGTTGTGTGGCTTCAAGTCATTTCTGACTCATAGTGACCTTAAGACAAACCTTTCAAAGGGTTCTCTGGGGCTGAGAGTATGTGATGCACCCAAGGTCACCCAGTGAGTTTCCATAGGTGAGTGGGGAATTGAACCCTAGTTTCCAAAGTCATAATCCAATGCTCAGACCACTATAACATGCTGGCTCTCTTGGGCAGTGGTTACTGTGGGGATAGATATTACTGTGGGAATATTTGAAGATATGTTAGTCCTCATGTAATGGATTTGTCCTGGTCTAGCAGTCTGTGAAGGATGCTGAAGCAGCAGGGTAGGATGAATTCATGCCCCATTCAAGTGTGCTCCCTTGCATGCCCATACGTGCCAAGTCATGTCTGGCAACAAGGTAACTCATGTCTGCAAGAGCTGTTTGTGTGTATTGCCGGGGCCAGGTCTGTCCCTACGGGAGGGAGCCAGTGGCTCAGGGAAAGGCTGCAGCAAGGTAACGCGGGAAAGGGGAGAGGTCTATGCCACACTGCCTGCCCTGTATCCCCCCAATATAGCCTTTTGTCTTCAAATGAAAACTTCAACTGCTAGTCTAGGCAGGTTACATATTAGCAATGGAGAGGGTGCCAGCTTATCCTTTTCCTCAAGCAGCAAAATATCTTGAGCCACTTCATCATTGTGGGAGCCACTCCATCAGAGTGTGGAAAATGTGAAAACATGACAAGCTATCACTGCCTGTATAGTGAGGAAGGCAGCAAAGTATCTCACAGAACCCTTTCTTTGTTCCTCACAACCGTCAGCTAATGCAAATTTGGATTTGCTTGCCAGATTCTCCTATACAGATTGAACAACCATTTTGAACAATCAGAAGAACAGCAGAGTTTTGCTCAGTTGCTCTTGTCCATAGTGACTAGGTTTCTATTTTCACCATAAGTTTTTATTCCCTGAAGTCAATGTTTGAACTCACAGTCCTAACAATAACAGCTTCTCAACCAGAAGTGGAAAACTTGTGGCCTCCATGTATTGATGGACTGCAACTGCCATCACTCTTACCACAGCTCTCCTGGCTTGGGCTGATGGGAATGGCAGTCCAACAACAAAAGTTGCCAACCTGCTATGTAAACAAAAAGCAGCAATTTTCCACTGAAGAGCAAAATCCACAATGGCTGGTCATTTTCATTCATTCATTTTCATTCACAAGGAAACTGAAGAAACTGAAAAGGAATAGTGTTCAGATTAAAAACAGCACAGATTAATTTTGCCTAAAGCAAGGTGGTGTATATGTGTAATGTCAGAAAAGTTGTTCTTTTTAAGTTTATATACAGAGGGGTCTTTTTTGGCTAGCAAAAGAAAGTGCAGCGCATGAAAAAGTTACATTTTGGACTGCAATTCCATAATAGCTGGGCATATACTGAAAGTTGGTAGTTCAAAGAGCAAGGCCCTTTCCGCACTTTACTTTGCTCTGTCGTGGTCCAGGTGTTATCCTGGCAGCACCTCTGCCAGGATAGGAGCATGTCCCCAGCGCTCCCCCCACACACACACCCAACTGGCTACCTGCGGAAGGGAGTGCAAAGGACATGCTCCATCCTTCCAGACTGCAGCTGGCCTTCTTTCCATGCTGCAATAGGGAAAGAAGCACATGATCACACGTCCTGCCCTTCTGCATGACAAGCTGTGAGAGAAGGCTCACACAGTCAATGATATACCCTGTGATCATGCTGGCTAGTGATGTGAGAAGGGAGGACCGTGACAATGTCATGGGGAAGCATTGTCACAGTCCCACTCCCATCATGTCCCCATGCCAGGACACTGCTATCCTGTGGAAAGGGCCTCAGGTCTAAAGCAGGAATGTACCTGTTCCTTCCCTGGAATATGGCTCTGCAGTTACAGAGATTGCTTCCAGACGTAGAATACTTTTATTGTCTCCATTGTCTCAAACAATTGTCCTTTTCCTCAAACATAGAATTTTGTCCTTTTTCTCAAATACAGAATTTCTACCCCTCCCACATTTCCTCCCATAATTTCTTCCATTGTTTTTCATTTCATGACAGAAACCTGTTAAGAAGGAAAATAGTTAACAGCTGCACAAAGTCTTTCGGTTATTAGCACCAGGAGCCATTTGTCTGGAAGCACTTGGAGAGAACAGTTACAAGCATGAATTGATTTAAAATAATAATAATAATCATCATCATCATCATCATCATCCATGTTTTATCCATTGCTAAACATATTAATAGGTAATTTTACACTCCGAATAAGTTTTAAGAGGCTTTTCCAGTAAATGGACAATCTTGCTCAGTCCTATCAAGACCTTAAGAATGTCAGCTTTTAGCATTATTCCTTATAGATGATGGCAAAATGAGATTAATCCAGATCCAGAGACTACAATGTGAGCGCACCCTAACAAGCACACACTGCCTCAGGATCTAAGACCACAATCATTGACTACTTCAAGTTAAGACTCTTTCGAAGGCTCATGAAAATTGAGGAAGGCGGCTGCAAGGAGAGGATTATTGCAACTACCTTCTGCCTTAAGTAGCTTTAAAGATTAACACTTATTTATGACACTAGATGTTACCATGGCAAACTTAACAAAAAAACCTGCAAAAGGAAATCACTTGTAAAACCTGTACATTTGTGAGCGGTTAGGGTTTTCAACTTGGTGAGTTTTATCGTTTCTTTTTCAGATGGTAAGCCTCATCTAATCCTATTAGTAACAATCACGGTAAAGCAATGATCCCCTACTGGCTTTTTTTTTCTATCCAGTCCCTTACCTTAAGAGCTCATCTGGCTTGAAAAGAGGTTTGGGGGCAAAAAGAACTTACAACATGTTATATTGGATGGCCTTTTAAAGACGGGGATGGAAAAGAACCGGCCTCTCATTTCCTTCTGAAAATATCATACTGTCCGGATCTGGAAGGGCTATTAATCCTCTGCCATCCCACTTTTTAAGTTGCTTTCAAAATGTCCCGGCTTCTCTCCCTTCCTCCCACTTTCCTCTTTGTCCTCAGCTTACTTCCATAGCTGTAAATTGAGTTCAAAGGTGCAAAAGTAGTTTTGTACTCAGTTAAGTCAGCAGGAGAAAGAGGATAGGAAGGGGAAGAATCTTGCCTTTCTCAATAGATTGAGGCAAAAACAAACTGCTGCAGCTGCTCATAGCCTGTGTATTCTTCCTCATTAATAACTTTCTGCCATTTGACCACACTTTGATGTTACTTGACCACACCTGTCCCAGTTTTCATCTGTGAAATGCTGGAGAATATGAAATATCCATCTCATACCTCCTGAGGCTAGCAATAGGAAGAAAGGCCTACAGCAGACTCAGGTGTGAAAATGAGCATGCCTTCACCTTCCTCTAAGTCTGAGAGAAAGGGTGACTTCTCCAAGGTCATTCTGTGCTTTCCACAGCTGGGCAAGGATTTGAACCCTGGTTTCCAGAAACATATTCTAACACTCAAACCACTACCCCAGACGGGCACCTTGAATAATAATACTTCTTGTGAAATTCTGTTTTTATATGGGTATAATAGTATTTTGTTTTGTTTTTTGTTGTGTTGTGTTGTGTTTTGTCTAAGGACTTATGAGAATATCATAACACACTATGCAATTTTCCCTTTCAAAAGTATCTATAATGGGTATCATTTCTGTAATTAATAACTTCCAGCCCAGTTTTCTTTATCTAATGTGAGCTCAAAGCAATTTGCAAGTCTAAAATCTGTAAAAACTATGAAATAGTAGGCAACTTGACAAAATGCACCCTCCTCCCAAAAAAAAAGCAACTGAAACAGTCATAGAAAGGTCCAAACAAATGGTGTATGTAAAGTCGCAGGCTTTCACGGCCGGAATCCATAGGTTGTTGTGGATTTTCTGGGCTTTGAGGCCATGTTCTATTAGTATTTTCTCCTGACTTTTCACCTGCATCTGTGGCTGGCATCTGGTGTATATTGTTGGCAAGTGGTGTATATTTCCAGATCCCATCAAGCTGCCTTCAAGTCTAATATCTTGCAGTCCAGAACTTTAAGGACATTAAAATCAGACATAGCCATGCTTAGAACAGACTAAGGCATGACTAACTCATTTCAATGGAACTTCTCTAAGTATGACCAAATCTGAACCCATCCCACTGTCAAGAGTCACTGTCATGGTTTATTTTTTCTATCTTTTCTTTTTTCAGAGAAGGGCAATTATGGTAGGATGCAGCACCCCTCCCCTGTCCAACACCCCTCTCCTGTCCAATGAGCTGTAGCATTACACCTTTAGCCAAAAATCATCCAAAAGTTGCAACCCAGAAATGACTGGATTTTCTGTATTTCTGGGCTTTCTGGCTGATTTTTGACAGCCTTTTTTTTTTTTTTTAATTTGAAAGGACTGGCTATGAGCGGGGTGAAAAGTAAACTACTGTTTCAGCAGCAAAGTTTTACCACAGCAACATTGGTGGGGGGCAAAAATAGGGCCCAGGATCTATGATGGAGGAAGCTTGGGGGCTTCATTAAAGGAGGTTGGCAAAATGGGACCTGGAGGATGTACTTTCTCTATCTTGCATTACCCAAAACCAAAGTTTTGAAAAATCTACACACCAAGACACACATTCTGCATTACAGAGATGTGCATCTTTGTTTTGCTCTTGCATGTGAAACCAAGAGATTTCAGAAGTCCCCCATCCCCCGCTGAGCAAGATTATGAAAATCACTGAACATTTTCCTATAATGTTTCACGTAATGGAACTTTTGTACAAAAAAAAGTCACAACTTTTTTTTCACAAAGAACATTGTATATTTTGCCAAATATGGCATTCTTCACACACACAAAAACCAAAGATATAAAAGCACTGAACTTTTCACTCTCACACAGAGGTGACAAAACTCACTGTAGCCTCAGAGGATTTTTTTTCCCAGCAAGGTGTCTCCATGCGTCAAGAAACCCTTTCTTGTTGAGGGTGAGAAATGTTGTGGATATTCTTTACATTCCTATTTGTTAAACTGTTCTTTTAGAGAAAAAGTAATGCTACTCAGAACAGAATGTCACATTCCTAGGCAGATGAAAGTAACTCTTGGGGAAGATTGGTTTGCTGAGCATTCACTCTTCCATTTTATGCTTTAGGTCACTTCCAAATGTTGGCTTTCTCCAAATGTTTCAGCACTACAGTAGATGACAGATACCCACATTCTGGGCATCAGTCACTCAGAAACTACACTTTGAAGTAAGAAATGCTCATTCTGATCACTGCAAAAATTATTCTTCTTCTGTCCAATAGATTACTGTCCAATAGATTATTGTCTTCTTCTGTCCAAGGGGGGCAATGCACAACCAGTTCAATGCACAACCAGTTCAGGGGAGCAGCAGTGACAGAAGCTGAGCCTGAGGCAATACAAAGACACTCACAAGAGGATTTGCCCTTTGAAGGCACAGGCAAAGGAGGTTGTTGCAAAACATGCCAAGTTTCAATAAAAGAAAAAAAGAATATCTTACCAGTTTGTAATGCAAAGAGAAGAGCAGGTAAAAGAGGGATCTGGGAACTATGCCAGGGTCAGAGAAGTGAAGGAAGTCTGATACAAAGCAAGTGGAAATGCTGAAAGCAGAGTTCATGACACCAAAGACAGGTGTTGATTTCAGCAACTGGCCTTCTAAGAGCATGTTTTTATAAGCCAGTTGATTGAGGGAGTCTCTAGTTAAGATAAAATCCGCTGAATTCTTGAGCTTCACTACAGCTGTTCTCTCATGCTGCCTCTCCTGATTTGCATTCTTCCCAAAAGTTTGGACAACAGCTCTGCAGAATAAGCATTAGATGCTGCTACTTCTGAAGGAAATAGAGCATCTTTGGCTTCAACATCTGGTGGCCCCAGACAAGGGCCAGGTGGAACCTTCAGTTCAGCTTCTAATTCATCCTACTGAAGCCTCTCCTCCTGGCCATCCTCAAAGCAGAAGGAGAAGGAGAAGGAAGGGAGGAAGAGAGGGAGGGAGGGGAAGGAGGAAGAGGAGGAGGAGATGATTTCTAAGGCTGAAGGACAGAGCTACGATGACCTTTCACTGAAATACTGATGGCTATCATGATCTGTAGTGAGCCAGTGTGGTGTAGTACACTGGAATGTGGTTTGAGAATTGGGATCTGATTCTGGAGACCAGGGCTTAGTTTGAACATTGGAATATCATTTGAGCATTGGAATATGATGCTGGAGACCAGGGCTCAAATCTCCACTTGGCCACAGAAACCCACTAGGTGACTTTGGGCAAGTCACACTCTATCAGCCCCAGAAGATGGCAATGACAAACCCCCTCTCCATAAATCTTTCCAAGAAAGCCCTATGAGAGCTCAGCATAGGGTTGCCTTGAGATGGAAACAACTTGAAGGTACCCAACAACAACAACATGATATGTCATTAAAATAATGCTGAAGTGATCTTTTCCAGAGACATTTTTCTGTAAGCCATGCAAGCTGGGGATGATGGGAGACGTAGTCCAAAAGTGCCCTGCCATGTTGGCTAACATTGACTGTAGCTAGTGCAGAGCAGGCCTCATCATAACAGTCCTTATCACAAAACCCCAAAGAGAATTCAAAAGTACAGGTTGCTGGACTGACCTAACATAATAGCAGGAGTTTGCAGGCAGTTATATTGTAAAGTTAATGGGTCTTGATTACTCAAAATGAAGCTATTCCCAATACTTTGTATTGCAGCAAGGAGAGTTGCTAACAATATGTTGTTGCTAGGAAAATCCATTTCCGCCGCAGTTATTGTGGGGACTGCAGTAGAACTCAGAAGGAACAGGGGAGGGTGAGGAGGGAAATGATGTGAAGGACCAGGATGATCAAAAACTCCTTCAGTCCTATGAGACCTGGCTCTGCTACACCACTGGCTGTAGATCCATTCAGGGGCAGAGCTTGGAGTATGTGGAGGGGGGACAGGAGGGGAGGGACTAAAGTGCTGGAGGCATGGCTGTAGTGCATGGGAGCGTGGCCACGTGCATGGGGCGTGGCTGTGGTATGTGGGGGCATGTCCAGGGCATGCAGGGGCATGGCTACAAGCCAGGACACCCCAAAAACATTGCTGCCCAGGGCGAAGCGCCCCCCCTTCCTATGTGACTGGATCCACTGACACATAAAATAGAAGGGCAAACAGTCTTGCCAAAGAAGATTTTGTCTGCGGGGAGAAAAGAAGTGGCACCATGGTTCTCTCCTGAAAGTTCTTCAGTCTAGTCTAGGGCACTGAGGCAGAATGTAAAAAGATGGCCCCTTTTCCTATTCTCCATGCAAAAGCCAATTAGAGTGACAACTGAATCTTGCTTGAAACATGGCCAATGGACAGTGTCTACCACCACAACTGAGGACAAAAAGCTAGCTTAGGAGTTGTAAACTTTATCATCCAGCTCTGCATTCTTGTTCTCTGTTCCCTCACCACTTAGCCCCTAGCATCTGCTGCCAAGGGTGACTGCCTCACTCTGCCTAATGATAGGGATGGCTCTGTCTTACTGTGAAAGTGCAGAAGCCTTTTCCATTTAATTTTACACTGAAGTCACGGCAAAAATAGTTTAAAATTCTCACTGTGGGAAGTACCTCTTTAATGAAGCATGTTCTGTTTGTGGGCTGTTCTTCCTGTAGATGCCTCTAACAGTGACATTGGAGAAGCACCTGTAGCAAAATGAGGTGGCTAATCATCAAGGCAAGTAGATAAATTAAGTATACTGCAGATCTGCACAGTGCACAGAAGTCTGAGATGAATGAGAAACAGTTTCTTTTTTGCATTGTAGAGCCTCCAAACAAAAGGAAGGATAATGTCTCCAAAACAACAACCTCTTCTCATTGTTTCCGCTATTGTAGCTTTCCTTAAGAATGGCATGTCACTGCAATCAATTTTTTTTAAAAAAATCCTCACCACATCTGGCTTCCTGAGAATTTTCAATCAAATCACCATTTGCATTATAAAGTGTCCTTTGTGTGAACATTCCAGGGAATGGAACAAAGTCACAGTCAAAACTAAATGGAATCAAATATTAATAAGCTGAGCAAAACAAATACGTTTTTCAATGTGTGGGATGTTTTTTAAAAAAACCAAAGTAGCATTCTGCATTTCTAATAACAACAGAGAATTGAGTCCCATAGCCATGGATCAGAGTAAATAAAAATGTGTTCTCTTGACACGTACATAAAATAAGTGGCAAGCAGAAAGAACAACCTGATAAACAGAGCAGCTGAATGTTGTCATAATCCAAAGGTGCTCCATCATGGAACCATTAACTTCCCATGGAAGGAGGCTGGCAATTCCTTTTCTGTTGTTAATAGCTATTAGGCCAGAAACAGCCAATCTGTAGTGCTTAAAAATCATTTCTAAATCTACCTGTGAGATTTAAGACCAATTCAACCAGTAACAAGGTCCTACTGATAACTGGGTTGGGTTGTGGTCTTATCCCACACTGAATATCTTTATAGAAATATTACAATTTATAAACTTTCCCCAAACTAGCTCTTTCCTGATGTTTTGGAGTACCAACTTGCATTAGGCCCCAGCCTATAGGATTTTTCAAAGAAATAACCATGTTACTCTGTTGTAGCATAAGCAAAAAAGGGAGAAGGGAAAAGACTCTTGTCGTTGTTGTATGCCTTCAAATCATTCTCTACTTATGACAGCACTAAGGCAAACCTATCATAAAGTTTTCTGGAGCTGAAAGTGTATGATAAATCCAAGGTCACCCCAGTGGGTTTCCATGGCCAAGCAGTGAATCAAACCCTGGTCTCCAGGATCATAGTTCAACACTGAAACTACTATAGTACTCTGACTCTAAACCCTTAAAACTATTTTATATTTTAGCATGAACTTTTGTGGATATCAATCCACTTTCCCAGATGTACTGATGAAGAGATGTTAAAGCAACAGGTTTTTAAGCAAATTAAACAGAGTGGGATAAAATGTAATAGGATATAGAAACATGCCATTTGTGACTCTGGTCATAAATCTTCAAATTGCTGTGTGAGTTGATACAGGCCTTCCAAGTCTTTAAAGTCACCAGTTGTATTGACAGATTAAAGCAATAAATTTGCTTGCCAAAAGTCAGTTCTCTTGGGACCAAAAACTTCCTCTGAAGGGATTCCTTCGTTAAAGTACAGTTGTGAGTACCAGTGTATTAGTATATGTAGTATGCCATGAAATTATTATCTTGGAGGAGGTTATTGACCCCAAGAGAACTGACTTTTGGTAAGCAGATTTATTGCTTTCACACATCAATACTAACTGATGACTTTAAAGATTTGGAAGACCTATATCACATCACACAGCTCTTTGAAGATTTATAGCCAGGGTCACAATTTGCATTTTTCTGTATTCTATTACTTTCTATCCCACTCTTTTTTGACTTCTAGTGCATTTCACCACCCTCCCAACAACTCTGTAATTGCTATATTCCCCTTTTCCCTTTTCCAGCCTATAGGATTTACATTTGAGACATCAAGACTGCCTCAACACTGCCATCAAGATCACTGTCCTTACTTCTTTGAAGAATACTGTTGTGGAAAGAGTGAAATCTTCTCTGATTGCGAATAGCCCAGCTGTTCCCTCAACTGTGTCCCAGTTTATAGCTCATTTACACAGAGTTAAATGAGAGTCTCTGATAAATGAGCCTGGCATCTCTGTCCCTACCTCTTTTGCTGCCCAACCCATGAAATGAAGAGACCACACACAGGGCTTGGGTTGAACTAGGGCAATTTATTAATGTATGCCTAATTAACACAAAGCTAGTAGTGAACTTGATGTTGACCTTGAACTTGAATTTGAACTTATGACCTGAGAAGGGGAGTCAACAGCATGGGTAGGCTAAGGCAAGGGTCACCTCCAGAACTCTTCTCCAGCCCTCCTTGGGTGAGGTACTGGGCCTCAAAGCCAATTCATGAGGCTGAGTTAAAACTTTGGCTGGCCCTTTCCTGAAAGGCAAGCCCCCAAACCGCAACCATCACCCCCGTCTCATGACTCTGCAGTAGGGGCAAGTCCCGGGCTCATCCCAAGGACAGCATTTATCCTACACCAAAGGGTGCCATAGGTACTCACCAAAACCCTCAAACCCCCCCCCACCCTACCAGCCATGGATAAGGGCAAGCGTCTGCTTAGTCCTTATCCCCCCAACCTCCACTCAGGATAGCTTCAAGCCCCCGTTGCAAATCCCACAGAAAGATTTCATTGCCCTCGGATGACAAGTGTACCCCATCGGGCCTGTACAGCTCAGGTTCATCAAAAATGATGTCACCATGAGGAATATAGTAACCCAAGCCCTGTCTCAAAGCATTGCAAATTTCCCTGTTTGCTCACCTACCAGTGAACTCAAACGGTCGAGGATCCCCTCCCCTACCCCACACTTTTCTTTGAATCATTGCAGACCAAGCAATGTGAACGCCAGGCCAAGTATTGAGAATGAGCCGAATATCATGAATAGCCTGTACGATCAAGGCCTTTCCTTTTAAAAGTCTAAGATCATTAACACCCCGGTGAATGACCAACACATCAGACAGAGGCCCACAGCACTCCTCGAACAGCGTAGGTAACAAGCCATGCCAGCGAAGGCCTCTCTTGCCAAGCCATTGGAGCGAGGCTCAGTCACCCAATCCAAAATGTGGGCCAAATTGGCCATCACGAGCCTGCCGCTCTGCCCAAAAGATGAAGCTGTGACCACAGATCAGCACTCGCCTCCTCCCAGCCAGAAAAGGGCAATCTGAAACGAAACCAGAAATACTATAACAGGTGAATTGGCCTGACATAGCACGCCATGAACTTCCATCTTTCGATCCTCTGGATGCCTTCAGCTGTCATGCCCATCAGAGCAGCAGTGGAAGCTGCACCTATGCAAAATGAATGTGTGCCAAACTTAGTACCTTGTAGGCCTAGAGAGATCAAAGCCTTTTTTGTGATGGCCCAGAATTGGTACCTAGTGAGCAGGTTTGTGTCAGCATGACAAAACAGAGGCCCCAAATGTGACCCCTGGCTGGCTATATAAGCCCTCAGTGCCCTGACAGGGCATAAAGCAACATCAGAACATTCCTGCAATGTAACCACAGTGCCCCGCCTGGCATGATCAGTTTTTGATCCCTTTATGCGAAGGCATAAATGCCACTCACCCCAGGTCAAGTCTCTAAACTCTAGAGCCCTCCCAAACCTGTCTCCCTTGCTCTGAACAACCAACTCACTTACCCTCAATGCGCCAAAAAATGCAGTAAGAGCCGCTGAGTGAAACAAGAGATCCTCGTACGAAGAAGAGCAAAGGACTTTCCATGTGTCGCCCAAACCCTTCAGAATGCCAGGAGAAAGTGGCTGCCTGTCATCTCGGGCCATCCCTTTTTGCCTGACTCACCCTTCAATAAATTTGCGTATCTTAAAATCGCTGGTGGGATCAGGGAAGCCTTGTGTCTTGGACCAAAAGGCCAGAGCAGACATGTGGGATCTAATGGATTGAAGGGAGAGGCTTGCTTCCTTAAGAGACAAGCAGAACTGCAAAATGTGGTCCACAGGGAATGGCCACACATCCTGTAACCCATTAGATTTCCTAAAGTTAGTGAAATCTCTAGCGGCCTTATTGTAGCTCTTTCTGGAGCTGGGTGCAATTGACATACTGATGATCTGTGCTACCTCACCCCGCCAAGCTTCCACAGATTGAAGAGCATCGGTTCCGGGAGGACAGCAGCGTCCGGTGCCAGATTTCTGAAACATTCCATCTGCATATGGGAAAGAGCGTCAGCCAGAGAATTATCCATACCAGCAACATGTACAGCTGTGAAGACTATGTTAAAACAGAGACATTGAAGCATGAAAGCCCGCACAGCATGACGCGCTGTGACCCAGAGGAGAGAGAGTTAAGCACCCTGACCATGGCCAAGTTATCACAACAAAAGTGGACTGAGGCATTTGCTAACTTGCATGCCCAGATGTGAACTACCACTAAAATTGGAAAAAGCTCCAAAATGTAAGGTTGGCTGTGAGGCCTGCCTCAGCCCAACTCTCAGGCCATCTCTGTGCACACCACTTGCCCCTGAAAAAGACACCAAAACCTATGGATCCTGCTGTGTCAGATGATATTTTCAGTGCATCCCTGACCTAGATCTCATCGCGCCAAAAAGAGACACAGTTGAAGTCAGCCAGGAACTCCTGCCACACCCTAAATGCAATTTAATCCCTCTGGTGATCCTAATTCTGTGATGCCGGTTGGTGATACCCTTCATGGCATCACACAGGTACCGAAGGAACACCCTGCCAGGTACAAGCACCCGACAGGCAAAATTCAGGTGCCCCACCAACTCCTGAAATTCCTTAAGGTTAGCCTTGTGCCTACTCATGAAGGAAGCCACCCTTGACTTAAGATCCTGAACCTTTGCTGGTGGTAGTTTACAAGCTTGGTTGACTGTATCCAATTCAATGACCAGAAACGTAAGCTGCTGCGTGGGGCCCTCAGTTTTCTCATGTGTCAAGGGCATGCCCAACTCCCCCATGAGAGATGGGAATTTTGCCAAGAGGAATGTGCACTGCCCAGAACCATAGCGTCCCATGAATAAGAAATCATCCAAATAATGCACAATGCCCTTAAGGCCCGACTTATGTTTGATGGCCCATTCTAAAAAGGTACTGAATGTCTCAAAGGCAGAGCAAGACACAGAACATCCCATAGGGCGGGAGTGATCAACATAGAATTTACCCTCAAAGGCGAATTCCAAAAGCTCAAAATCACATGGATGTACAGGCAGCAGATGGAAGGCTGACTCAATATCAGACTTGGCCAGTTCAGCCCCAACGTCATGCCTGTGCACCACCTGTACAGCTGCATTGAATGAAGTATACTTAACAGAACATAACTCAGTTGGAATGGCATATTAATGGACTCATCCTGGGGTAAGACAAATGGTGGATTAACTTAAATTCACCTGGAGCCTTCTTAGGGACAGCTCCTAGTGGGGAAACTCTAACGTTGGGAATGGGAGGCTGGTCAAATGGGCCTAACACCCTGCCTTGAGCAACCTCCTTCCTAATTTTCTCTCTCAC
The DNA here is from genome assembly GCA_948472985.1 of Iguana delicatissima. Lineage (NCBI taxonomy): Eukaryota > Metazoa > Chordata > Lepidosauria > Squamata > Iguanidae > Iguana > Iguana delicatissima. The sequence continues at coordinate 331,416 of CAOKZL010001384.1, forward strand.
CACATGCTCTTTGCCTATTACTGATTTAAGGTTATTGGCCATAAAAAGCTGCCTAGATCCCACACTCGGGATCCTGAACCCCCAAGTAAATCCCTCCCCCATATATAGAGCTGCAGCCCGGTCCAGGTAAAAGTGGAGCCAAGCCAGTAGCCTCTCAACATTAATTGGACTGGGCCCCTCTGTGAAGTGGTGGCTGATTTCCTGGCCCCCGCTTGCCACCGCCATCCCTGGGGCTTGTCCCTCTCCCTCTCCCCTTGGTGCAGTTGCGAATGGAGTGAGAGCCCCAGCAGATCCCACATAGGTGCTTGTATTTGCAAGGGTGACGGGCACAAAACCCTTGCATCCCAAACTCCCAGCAGAGCTGGATTTGCTTCTGCTCCTGTGAACCCTGAGTGCAGGGAGGCCTCCCAGACTTGTTAAACTGCACCAGATGACCAGAGTGGGACCTCCCACCAAAAATGGGGCGGGCAGGGATCAACATCTGCATCCACAATTTGGGCTAGATGCTGTCCAAGCGCAGGCTTGACTGCTTGGCCGCCCTCATCCTAAATTTCTCATCGTAGTGCAGCCAACCAGTCACAGCAAAATCTGCACGAGCCCTGAAAATCGTGCTCAAATACACCACCGGGGAGTGAGCTCTCGATGGCTGGGCCTTAACTATCACATCCATGTAAAAGAGATAACCTATAAACCAATTAGTCCAGTTCTTGTTGATCCTGCGTTTTTTCAATTTTTCTCTCTCACCCGCGTCCAAACCCTCCTCCTCTTTCTTATCAAGCTCTCGATACAAAAGGGAGAATAGGTCTAAGTATTCTCCTTTCAGAATCCTTTCAACAGTGGCTGGGGTCAGGTGATCATCCAATACCCCTGACTGCTCACCTACCTTCTCCTCAAGGCCTGAATCCTTGCTTGACTCCTGTGATCCGGGGGCCCCACCATTAGCAGGTCCAGGGACATCCTGGGAATGCAGTGTCACCCCTGATGGCAGCTGAGAGGGTGACACTTGCTCCCCAAGGGAAGAAGTTGAAGAAGAAAATGATAGCTCTGGGAAACCTGCCGGCGGGGCCCACGTCATATTCCTTGGGGGAGTAATGAAGCTCCAGGGCCATGCCACGGACGCAGTGCCCTCCTCGTGACCAATAGGCTCAGCCGGCGCTGCTCCCGCTGCTTCCAACTCTCCTGGGAGCCCAGCCTCCCAACTATCATGCTGTGGTGAGGATGCTTGTTCCCACCTCTCTGAAGGCGATTCACTCCACTTCTCACACGATCCGTCCTTCTCAATAGCATCTAGCCATGCCAAAATCTGATTAAAAACATTTACAGGCATGGAGATCCTCTGTTCCTCCCTTCCTCTGTTCTGCCCCACAGGCCACCGGTCACTCTCCATGGCCCAAAGCTTAGCAAAAATGGTGGCCGCCACATTTGCTCCCCCATCCTCATCCAAAGATGAGGTCACTGACATTGGAGCAGCTAAGGACTTGGCTGGTGTGGACTTTTTGGCTGGAGTGGCCTTTTTGGCTGGCATGGCCTTCTTGGTGGGCTGCTTACCTTTCGATGCTGATGAAACTCATTTGGAAGCCATCAGAACCACTGGCAAATCAGGCCAATCTTCCAGCCAAAACCCCAAGGAGAGAATGAATTGCACTGTCCCAGCCCCAAATGAAAATCCAGCCACCACGCAATGAATCCAGGCACACCACCCGCTATGGACTGACAAGGCCAAAACCCACCCTCTCTGCCTGAGTAGCACAACCAGTTACACTCCCCCAACCCACCAGCAGGGAATCATGCCACTGAGAGGGTACCTCAACACTCTCTCAACTCAATCAGCACAACTTGTCACCCTCTCTCAGTTTCGAGGCCAGGAGGTATGTAAATAAATAAGTCCTTTCACACACTCTCAGCCCAAAACGAGGAAACCTGGAACAGTGTCCCCCTCCTGATCCAAATGCAATAAATCCTAAAACTCCCTTAGCAAAACATAACAAAACAAAATGAACAAACATCACACACTCTCAGCCTGTCAAGGAAACTGGACATACTCTCACAGCCCAGATGCGGCAAAACCATGCAAAAGAGCAACTGCCTCCCCAGAAGAGAAGCGCAAAGGAGAGAGAAAAAGAGAGAAGGGGGAGAAATGGGAGAAGGAGGGGAAAGGCACACTGTCTCAGCTGACAAAGACAACTAGGACACACTCTCACAGCCAAGAGGCAACAAAACCAGCCCTAAGGGCAAGCGCACACCCCTGAAAAGAGAGGGGGGAGCAAGAAGGGGAAAGCGGAAGGGGGAAAGAGAAAAAAGAGAGAGAAAATGAAAAAAAAATTAAAAAGACGGGAGGGACGGAGAGCCACAACAACTGCCCTCCCCAAATAGGCTCCCAAACACCTAAGAGATTCCCCAGTGGGTTGCTGCCCCCAGTCAGGTAACCCAAGCCCAGTGATCACCTCTCTGGTGCTAAAAAAACAAACGAAAAAACAAACCAAAACCCGTTCTGCCACCGCTGCCATGACAGTGGCCCTCCTCAGGGCCCAGGGGGCCCACCCCCTCCGCTACCGAGAATCAGCTCAGCAAGCAGGGCAACAAGTGATTGAGTCCATCCATCTATAATGCGCTCTTCCTCTTTTCCTACTGCATTCTACCTTGCCAAGCATTATCGTCTTTTCTAGTGAGGCATGTCTTCTCATAATATGTCAAAAGTACAACAATTTTAGTTTAGTCATTTTGGATTTTGGGGAGAGTTCGGGCTTTACTCTAGGACCCATTTATTCGTCTTTTTAGCAATCCAGGGTATCTCCTCTAGTACCTAAGATTGTTGTACTTTTGTAAGCTAAGATTGTTGTACTTTTGACATATTATGAGAAGACATGCTTCACTAGAAAAGACGATAATGCTTGGCAAGGTAGAATGCAGTAGGAAAAGAGGAAGAGTACATTACAGATGGATGGACTCAATCACCTGTTACCCAGCATGCTGGGGGTCCCTTAGGGGGATTCCCAACACCTGTCAAAATTATCACTTGTGGAGAAAATTAGCTGTGAACACTGCTTTAGCAATGCAAAGAGGCAGGGTAATTAAGGATCTTTTACCCAGTGTTTACGGGGTCAGGCTCAGTCAGAAATCACACAAAAAGGTCCAATGAATGACTTTATTGAATAGTAATAGTTCGCACTAATGCAAACATGCACACACACATCCAAGGGCTAATAGAAATAAAGAGTGGAAATAAGATAGAGAGATTGTTGAGGGATTCGCAGCTTGGGTGATACTGCACATCTTCCTGAAGTCCTTGGTCCAGGAAGCAGTGATCGAACAGCAGCTCAGCGAAGAGATGCTGAGGAGATCGCGCAGCTGTCGGGAGGGGGGACCGGTCAGCTGGTATGACCGGGAGGCATCATACTCCTTCTTGCCTCGCCTTTCTTTCCTAACTAGCCCAAAAACAGAGACTATTTGTAGGAAAAATTTACTTTGAAGGCAAATCCTTTCCCGGGGAAAACAAACAGGGACAGAAAAGAAAAACAACTCCACACCTGGCATTTCTCTGATATCGGAAGATAACAAGGTGTCATCCCAGTAACAGGATCTTCCTCCACTTTGAGGCTGCGGTATGAGTTTCTGGAGATGGATTTGATAAGGTTTTATTGCTTCCAGTGCCCAACTTTCCAGGAACACTTTTACTCCCTTCAAGTGGACTCCTTAAAGGTTAAGGACCTTTTGTTCACCAAGGGTTATCACAACATGAGGTCTCCTGTGGCTACATGACTGGGGATTTTACTGACCTGACCTGGTTTGTTTGATTGTATGACCATTATTGCCTACATGCACATTTGGGTGACCTCTCTGGTGGGTTAGATTAATTTTATATCAAAGTTGTAGACCCCGGGACAGGGTTTACCAAGGGGGCAACACACGGAAGACACAGCTCTGAATCTGTAAGACCTGAATAGGGCAATTCAAGACAGTGTGACTTAGAGGTCTATCATTTTGGTCAGCATAAGTCAAAGCTGATTTGATGGCAGTTAATAACAACAACAATAATAATAACAACAACAACAACAACAGCCACCTTAAGTCCCATTATTGGGGAAAAGATGGAATATAAACGAATAACATCAGCATCATTGTTGTTGCCAGTGGTGTAGGTAAATATATATTGATATCTCCCTGTCAGAATAAACATGGCACAACTTTAAAGTGCGTAACTATATTGTCCCCATTGTTTGTACAAATAGCCACATGATGATTGGATGGATTGAGTTTGGTGTGGCTTCCAGGGGAAATAAATGGCCCCTTGGATGCACCACAGTTGCCCATGCCCACTATACATACATGGCTAGACTATGATTTGATATTATATTAATTATATTATATTATATTATATTATCATTTGAAGCAGTTTGTCCTTTAGCCAAAAAAAGCTTCTAGAGCAGCTTACATAGAATTTAATGGGCTTACTTCTGAGTAGGTGCATACTTTTGAAAATGCACTAAAATCCCAGTGGGAGAGTTAACTGACATGCTTCAGTCTTTCCTGTTGAAGTCAGTGTGACATAAAAGTGCTTCAGTTGGCTGGTGCTCTGTCCCTTTCTATTGCAAACGTGAGGCTTCAAAAAAAACCTGTTGAAAGTGAGATTGTATCTAAAACATTGTACATAGGCAGAAGCATGAGACTTTCCACAAACTTTGGTCCTCTAACAAGGAATTTCTGCATAGCTAACAGCTTCAGGGGTTAGCCTATCACAGGATGAATGGCATCCACACAGTGGAGAAATGTAAGATGAAGCCCTGCTGCCAAAGCTGAGCTGCACAAAGACAAAGGAATCCCTAGTGTGGCACTGCAGAAATTTTAAAGGAATCTTGCCTCAGTACTTCCTGCCAGGCAAATAACTTTTGCACTCAGCAGCTCTTATAACCTCATAGCGAGATAAGCTTTGTTTTCATTCTGTGTGCTTTAGGGGAGCACTATAAAGACCAGCCACTGCAAACACAAATATTGCACAATTGTTTTTATTTTGTTCCATCTTATTCTGCACATCTTCCCCACTCCCCAATTTTCAATCATTAGGATCATACATAGGTTTTAGAAGAGGCAGCCATTAAATTCTCTCCCTCTCCTGCTCCAGGTGTACATGGAGAGAGAACTCCTCCTGACGCACAGATTATACAATGAGAATAAAGCAGGGCAAACTTCTGTACCACCACAATAAAACAAGCATGATGGACAACATACAGGGCTACAGCTTTCTGCACTGCACCGTTCAGAGCCCTAGTTTTATTGAACCAGTTTTGGAATCATAGAATTAGAAAAGATCACAAGGGACCTCCAATCCAACTCCTGCCATGCAAGAATACACAATCAAAGCATTCCTGGCAAATGGCCATCCAGCCTCTATTTAAAAAGCCTCCAAAGAAGGTTTTTAAAACTCCAAGGCAGTATATTCCACTACCAACTGCTCTTGCTGTTGTCCTAATGTTTAGGTGGAATCTCTTTTCCTGTGGTTTGAATTCACTGCCCCATGTCCTAGCCTCTGGAGCAGCATAAAACAAGCTTTCTCCATCTTCCATATGACATCCCTTCAAATATTTAAACATAGCTATCATGACACCTCTTAACCTTCTCTTCCCCAGGTTAAATATACTCAGTTCCCTAAGACGTTCCTCATACATTTTCAAGATATGAGCAGAGCTATGTTCTGCGTTCAATATAAGAGTGACTGTGACCATGTACTCCCACCTGTGGCCATTTCCACACTAGACACTCTTAGCTCATTGTAGCATTACAGTCCCAACATGGCCATTCATGTGATACTTTTGGGTTAGGAATGCTCTTTTCTGCACCTTCTGCCTTAAGCAGATGGGTAGCAGTATTGCCACCTGTGTTCCTTCTGCATTATAGTGTCCTTGGCCACTCCCATGCCCTGCCTTCACCCTGCCCCACCACCCCTGATTGGGCGGGGGGTATTTTTTTTTTTTTTTTTGGGAAACTGTACTAACGCAGCAATGTTGTAACAGCATGACATGCCAGTACACGATTGCCCTTTTGCCCTATAATGTTTAAAAATGTATTTTAGGGGGAAAAAGGTTTTAACTCAGAGGAAAAATTTAAAATAAACACAGAGAAGTAACAGAAAGTTATCACATCATGTGAGTAGCTGAGGGAGGAATGAGCTGGGCATGCCCACAGCCCACCCATTCCTGGATCTGCAATAACAGGAAACATTCTTAAGCACTACAGCCGTACTGCACTGAATAAACTGAAGGGATTGAAGGGCTAAAGGAGGATTTTTTTTTTTTCTGGAAATAGAATAGGGCAATTTGGCAAAGCTTGGGGGAGGGACAGCAGCTGGATAGCGGTGACATGATGCGGTAGCATGACTCCTGGACTGGAAACAACCCGCTGCTGTTGCACTATAGTGACCTTGTGCAGAAATGGCCTATGTCTATATAGGGGCCATTTCCACTGAATTTAATGGGCTTTACTCCCAAATAAATGTGTAATATTGGATCTCAGCCTTGATCTACATTTTCTAAGGGCAGGAGTAGGGGACCCTAGCCCCCTAAGTCTTTTGGATTTCAGTTTCCAGAAGCTCCAGACACCATGGCCCATTCAGGCTATAGTAAGGGATTGTCAGAGTCGCAGTCCAAAAGTCTAAAGGGCCAAAGTTTCCCCCAAGTTTCAGTTTAAGGCACTGTTCTACAATTTAGGACTCATGTTTTCTTATGTGGTTTTCCTGGGCATGAATCCTGATGCTTGTGATACTTCCTTCTACAAAAGAATATCCATGGTGTACTCCATGTACCTTTACCCACTCCCCCTCAATGTACAGTCATGGATGTAGAAAGTACAGGAAATGGAAAGGCTGTACACATCTCCTCTTGGCCGCACCAAGTTTTCCTTACTATTCAGTCCAGTCATGCAAGCTCTGGATCTCTGAAATGCTATTCCCTGGGCTTCTCTGAAGGGCTGTTTATACACATAGTCCTGAGCGTGTGTTGAGATTGCTCTGAGGACTGTGATGCCAAAAATAATGTCAACCTGTGGTGATCCATGCCATACAATTCCTCTTTATATACAGTACGTAAAATATGTACAGTCTATGTACATTTAACCTACACAGTTAAAACAGTATGATACCACATTAACAACTGTCACGGCTCCAACCTACAGTACAAGAAGATTTGTAGTTGGCAAAGTACTTACTCTGCTAGAAAATTCTAGTGCTGTAGTTCAGGAGAGTGGTCTAGCAAGGGAACTCTAAGGAACTTACCAGGTTAGATGTCCCAGGTTTCCCTAGGATGAGACTAGGACATTGAAAGTAGTACCAAACTGCTATCACTGTGTAATGTAAATATATTCTGTATTTTCACTTGGGTTTTCATGCAACTAGGTTTTCTCATATAGCACTAGAAGCAAGTGGCACCCTAGAGCAGAGATGGGCAAAGTGAGGTCCTATAGATGGACTGCACCTGCCGCCTACCCTCACCAATAGTCAGTGGTGAGGAAGGATGGGTTTCTAGTCCAATAACATCCAGACAACCACATTTTCCAACTTGTGCCCTATAGTCTAATCAGGGGTGTTGTTAGACTGCAATTCCAGCAGCTCTATCCAGCACAGCCAATGGTGAAGAGTGTTTAGTGTTGTGATTCCACAATATCTAGAGGGCCACACAATTCCTGCCCCTGGTCTAGGGCAATGACAGAACATGTAACCCTAAATGTTGTTGGACTATGGCTCTTATCAGCCGTCACCATTGCCTGTGCCGGTTAGGGCTGCAGTCCAGCAATATCTGGAACGTCACATATCTCTCTCTCAGGGAGGTGCTAAAAAGGGAGAGCATTAGCAGAACTGAAGAGGAAGCCCTCTGAGGTTACATAGAGGCACAGAAAATAGCTGGCATTGAGCAAGGCACTTAATTAGACCAGAAATAATAAACTTTCCATTCCCTCACACAACATATTTATCCTGATTGGGGCTTCTTCATAACAATATCAGGAAAGGCAGAAATGCCTCCCTGAATGACAACTTCTCCATCACAACCAATTTTTTTTTTTTTTTTTTTGCAATGTGCATCCATAAGAGAGTGTTCTAGGTCACTTGAGGTGACAGTGACACCCTGTGTGAACTGAGCATTCAAACTCATATACTCTCAGGGATCTTCTGCACAGCAGTAGGAGCTGAGCAGTAGACTCAATGATGCAGAAAGAATTACCTCAAAGGTGGAGAATGTGAAGAACCTTGCTTTACGTTAGGATGGGCAACCTCCAGCCCTCAGCCCTGATTTGCAAAGCCTTGTGACACCATTCCGTTCAGACGTCTGGATCGAACAATCCATTCTGAACCAGCCCCCTGGACAGGGAAGAAAGAGGAGGGAAGGGGAGAGAAAGGCATCTGGGGGTGAGGGAGAGGGGGAGACAGAGGGGAAAGAGCGGAAGGAAGTGTTGACGGACTCCAAACTAAAGGTGGCCACATGGATAGGAGAACAAGGCTCTTGTACTTGTAATTGTTGTACAGAAGAGGGACAGAACCTGCCAGGCAAGCTGGAATCTGTGCTTGACCCAGCTATGAGCCTGGTATCCCACATCCTATGCCTATGCATTTGGTTTTTGTGGCCTAAATCTAGAAAGTTGCATTTGTCTCTTTTGAATTTCATGTTATTAATTTCAGCTCAGTTTTCTAGTTTATCAAGCTTATTTTGAATTCTGTTCCTATCTTTCAGTGTTTTAGCTACCCCTCCCACTTTTGTATCATCTGCAAATTTGGTAAGGATTCCCTCCACCTCATCATCTTAATCACTGATAAAAATATTGAAGAGCATCAACCCCAGGACAGAACCCTGCAGCACTTGAGATTTCCTTCCAATACGAAGCACAGCCACCAATGACAGTTCTTTGAGCACTGTTTTCCAACCAATCATGGATCCATCTAATGGTATTTCCATCTATTCCATATTTAGTCAGTTTGCAATTCAGAACTCATGGGAGACCTTATCGAATGCTTTGCTGAAATCCAGATAAATTATATTTACCACATCCCCACCATCAAATAGGTATTGAGCAGTTCTGCCTTTTCATTTTGATCTGTTAGCATTTTACCATGCTTGCTGAGTGGTGGCCCCACCATTTCCTTCATCACTGTCTTGCTTCAATTTGAAAAACCTCTTTTTGTTGCTCCTTGCCTGCCTAACCAATCTCAGCTCATTTCGAGTTCAGTTTACCTTACACTATTCCCGCAAGCTTAGATTGAATATCTGTATTCTTCCTTGGCAATTCATTCTTCTTTCCATTCTTTATGCATGCTCCTTTTTCTTTTCACTTCCTCCTTGGGTTTACTGTGAAGCTACATTGGCTTTTTCAGATGTTTCCCTTCTTCTATGAAATTGTATGTGATTGTGCTTTTAGCAGTTTCTTCTTTATGAAATCCCACCTATGCCAGGAGTCCTTTTCCTTTAGCATCTCTAGTCATTGGATGCTATACATTATTTCCCTGAACTTGATAAACTCATCTTTCCTGAAATCCAAGGTTCGTATTTGACTATATCCTATTTGGCCTGTCCCACAGTCATGAATTCTGGCAACTTTAGTTTGATCCAATACTATTACTAGCCCATAAGGATGACAGAACAGAAGAGGAGGAAAGGGTACTGTGGCCCATCTTAATTTCAGCCCTGACCATTGCAAGCACTCAGCTCTTGAGAGAACTTCCCTGAGGAAATGCAGCCTTTAAAGGAAAAAAATGTCCCTTTTCCCTTATTTACATTCATCAGTTATTAATACAAGCTGTTTTGGCCCAACTCTTTCAATGTGTGAGTTAAGCATTTATGCACATCTCTTACGCACAGCATTGGGAATAATAAGCCCGTTCAGATATTCATTCCCGGCAGCTCTAGACAGCACAGCCAATGGTAAGGAATGCTGGGACCTGCAATTCAGTAACTTCAGAAGGACCGCAAAAGGCCCACCCTTGTCTTACACTAAAGGGGTATCTGCCCTATAGTATTATATGAGTTTGCCCCACATGACTCCATCCGAATGAATCCAGAAATAAATTATATTATAATTTAATAAAGCACTTAGAATTCTCTGCTAGAAAACCCAAGCACTGAGATGAGGGACTAAGGCATGAGGGGATCTGTAGTTCAGGGAACCCTCTAGCACTACCTCACTAAACAACAAATCTGAGGATTCCTTAAAATTGAACTATCACTGTTAAAGTAGTATCAAATTGATAGAAATGTGTGCTGCAGCTACATTCTGAAACCATAAGAAATTTAAAAGGAATAACTTTGGTTAAAGAACACTCATAACTATTCCCTGAAGTAACACTTCATAAACACTGCTCTTATACACGTTTTCATGACAGTGTTTAACACTATCTGAGTGTTACTTAACTATTACACAGTAGTCCCCACCCCTTACCCACATGACATATGTTCCAAGACCTCCCCATGGATGCCTGAAACCCTGGACAGTACCTTATAGAATTGGTTAAGAGTCCTTTGTATTTCTTTTTGGTTGCTGTGAACCTAGATTGCTAATTTTGGTGATGCTAGAGCAGAAGGGTGGGGCAGGCAAGCAGTAGGTGGCAGGACCCAGAAGAGACTGTGTGGGTGCCCCTACCTAGATGCCAGGGGACAGGTTGGGGCAAAGGGTGGGAAGCAGAAGGAGGAGTCTGTGAGGGAAGAGGACATTTCTGCATTTTCCTTTTAATATTTTCAGACTGTAGTTGAGCACAGGTAACTGAAACTGCAGAAAATGAGACCACAGGTAAGGAGAGACTACTATATAGTATTTTAAGGCCTGCTAGAATCAAGGGAAACCTCACCTGTCAGTCTGGCTAAACTATAATGCTCTTTCCTGACTGATTTTAAAAAATTAAATGCTTGTTAGCATCAGATGAGCACTGGGAGTATTGCTTGCTGCAGTGAACCAAATCTGCTAAGAAATAACAACAAGAAAGAAGTAATGACGATTTACAAAGGAAATCTTTTGGGGTAGATTTAATGGATCAAAGTACCCCTTGACATATAAACAAACCTGCAGAGAGCAAGACTGCAAGTGCCATCTGTGCTGGGTGATGCTGTGCTGACTTAGAACACAATAGAGACAATTTGTAATCCCAGATGTACTAAAGACTTGATTTGAATCAATTTGTTCCCCATACAAATCATTATGGATGTCCTGGGCTTTTGTATTCCAAATGAGCAATGTTGTCAAGGCACCTGTGCCCACTTAAGTTTCCAAAAAAATTAAGGCTGGCCACTGGCTAAGTCTCATTTAAACTTACAGAATTGCAGCCTGCAAGAAAAGGATGATTTATCAACGTAGCCTGGCACTGCTTGTCTAATTGTCCCTGACATGGGTCAGAGGCCTTCCAGCACTGACGTCAGGCTGTGCATTTAATATGGGAGGCAAGGCTCTCTCTCAGTTGCAAAATTAATCAGACTTTGATGTGAAACTGCTTCACCACACATTTTTCTATTGGTCTTGTGACTATGATTATAGGCAGGAAATGGTATTTTGGTTTGAGACACTTCAGTCAGTTAAAGAGGGACAGAGCCCATTTTCAACAAATAGAGTTCACAAATCTCAGGGCCTAGAGCACGTTCTGAAGTAGAAGAATCCCAGGGTAAGAGTACTGCCTTTAAAAAGTGAGTGTGTGTGTGTTTTCCTCACTTGATTGACTTGGTGTTTTATTTTAATGGCACATTCTGTGGAATTGTGGTTTATGTTTAGTGTATTATGCTTATGCCTGACCTGGCAAATCTACCAGTGACACTCCAGATTGATATAAAATTTGAATGACAAAATTATCTTGGCACTGTTTTAAATCAAACAGTCTACCCTACAACTAGACTGCATACCAACTGTCCCAATTTGGGAAGGACAGTCTCAGTTAATCCTCTGTCACTCATTCTATCAGCTGCTTTTAAAAAGACCCATTTTCTATCTGCTCCTCTCTCATTCCCCCTTAATTCTTAGTTTACTTCCGTTGAATTCAAAGTGCAAAAGTAGTTTGCACTCAATTAACCCAGCAGGGAGGAGCATAGGGGAGAGAATGTTGCCCTTTGTCCTGTGCTACGGTCAACAAGTGACTTGAAAGATAAGTGTTTGCAAGGCAAAGAGCTGTGGGATAGTCAATCTAGTCCAAGACATTCATGGGAGATTCATCAAGACATAGGGAGAAACAGGAGCAAGGTCTTCAGCCACTCTGAGTGTCTTTACACTGAGCCAGTAGCCCAGATAAACAAAGCTAATGGGGATAAAGCACTAGGTCATTAACTGGAGCCAGTACAAAGCTAGAATGGTTGCAAGCAACAAAGACTCCAGAGGGCTGCTGGGAGACTTATAGATACACAGGGAGCTTAATGAGTCAGCATTTCGTACTTAACAGGTGTTGGGAACTACAAAAGCTCTCCTTTTCTCTTCAGTAAACTTCCAAGGATGGGGTGGTGTCCTTGGTCCTCCTAAGGAGAAAGTTGTTTCAGCTTCAGTTCCTCAGATTCAGAGAGGCTATTGTTCCCTGGATACAAAAAAAACTCCTGAAATCTGACTCCTCTGTGTCCAATTCTTCAGATTCCAGAGGATGAGTTATGACACGTCCGTGCAGAATCAGGCAAAAGCAAACTGCTACAGCCTTTCCTAGCTTATGCATTCTTCCTCATTAATAATTTTTGCCATCTTGATCACACTCTGGCGTCACTTGGCTACACATGTCCCATTTTTCATTTGTGAAATGTTGGAGAGTATGAGACCACCTGTTCCATTTTAAAATGGTGCTCCTTCTCCTTATACATAAACATCTAGATCCTTACAGAACAAGGCCTAAATCCAACTGATTGTCCCACCTGGAGTAGGCCAACTGAATTAATGGGAACTCAGTAAGTCAGTGTGTATGTAAATTCAGTTGATGCAATAGAACTAGTCAAGGGAAGACAAGCAATTATGATAGAAAAGCCTGGAAGCCTGAGAATGATGGGACTTAGAGTAGCACAGAATAGTAAAAAGGAATCAAGCCCAGGCTTCTGCAGTTTTCCTCAGTGCCCTTTGAGTTACTAGCCTGCTTTGTTAGTAACAAAGGTGCCTGGAAATTATATCAGCCTTGAAAGGCAACAGCTTGACCTGGGAGACATAGAGATATGGAAAATGGAATGTATATTACAGATCACAGTCATGCCTGGCTCCCAGAGTACAGAAATGTAAGCAGGCCCCACTCTGGATAAAAAATAGATAGGTGCTAAGTGACTGATGGCTTGTGAGGGGCTACTACATGACAGGGCTGAAGTGCATGCCCTGATAACTGAAACCCACCAGAGTTTACATAGAAGTGATGTAACTTAGTATGCTAACTCCTTTTCTCATGGGAAGTATAAATGTGTATGCCTTTCTTAGTTCTGCACATCTGATTTGTGGGAAACCCTCCCCTCCCCATGTCTCTTGGTTTCAGCCTGCATAGTAAAAGCCTACTTTTTTATTCTGAATCTCCTCCTGGTGTGTGACTTACCAGCTTAATTGTGCTTCAGGGAAAACCTGCCCATTGTAGCTAGCAATTAGGCTTAGTCCTGAGATGTTGATTTCCAGAACCTGGCAATAACTGATCACAAATACCATTCAGTTAGTTAGCTAGTGAGAGCATTTGTCTATTGTATTTCAACACACTAGTTGCTCCAAAGTAAAGTACAACAGATGAAAATATTTAAAACATTAAATGCACAAATAAAACATATAATGAAGTCCTTTTCCAGACCCCTTTCCCATATATGCTAAGTGAGAATTACATTACTTTACAATTATTTACTGAAAGAGAACATCACTTCTTTTGCAGTATAACATTTAGTTACTTGGTTAATTACAGGTGTGTTCTCTCACTGAATGGTTGAGGATAAATACTATGTGAATTCAAGGCTGACTCATCTTGTGTCTTGGGTTCTTGCTTCATGGCTGTCTTGTGAGCATGGTAGTAATAATGGCAGAGGAGGAAAGTGTGATTTGTACCACAGGCCAACAACTCATTGCAACTAGATTGTGTGTGTTGTAATGTAATTTAAGAATAAAGAATACATCCTTTGCTAGTTCTAACCAGGATAAAGCCATCAATTGAATCAACTAGTGAACAATGAGTCCACATATGTACAAAACCCATTAATTATTGTATGTGTCTATTTGGAAGCCCAGTATGACTGAAGCCTATTTTAGTTACTTTTCAGAAACAGAACTATAAAGACCAAGACAGCTATTTCCAATCATTTTTAAAATTGCAACTATAACAGTACCTAACTATCTTGATACTATTGCCAAAATCCTACAACACTTCAGCATAGAAAGACTCCCTGCAAGTAGAGTTACTGTATCCAACACTTATATGAAATATCAATGTAATTCAATATATGTGGATCAATGGCCAAAGCGCATGATTGACAACCTATTCTGCTATTCAATGTGCATTGTGCATGCGCAATGTGTATTCACTCACTACCTTGTATACTTTAATGCACTACAGCATGAGCACCAGTCTCAAATACACAACTCTACTTTCACCACTGTCACCTAGATACAACTGTTGTACTTTGTCCAAAAAAATCACTCTGCAAGCATAACACAACATGTACCTGCATATGTCAGTAACAGGAGGACATCCTACAAACAGTAATTAACTATTTTTTAAAAGTGGCCTTCCTCATTCTTTCCTATTTTTGTTTCTTTACTGGTTGCTATTAAAAGTATACTAAATGTTTGGAAGGATGAAATTAGAAGAAATTAGAAAAACATTTATACGTCCTCAGAATAAATGGGTCCTCTTGCAACTTTATCATACTCCCTTCTCAATAGCTTGTTGCACAACATGGGATGCTGAATTATTGACAATGACTTCCATGTAGATCACCCTATGATCATGGTTTGAACTAGGCATTTTGGCTCCAGTCCTGTACACAATTAGATTGTTTCAGTCCCATGGACTTCAGTGACAGTGAAGTAGCTGAAGCAAAAATATAGAAAGATAGAAGATGGGAAAAACAGGGGTTTGCAGGTATTACCACACTTATATACTATGTTCTGAGGACCATAATTATTTTATATCAAACATAGTGAGCCATAGAGATTTACTGTAAGGACACATAGGCAAACAGGTATAAAACAAAGGGTAGCACTGTTTTCTGTACGCATTCTAGGTGAATCTCAGAAATGGTTCACACAGATCATTTGAATGGATTTTCAACAATAACAGTGCTAACAGGAGACAAGGGGTCTCTGGGATCAAATTAATATTTCAAACAGCCAGGAATGTTACACCTTGGAGGCATGCATCCCTGGATAAGATAGCCATCTTGCAGGGAACCACAAGGATACATGGCTGTATTTTCTTTGAACTACAAAGCTGAAATCCATCTTCATAAAAATTCAGCCATCTGGTCCCCAGGACATGTTCAGTCCTATAACTAGAACCCTTTTTTCTCTTCCATTTCTGTAGTTCTCACAAACTTGACTGGCAAGCATTCCTTCTGCCAGTAGAAGCTCCCCTCAGCCCCTCCCCTAGGCTGAGTTGGGCTCTCCGCTTGTCTCTTCCCAGCTTAAGACTTCTGGATTGGTACAGTATTACCCAAAATCTCTATGTGTCTCTCTCTTTAATTTTCACTTCTTTCTAAATTTCTGTAGCCTTGCATGCTTGTGTGTGTGAGTGCTTATATGGATTTTTTCATCTTTTTCAGTAAAATACTTAAATTTGAACACAGTTTCTCTGTGATCTAACTCTGTATAACTGGGCTCAAGATCCTTAATTACCCTGCCTTCTTCGCATTGCTACAGCAGTGTTCATAGCTAATTTTCCCCACAAGTGATAATTTTGACAAGCATTGAGAATTCCCCTAAGGGACCCCCAGCAAGCAGGGTAACACAGGTTTTTTCTTTCATGGGTTGCTCTTGGCATGGGGGAGTGAGGGGTTGATTGGGGAAAGTCACCTCCAAAAGGAAGCTACAGCCCACTTTCTCATGGCTGGCAAAGGGAGCATAACTAGCCCAGTGGATTCCTTGTGAGTAAACAGGATTTGATCCAACCACTAAACCACAGAAGGGCAGGGAACCTCCTCAAAAGAAAGATATACCGTCTCTCATCACTGGGAAAGGCACAATAACTATCCTGGTGGTTGACTAGTTCTCACTCCCTCCTTCTCTCATCTCCCATCTCACCTGACCAATGCTTCAACCAGACGTTAAACCACTTCTCATGGATGTCAGTCTTCAATCCTCCTCTTTCTCCTGCCTGCCAACAGACCATCCTGTCACTCTTTTAAAGTCTGGCTGAAGCATTGCTCAGGCAAGGTGGAAAGAGAATAACAGGATGGGCTGTTGTTGGCAAGAGAGGAGACGGAGAGGAGAGGGAAGGCGGTGAGAACCAATCATCCAGGAGCTACAAACTCCCCATGAAAGAGAAACACCTGAATGTAGAGGGTGGACTGTACAGCTTACACATGAGGAAGCCACCAGGATAGTTATTCTCCTTCTACCAGCCATGAGAGAGTGGGGTGTAACTTCCTTTTAGGAGGTGCTCCCTGCCCTTCCAAGGTTTAGGGGTTGAAGCAAATCCTGCTTGCTTTTGAGGAAGCCACCAAGATGGGTATGCTGCACTCCCTTAAAATTCAAACCTTAAAGACAGGTTTAAAGGCTGGCTAAAGCATAACTGAGGCAAAGTGGGAAAGGAAGTGACAGTATGGGGCTTTTGGCAGCTGAAAAGAGAAAGGATTGAAGATTGACGTCCACGGGAAGGGGTTCAAAGTCTGGCTGAAGCATCACAAAATGGGAAACAAGAGTGACAGAATGGGGGTTTTGGCAGGCAGGAGAGAGAGGGGAGGAGGATTGAAGATTGACCTCAATGGGAAAGGGTTCAGAGTCCGGCTGAAGCATAGCTTATGGTGGGAAAGGGAGTGACGGGGGGGCTTTGATTTTCTAGCTATTGAAACATACACACACACACACACACACCCCTCCTGTTAAAGTTGGCTTCTAGACTTGAGACTCGACTTGAATTATCTTGCAGTGACTTGAGACTGAACTTGAGACTTGGAGTAAAAGATTCAGATGCATCACTGGTAGTTCTGCACGGTAAGTCTGAGGGCCATTCACCAGCTCCCAGACTTATGATGGAGCTGCTGCAGTTTCCCTCACCAGCCACTCTCTGTTTGATAGAGAGCAGAAGAAGAACAGAAGCACCTAGCTATGTTCCCCTAACCCAGCGGTTCTCAACCTGTGGGTTACAACCCTTTGAGAGTCGAACGACCCTTTCACAGGGGTCGCATAAGACCATCGGAAAATACATATTTCTGATGGTCTTAGGCTCCATTCCCTTCTCAGTGGTGGTGTGCAAGCGCGAGCCATGTGCTCACATCCTCCTGCCCCCTTTGGCAGGAGCGCGTGCGGCCGCACACGCTCCCACCAAAGGGGGCAGGAGGACACAAGCGCGTCGCTCGCGCTTGTGCACCACCACTCTTGGGCCTTTTCCGCACGTTACCTTATCACAGAGGTGGGGGGTGCCCTCTCTCGCTGCTCCTTTGTCCCGCAGCTGGCTTCCTGGTTGTGCGACTGCCCCGCCCTGCCCCTTCCACAGTGCAGCCTGGGAGCTGTAGGCTGCGCTGGGGGAGAAAGGGGTGGGGCGGTGGCATGACCAGGAAGCCAGCTGTGGGACAAAGGAGCAGCGAAGCGCAAGAACCTGCTTGCGCGAACAGCACCCCCACCACCTCTGCGATAAGGTAACATGCGGAAAGGGCCCAGGAGTGGTGGTGCGCAAGTGCAAGCCATGTGCTCGCGTCCTCCTGCCCCCTGTTCAGAGGGGACTGAAATCACTCCCCTTCTCCGCTACCAGGAGAACCTCCCATGTGACAGGCCAGCTTGGGGGGCAGCGGCAGCACAGGGGGCAGGCCCCCTCCTCGCCACAGCCCCTGCCCCGCCACGGAGGGGGGCACTGCGGAAGGGCCAGGGGGCCGCAAGGCAGCGCTTTTCTGAGGGTGCGAGCTGCGCCTTGTGCGAAAGACAAAGGCTATGGGATTCCTCCACCCCCAGCTCCCTCGTTCCTCCCTGCCCAGCCCCCTCGTTCCTGGCCAGCGAGGCGGCCTTTGCTGGGGGGGAGGCATTATAAATAATAAATAAATAATTTTATGGTTGGGAGTCACCACAACATGAGCAACTGTATTAAAGGGTGACAGCATTAGGAAGGTTGAGAACCACTGCCCTAACGAGACACAAAATGATTACATTATCCAGTGAGGTCTGTTGAGATCCTCCAGAGGTCTCAGCAAATTATATAATCATTTCATGTCTGGCTATGGGGAGACTACAGGAGCTAAACTGTAAGTCTGAGCAAGGCAAATCTTTGATCACAGTGGAGAGAATAATAGTAACTTCTGCATCTGCCAAAAAGAGACATTGACAGATTGGAGAACTGGGCCAAAACTAACAAAATGAATTTCAACAGAGATAAATGTAAGGTACTAAAGCTAGACACGAAAAATGAAATGCACAAATATAGGATGGATGACACCCGCCTTGAAAACAATGCATGTGAGAAGGATGTAGGGTGTTAGTAAACCACAAACTAAGCATGAGCCAACAGTGTAATGTGGAAGACAAAAATGCCAATGCAGTCCTGGGCTTCATCAACAGGAGAGCCCAGAACAAGGGACACAGTAGTGCCACTCTATTCTGCTTTAGTCAGACCTCACCAGGAATACTATGTCTAGTTCTGGGTGACACAGTCCAGGAGGATATTGACAAGCTGGAATGTGTCCAGAGAAGGGCAACCAAGATGGCCAAAGGTCTGGAAACCAAGCCTTATGAGGAATAACTGAAGGAATTGGGAATGTTTAGCTTGGAAAAGAGAAGACTAAGAGGTGACCTGATAACCATCTTTAAATATTGGGAAGGATATTACATAGAAGGTGAAGTAAGTTTGTTTTCTGCTGCTCCAAAAGCTAGAACATAAACCAATGGATTCAAATCACAAGAAAAGAGAGTCCACTTAAACATTTTTTTTCTTTAAACTGCAAGAGCTGTTCAACAGTGGAATAGACTGTGTGGTGGATGCTCCATCTTTGAAGGTCTTTAGATAGAGGTTGGATGGCCATCTTTTAGGAATGTTGTATCAGTGTACTCCTCCATGGCAGGGGATTGGACTAGATGGCCCTTGTGGTCCCTTCCAACTTGAAGATTCATGTTTCTATGACATATGCACTTGTAAAGTGGACTTACACCTGCATATGCTACTAATAGAATACCAGCCAGAATCTTAACTGTCTTCCTTATTGCCTGGGCATTTGAATTATCACTAACAATTTTGTTAATGGGCAATGTTAGTAATATGATTGCCCTCATAGGTAGATTCCTTTTATGTATTTTTATGCATACGTGATTATATACCATACATCTGAGGAACTGTATTCTAATCCACAAGGGTCCAAACAATAATATATCTACTAGTCTTAAATGTTCTACATGACTCTGTTGTTGTGTTGCAACAGTCTTAACATGGCTACTGCTTTGAAAATTACACTGAGAATGAAACTGAGAATGTCCAATAAAATTCTACCAGCAGTAGTTGCCATACTTTTTAATGGGACATGGGGAAAAATCTGTAATGTTTTACCTCCTACACAGAACATTCAAGACTTAGTCTGAAACAATGGATTTTCTTTTTCAGCTCATCTAAATAAAGTACAGTTTTCCCTCTACATTTGCGGGTTTCTATAGTTTTAGGGAAATCATATGTTTCAGCCAGATATTGGTGACTATCACTGATGTACAGTAGGCCCTTCACTTTCATGGGGGATAGGTAAAAAGAACCCCTGTGAAAGTGAAAAAAACAGGAATAACCATGGGCCCCCATCTGCACAATAGCGATTGTGTGGGTGAGGTGGACACAGGAGAGAGCCAGCAAGGAAAGAGCTTCCCTGCTGGCTTTCTCCTCATCCCCACCAGTGCTATCGCGATCATGCCAGTGGGGGCGAAGGGAAAGCCAGTGGGGAAGCTCTTTCCTCACTGGCTGTCTCCTGCACCCACCCCTACCTGTGCGATTGTGATAGTGCAGGTGGGGGTGAGGAGAAAGCCAGCAGAGAAGCTCCGTCCCCACTGGCTCTGTCCTGGGCCCACCCCACCCACATGATCACCATCATGCAGGTGGGGGCCCATGGTTATTTGTGTGTGTTTTTTGCTTTCACGGGGGTTCTTTTTCTGTTTCCCCCATGAAAGTGAAGGGCCTACTGTACATCAGTGATATTCACCAAAATCTGACAGAAATATATGATTTTCCTAAAACTAGAGAAAAAGCAGTAATCGTATGTCTGATGTTTTAATTCACTGTACCTCTAGAAATGTTCATCAGATCAGTTGAAAACTGGGCATTTTTGATAGATCATGATAGATAGATCATGGATCCCAAGTTTTAGGTTACTAGCTGAATCAGCATCATTTTTGCAAGCAATCAAACTATCAAGCATGCAGCTGTGGACTGTTTTGCATGTGATGCATGTTAAATAAAGGGGCCACTGTGAGATCCAATCAAAGGTGTAGTTGCTTCAGAATTGTGTTTCCACAGTGCCCAAACAAATTCCCAAGGGGAAACCAGAAAGACATGAGTCCAATGATGTCTTCTCAATCATATTCCCCAGCGTGGGGAGAAATGAACACTCTCCATCTACCTAGACATTTATTTTCAAGTTTACATAAGATAGTCCTTCAATCAAGCAGAGTTCTTTTCCCTCATTTTCAATTCTGGTCTGTACCTATGCTATTACACAGCAAGCACCCTCATAGTCAGCCACTCATCCATACATGCACATCAGCACACTATTGTTATTTTTAAAACATAATTTTAGAATTTTAGTATAGTTTGAAATGGCGGCAGCTGGAGGTGTCCATGCCCAGTG
Source organism: Iguana delicatissima (assembly GCA_948472985.1). NCBI lineage: Eukaryota > Metazoa > Chordata > Lepidosauria > Squamata > Iguanidae > Iguana > Iguana delicatissima. The sequence continues at coordinate 352,319 of CAOKZL010001384.1, forward strand.
GGGTGATGATTCCATTTGGGAGCTTTATGGACTAAATGATTGCATTGAGTCTGAACTTTAAAGGAGCTATCCAAAAAGCTGGACCTGTTTGGGGAACATAGTACAGCACCTTCAATAGCTCCTTTGAAGTTTACACTAAAGTTCAGAACAGATTCTCTACTCCATGGGCATGGAAGCTTTCAGCTGTCAGTTGCCCTGAAATTATAGCCCACAGCAATGCACTGCAAGCATAGGAACTGAAAACCTGAGCTGACTCATTTTGTCCTGAGTATCCATCTCCTCTTTATTTGTGCATCTGTTTCAACATGCTTTGAAAGGCACTGAGGTAATGAAGAACAAGTTATTGCTGCAGTGCAAGAGGGCATTTTCTTCTGCTTGTTTCATAGATCACTCCATAGCCAGACCAACAGCTCTGCAGAATTGACCGAAGTCCCCCCACACTCACACACATACACACACTAAGTTCAGAGCAAATATGTTATTTTCTGTTATAAAACACATAATAAGCTACTTGGGTTGGGCACCCATTTTTGCTCTCAGGCTGCAGTAGCAAAGTTTCAGTGGCTCCATCAAAAAGAGATGTCACAAGCAGTAACATTTTCAGAATGGTTTCCTCCATCCTGCCAAAATGGTGACAGTCTGTTACAGTTGCTGGACCATGCAAACATAACTATGCTTTATGCAGGAACAGGGAACTAAATTTGCCCCTGGGCATAAAGCCTGTTTAATAGAAGACTCTTTGAAATTCAAGAGATGTCCACTGTAGAGAGAGGGGAAATAGTTGCTCTTCCTAAGAGGTAAGCCAGTGTGGTATAGTGACTTGAGAGTTGGGTTAGGGCTCTGGGAGACTAGACTTCAAAACTCCACTTAGCCACTGAAGTCCACTGGGTGACCTTGAGTGATACCCAAAAGGTCGGTGGCTCAGAGGTCCACCCACAATTCCAATACCTCCATAAAAGCATGGGGAATTATTAACTCAAAGGGGAGGCCTGTGAGATGGGGGTAACCTTACAGGATCTTTTACACCTTTGTATACTGGTACTAATGCAAGGAGGCCAGTTAGAGATTAAAAGTGGGTTTCGTTTCATTGGAAGAGTATCAGACTCATGCACAAGATCCAAGCAGTCTCACAACCACACAAGACTAACTAAAGGAAATGACTGAAAAATTGGATAGTGAGAAGTTAGGATGAAGTGGGTGATATTTATCTATCCTTCAGGAAAGAGACGAAGCGATGTGGCTCAGACTAAGGGTCCAAGAGGAGTACAAGAAGAGGAATCAGAGCAGCAGAGTGACAGCCTATGTCCAGAGTACTATGAGTTATCCAGCTCAGAGCTAGAGTTTAAACACCCTGTTTCTACCCTGAAGGGGAAGATGCTAATGGCTCTCTGGCAAAGTAGACAATGGGGTCCAGAATGGGCTAATGGCTTTAGCATTAGGTGACAAAGCACTGATGGGAATCATCAGCTCCTTAATGGCTGGTCAGGTGAGGAAACAAAGTAGAATTTTGGCAGAAAGAGGAAGCAGGTAGAAGACAACTAGTTGCTCTGTTGAGGTAGTTTCAGGTGTTTTTCTTTCTGAAGTTTGAGTCATTGAGGGGACATTTGAAAGTTTCTTAACACCACACCTTCCTTGACTATGACCTAGCCATGCCCTGAGGTCCCATCTGACCTATTTTCACATGTGTTCAACCAGTTCTCTTAACCAGCATGGCTTCTCAGCCATAGTAGTATATAATTTATATTTCACGCTTATTAAATGATATTTGCCAATTATACCATATCATGGAGTGGGGGTGTACGGCAGGGTAACATGAGTAAGTCACACTCTTCATCCTTAGAAGAAAGCAACAGCAAATCTCATCTGAATAAATCTTGCAGAGAAACCCCATGGTAGGGTCACCATAAGTCGAAGTCAACCTGAAAGCACAGAATATGATAAGACATAAGACAGTATCTGGAAATACAAGGCATTCAGGGACGTATTTCCTTTACCAGTGAGTGCTCTGGGAGATTAGGGATAAGTGAACATTTTGTTTCAGTTTGTGTTCATGAAGAAATTACTCAAATTCACATGTTACTTCATATTTCATATAGAAGGGCATTGAGATGAAAAATATGTAATGTAGGAGAAATCAAAACTGACAGACATTGTCACCTGGGGCAAACTTTGAAGTGCTTAACTATCAGAAATCTGGGTTGCAATCTTGGTGTATTCAACCATATTAATGTTGAACTGGGGCTGCTTTCCCTTTTTTTTCCTGAATGATTCCTCATCATCTGTATGGCACGTCAATACCTGTATGGCAGGCATATACAACACCATCCTCTCCATGCTAGGAACAACTATACGTCCAGTACAAATGAGGAGAAATTCACTTTTGTTTTGAAGAATCCGCTGAAATTCAAGAAGTCACAACCACAATTTTAGCTCAGCTACTTAGTTACATAGCTAAGTATCATCTTCTAGCTCTTCTTCCCCTGATCCAAATTTACTGGACAGCAGTCACTGCAAGTGGCAAGAGTCTGTTTCCTTTTGATCAAGACACAGCAGACTGAAGTTTCCAACCTTCTCCCTCCAGCACTCTCCAGTGCAACAGTCAGAAGCAGGATCTCTGTCATAATTCCCCTCATACCAGAGATCACTGGGAGGAGCGGAGGTGGAAATATCAGTCAGCTACATCCTGACTGATAAGAGAACAGACTCCCATTGTTTGCAGCAGCTGCTTCCTAGTAAACTCAGATTGGGGGATTTTCACTATCTCTACATATTCCCTACGCTATTAAATACACAAGGATTATGAATACAAACTAGTCAAGAATCCATAACTAGAATTCCTCATCATGAATTCCTGGCCCCATATTTGGACAAAAAGAACTTGAGCTTCAAAAATGTGAAAATGAGAAAAAATTAAAATGACAGATTTTCCTAGTCCTACAGGTGATCCAATTTCCCTCTCCTTCTTTGACGCTTAAGAGTACTGCAGAGTTAAAATCCACTTAGTGGTTTAGCAGAACCTTCACTGATTTGATGCCATCCAGATTTTTATTTTTTTTTTTACTTTGACTCACATGATCCCACATCATTGGCCAGGCTAGCTGGAACTGATTGGAGGTGCCATCTGAAGCATTTGGACAGTGCCACATTGTGGAAGACTGGCCTAATTTAAAGAAAAAACTTCTTCTGATCTTCTAAGATATCAAACAAGTATGCTCCTTGGTCCACCATTTTTGGCAGGGCCTTCAAAGACGTTTTGTCACCTTAAGATGAAGTGCGAAAAGAAGCAGAAACTGGGGACCATCCAATTAAATCCTCAGAAGCAGCTGGAGACATATCTCAACATCTCAAAAGATTGTTGTTTTTTCAAAAAAGAAAAAAAAGCCCCACACATTTTGTCCTGTGTGTATCTTAACAACTTCTTCAAGGATCTATTTTGAATCAGACTTCATTTTCTGGACCAAGAAATTCTGAGATCATTTATTGGACAACTCAAAGGTCTTAAGTGCATAAAGAAGCTAAAATGCCTCAAGCTTTTTCTTTTAAACCAATAAAAGAACCATCTAGTAAGCATCTTGAAATATGTCTCCAGTTTCTTCTGTGGCTTTAGGATAAAGGCGACTTCCCCAACTCCCCAAAAACTCATACAAATTCTATGAACAAATGGGCTCATCAAGAAAGGCAAGGGAAAGTCCCTGGAAGTACTATTTCCAGATCTTTTTTTCTTTTACTTTTATTTTCATATCCAAATTCTTTCCCGAAATATCCTGAGCTTCCCTTACTCCCCCTCTCTTGAGTTCTTCCTCCTTCCCCTCCCACCAATCACATGTCACATCTAGACTCAGACAATCTTTCAGAAACTGAATTTCATCAGTCTCCATTGAGGCTTTTTAAGATCATTATTCAGGGGTTACAGTGAAAGTGTTAAACTGCTTTAACATATTATACTAGTTAAGCATCATTTTCTTTTATTGCTGGCATTCTTTTTTCCCTTGCTTGATCTCTGTCGAATCTGGGTTTTGGAAATAATTACTTCATTTCTTGGTGGCAACCATCTTAACTAGTTCCACTATAACACAAACAGACACCCATGCAGAGATATGTTTTGGGAAATTGTGGATTAATTTAAACTGACTTTGGGAGTGGAAGTCCTTGATAACACAGGCATTTACCTGGTAACACTTCAGAATGGGGAAAACATCATGCATATCTCCAAACTACAATTTGTTTGTACAGGAGCAAAACCTGGGATTTTTGGAGACTTTTGTTTGGAGAGGCTCTGAGTGGTCGACTGAATTGTACTATAACACTACAAGCAGAAATGCTTCTTTATGCATGCTTAAGGGCAATTGCACATCGCTGACCCTGGTTGTAGAAGCTGGAGGAGAAAACTTTAAGCAATGGCCCTTCTAAGTATCTAAGTTTCTTTTAAGCATCCCAAACAGAAATTTTAAGATCGCCTACTGGAAATTTGCCATGAAAGTAACAGAATTAATGCAAACATTTTTCTAGTTGCTAGGGGACTTTTGAATAAAGGTTGGCATCAGAAAAATGAAAGAAACATGTCTGCATTTGGATTGTTCTTAATTCAAGGGACACTCAGTGAAAAATTAACTTGCCAATTTCAACTGAGGATAAGAATCTGAAGCTGATGATAGCGCTAATTTTAAAAAAATTAACAGTACCCCAGCACCCTGCAGGAGCAACTTACCTTGTAGCTTGCTTGCTTGTTTGTTTTCTTCCTTCCTTCCGTCCTTCCTTCCTTTTTTCATTCTCTCTTCCTTCCTTTCTTGCTTTCCTAAATGGTGTGCATACGCCATGGTTTCCAGGGGTTGCTTTGTCTTATTTTTGCTTTCAAACAAGGCAGGAAAACCTGACCTTGGGTTCTATACATAATATAATTTCAAAAGCTGTCTAGAAATGGTCTCAGATCTCTGTCAAGATCCATCTCTCCTTTCTCCATCCCTCCCCACAAAAAACAGCAGGAGAAAAAGTGAAAAGACATAGTCCTGTTGATTTTTTTTACTCCCTCTGGCATGCTCACATGCCCAACAGATTATATTCTGGTTCATTAAGTGCTTTCAAGTCAAGTCTGACTTATGGCAACCCTATTACAGGGAGAGGATAGCAAGAGTTGTTTAAAGGAGGTGTGTCATTGCCTTCCTCTCAGGCTGAGAAAGTGTCACTTGCCCATGGTCACTCACCAAATTTTCATATCTGAGTGAGACTTTGAACCCTCATCCTAGTCCAGTACTCAGACCATTACATCATCATCTATCCCCAACAAATTACCTTGAGGAATTGCAACCCTTGGTAAGGAAAAAAGAAAGATTAACTAGCCTTGCCTTAAAACTTTTGTAAAAGATTAAGCAGTTAGAATAGATGAATTAACAACAGATTCATGAATTAAAACTCATGAAATTAATTGGCCTTAATTATAAGATTACCATAACACTAAAATAATTAACCAAACCAATAAAAAAAAAAAGTCAGGTAGCAATCTGTAGTTGGAGCAAAAAGCAAGGCACAGAAAGCTCACCACAAGTCGTCATTGTTAGGGCCCTTTGGATCCGCTCCATCTTACGTCCCCTGCGGAAGCAGACTGCATAACAAGAAACCCATCAATACATACATTCATAATTCAGTTGGGCTGGTGGCGGGAGGAAAAGTGAGGGAGTAAAAAGAAAAACTAACATATTTTCAAGATGACCCTTTGGAATGCCTCCTGAAAGTATCTTGACAGCCAGCTGTAATTGATGAGCCTTATTCATAAGTGTGAGAGTAGAACATATTTCACTCACACCTCACTGGGTCTATGAGTTATGGGGCTTTCATTCTTTTTAAGGGTAACTTCCACAATCCACTGCTATCTGCAAAGAGTTCCCTGACTTTTCACTCTTGATAAAACAAAGGCAAAACAAGAGGGCAGAGCAATCATACAGTCTGGAGGAAGTTGTGGCAGTTCCCTTTGAGTTTAGCTGGAAACACACACATAGACACACACAGAGGGAGAAAGACAGGGACAGTGTGTTTTGTATTCTTTCCAGAAGCTCTTGGCTCCTAATAGACATTTTCTCTTCTCAACCATTCCAAAAGGAAGAAGAAAGGGAAAGAGAAAGGAAAGAAAAGATGGCTTCAACAAACATTTCCAAAACAACAAAGTATACCCTTGTACAGAAAGTACAAAATTTCTCTTGGTAGATCAGGAATAACACACACAGACTGGTTGCATCCAGATGAGCATCCACATTGCAATACATGTAACCATCAAGATTCAAAGGCTTACTTTAGGTATGTCTGAGGGGTTAGGCATACCCAGTCTGATTATTTTTTTCCTTTGAAAAACAGACCCTAATTAGTACCTCTATTATTAAGAAAGCAAAGTTACATTTTGGACTACAACTCCAAAAACATCCCAGACTCCTGTTGGCTAATTCCAAATACAGTAGACTTGTTGAACGAGGAGTCAACACATAGGTACAATCCAATGGCGTAATGAGTCTACTGTGATTAGGAATAACAAAAAGATCCAGGCCTTTAAAAGTAATTTTTTCCAAGCCCTGTAGCAAACCACTTTTCAGCCAAAATTCACTCCCAAAATGAGGACTCAAAAGGAATAATACATAATATATTGTTAAACTGTCGTACAAATTACTGCTTGAAGGAATGGGGTCTAAGTGAGAGCTGGCTTCCCTCCTTTCAGTGAGATCAGAAACAGGAGTTGCTAGCTGCAAGGGATCTGAGAGCAGACATCTTCCACAGCCATCAGAGGATTTGGCATGTGATACATGGATCCTTCAGCCCTCCAGATGTTGATGAACTACTATTACCATCATGCCTTAACACTGGTGAGGTTGGCTAGGGCTGATGGGAATTGGAGTCCAAGAACATCTGAAGGGAAAGACCAGACACGATGACAAGGATAATGGCTGTCTAAAAAGCACAAGGCCAAACCCTCAAGGTCACACAACTCATCATCCAGATCACAGTCACTTTAAAAAAAAAAAAAGCCACATTGAGATGTAATCTAAAATGGAGACATGAATTTAGAATGTGATTGTCCTTCTCCTGCTCCAAATCCTCCCCAAGACCCTTTCCCCTGTATGTAGCCCAAGGTTGGTAGAAAGATCTATCAGTCATAAATGTGTTGCTGTGTGCTATACACACAGCAACGATGACAAAATCCTTGCTTGGATTTAGCATTCTGTTCCAGTACAATAATAAAATCATTTAAGATGGCACTACATAATTCAAAAGCAGTGAAAAGTGACTGCACTGTGGAAGGCAAATTGTATAATGTTGCTGCTTAATGTATTAGAAGTCAGCATTATCTGCTTCTGTCTAATCATAATTCCAGCCGTTAAAGCACCAGGGATACAATCTGCATAGGCGCTATTTTCTGACTCAGTTACATTATGCATTAAAAGGGTGGTTTACAGCATCTATTAGACTGGTTATTACTTTTGTGCCATACTCAATTGACCATAGGAAAAAAACAAAAGGGGGCACCCAGGCTTCACTCTGAAGGGAAGGAAAACTAAGAAAGAAAATTCATATAATGCATTAACAGAGAGAAGGATCTGAGTTACACTACATTTCTCCCCAAGAGCTCTTACAAAATGTGTAGAAAGTAAACACCATGCCACATTACCTGACTCTATGATTCATGCCACTCACATATAGGTGGAGTGCCAATTATTGTATTGAAATGACCCCATAAGCTGGTTTAGAATAAGATCTTCCAAAAATTCAGCTAAGTTACCTCTCTCAACAAATAGCTCCCCCTGCCCCCCAAAAAATTGACCATCAGAAGATCTTGCTGTGATCCATAGATTCTGAGATCCACAGACAGACAAGTCTTGCTGGCTCAGACCAGATGATCAGGGACCACACATGCATGTTTGGAATATCACTTCAATTGTCATCCATTTGGGTCCAATTAGAATTTACGTGGGTGGAGACCAGACTTTCCTGGAGAAGATGGGTGTCCAGCTATACAACACCATGCCTCTAATATAGCTTGCAAGATGAGCATTCTATTTGGAAGGATTGTAGTCAGTTTGTATTATCTTTCCCCTCTTTGTTCTTTATGTGTGGGGGTGCCTTCTAATCACCTGTCAATTTACAGTGATCTCATGAATTTCATGTGGTTTGCATAAGCAAGGAATATGCAGAAGTGTTTTGTCATTGCCTTCCTCAGAAATATTGCCTTGCACCTGATAGTCTTTGCTAGTCCATTCACCCAAATACTAAATAGGTCTGATCCCATTTAGCTTCCAAGATCAGACGGGATCTGGTGTCTTTGGGAGGTATTTAGGCTTCTGTTCTAGGGCAAAGAATATGAAAATTAGAAGCCCAGCCCTCTCTCAGCAGTAGGTTAGCTGCCCTTTGTTCAGTTCAGAGTTGTCTAATAAGAGCTAAAAGACAAACCTGCAACTTAGGATAGGGCAGGTCTCTCCAATTCTGTCCATGTCAATTTACTTACAGCTTTCTCTTTTTAAAAAATTAAACATAGTCTTTCTCCCAAGCCTGTGAATACCTGCCTCTTGTTTGGGGTCGTACTGTTTTAACTACATATGAACTGTGGTTTCAGATGTACAAACTGTCCAGAGTAGCCACAACTACCCTAATGTGGCTGAAAGAAGTAGGAAAAATTTTCTGTCAGAGGATGTAGACTACCATTTGTCATTTTACAAAACATTAATTTGTGCTTCATTTTACCAATTGTGCACTTCCATAAAGAAGGTGTTGCACATGCTGAGGCACTAGATGACAAAATAGCATGTCCATGTTTGTCAGTTTGGGGACCTGACCTGAATTACAGCTGATATGAAAGCACAACACTTGGCTATGTGTGTAAAATGCCACGCATCACCCGTATCTATCGTGTTAGATTTAATAATTCTACTTTTACATGTAGCATTCCCTATTTTCTTGTGCTGGAATAGAATGTGGAAGTAACTTGTTGTTAATTTCTTTTTACAAAACTTAAGGTTGCTAAGTTAGGGTAAGAATGCAACATAATGAGGAATTACTGTACTCCTTCTGCAGAGTAACAACTTTCAGTTATTTTTACAGTTATGTAGCACTAAACAGTTAGAGAAGGAATGTCACATGATTCAAATGCAGAGGAGATTATATTTTATAGCATAAGCCTGCAGCTCATAGCATTTGGACATGCATTGTGTTTTAAGAAACAAAAAAGTAACTATTTTAGATTCTTCTGAGAAAGAAGAAGATAAAAACATTAAAACAATCGTGCCTATAAGTGTAACTATTTTTGTGCTTTGGAACTATTACTAAAAAGAATTAGTTTTTATGGTCCCTTTCCAGGGTCTGTTCATATGCTGGAGCAAAAACTGCACCACCCAGAGGAAGCGGCACAGGTGGGATAACCTGAAGGTTTGCACACACTTTATGAGGTAGGGGGACAAAGGATGGGATTGCCATCTTCAGGAAACAGAGAAGAATGGGGTAGGGGTAGGATGGGGTAGGATGAGATAAGAACCAATAGGTTCCTATCAACATCAGTGGTGAATTTGCATAACTGAATGTAACACCAAATGGTTCCTACACATAGAGCCACTCAAAAAAAGGTTGTGGGGTTGGACTCAAACAGGCCATGAAGATGACGAATCCAGTCTTGATCCTCGTTCCTTCTACAATTGCTCTGAATGCTAGACCCTAGAGGAGGAATGGGAAAATCAAGGGTGGATATTCCAGCCTCCTCCCATTAGAACTCCGCATGCTCAGTAAGCATGAGGTGCTGATTGAAAGGAAACAGTAGAGGCAGAACTCCAGGGAATGGAATGGAATGGAATGGAATGGAATGGAATGGAATGGAATGGAATGGAATGGAATAAAGTGGCTGTGAGTTTTAACTGAAGCACACCACAATGCCACAATGTGTTGTGGGGCTCTACATGAACATAGCATGGAAAAAAATATTTCAGGGGACTGCAATTTCCAGAATCCCAACCCCTGCCACTTCCAGTATCTCCTGTCACGCTAATTGTAGGAGTTCAGATATTCTTGTTCCTTTCTCAAGTTCTACATTTGCAGACATCCAGAGCCCATTCTGTTATCCCCAAACATGAGTGACTCAGGGATCTACCTATGATGCCAGTGCCTCCATGAAACAGTGGGGAATATTAGCTCAAAGAGGAGTCCTGAAAGAGCAAGGTAATATTACAGGATCTTTTACACCTCTTTTTATCATTACTAATGCAGGAACACCAGCCAGAGATTTAAAGAATATTTGTTTTATTGGGGGAATTAAAAATCACAAGCACACAAAAGATTAAAGCAGTCTCACAATCATATAAGCTAACTGAAGGAAAAAGGAGGAAAGGTTCGGACAGCAAGAGTTTAGGGCAACATGGGTGATATTTACCTATGCAGAAGTGAAGACATGAGGTGCTGTGGCTCAGACCAAGTGTCCAAGAGTAGTACCAGAATGGAAGGAGTGGCAGAGTGGCAGCCAGCAGGCAGAAGTACTATGGTACTACAAGTCGGTTGGCTCAGAGCTAGGGTTTAAATTCACTTTTTCCACCCTGAGGGGGAAGGTGTTAATGGCTCTCGGGCAGAGTAGATAATGGGGTCTGGAGAGTGAACAATTGGGTCCAGAATGAGGTAATAGTTTTACCATTAGGTTTCAATGGGATTGATGGGAATTACGATAGCTTCTTAATGGTGGGACAGGTGAGGAGACAAAAGGAGAGTTTCAATAAACAAAGGGAGAAGGTCAATGACAATCAGTCATTCGATGGAAGCAGTTTTGGGTGTTTGTTTCTAAAGGTCAAGTCATTGAGGGACATCTGCCAGTCTATCATCTCTGGAGTTTCCTGACTGTAACCTCACCATGCCCTGAGGTCTCAATCTGACTTAGTCTGTCAACACACGTGTGCAGCCAGTTCCTCTTTGCCAGCAAGCTCCCAGTCATAGCAGGATATAGATTTATATTTCATGCCAATTAAATATTTTGCCAATTAAACCATATCATGGAGTAAGGGTGTACGGTCTGGTAACAGTTCATACTAGACAATTATAGCACTATGATTTCACTTTAATTGTCATGGCTGAATCCTAAAGTGTCCGGGGATTTGTGGTTTGGTAAAGCGCTAGAGGAGCTCTCCGGGTGAGAATTCAAAATGCCCCTCCCTATACTGCAGATCCCAGGATTCCATGGGATGAATGATGGCAGTAAAAGTGGAATGATAGTGTGCAGTGTGAAAGGGCCCCTGGAAACTGCGTATTGGATCAAACAATAGGGGATGACTGTTGCCACCATTTATAAGTTCTTTCATCCACTTGTTCCTGCATGAATTATGTGCAGAATGGAAAGGTGGTAATGGAAGATTACTATTTTCATTTATCACTCATTTTCTTCACACCAGCCAACATTTTAGCAGAGCGATTAAGCTAGTGCAGGGCATCTTCCTGGCTACTGCTGACTTTGGGTGTAATGGATGTTTGGGGTGATCAAGCAAGGCAGCTCTTATGTCCTGATGAAAGTTTTCATTTAGCAGCAGCCTAAATCACCTTCTGCTAAAATATTGGCTAATGGGAATAAAATGAGTGATAAATGAAAATAGTGATGTTCCATTAGTGCCTTTCCATTTTTGTGTATGCTATCTTCAGAGCCCTAAAAAAACCTACAAATTGGATTGTTGGATCAGACTGAGCGGTTATCTAGTCCAGGATCCTTTTTCAAACAGCAGACAGACAAAGGTCTCTGTTAGACCTTGCAAGGGCTCTTGAAAGGTCTCTGTAAGACCTTACAAAGGCTACTTTTGTGGACTATAGCTCCCAGAATCCCTACGCCAGCATGGCTACAGGGCAATTCTGGCTTGGGGAATTCTAGAAATTACAGTCCCCCAAAAATACCTTTTCCAGACTCTAGTTAGCAGTGACAAAAGCCTTCCCACAGCAGGCCTAGTGAGGGTGGCCATATCTGTCACCGAAAAAAGGTGAAAGAGGACACCGATGTACATACATACAATTTCTAATTTATACTCAATAACAAAATTAAGAGGGGAGAGATTATTGTTACTGTGTGCCTTCACCTTGTTCCTTTTTGGACTACAATTCCCAGATTCCCCAATCAATACACCCCACAGTAACTTTTCCCAGCTCTGAATAATAGCTGCCCCTTTAAAGCAAAGGAATTTTAGGAATTCATTATCTAGCATCAAATTGGACATAGTGTGGCCTCCATAGTGTGGCATAGTGTGGCCTGCAGGCTGCATGCAGCCCCCAGATCCCATTTTTGTGGCCCCTGAAGTCTCCCAAAGCCCCCCAATTCCCAAAAAAAGATTCTACAACCAGTTTTCAATCACTACCACATACCCTCCTTTCCTCTCTCTCTCTCTTGTTGTCTCAATCATGTATAGTAGCTCTCATCTGATCAAGTTTAGGCCATTTGTTTCTCTGTTCCTCATGTACCAGCCAGAAGCATATTACACAGTATATAGAATTTCTTTGCTGGTTTGTTCATGAGCAGACATCTGGTTGACAAATGCCCCCTACATTTAAAAAAGAAAAAGAAAAAAAAAGGCTGAATGCCATTTACAGATGGCAACTATCTCTAAACACACAAGCTTTATAATGAATTGCTTCGGTGTGAATGTCCATCGATCAACACCTCTATACCCAGACTGGATAGGTGCTTAAGTAGAAGTCTATTGTAAAATTCCAGCAGTGCTCTGAGGGCTTTTAACAGAAACCCTTCAAGAAGTTCTTCACAGTTCATTTCTAGCTCTGTTACACGTGACACCACAGGCACGTATCTGCATCAGAGCCTGCTCCACTGTTAAGCAGAATGAGGCAACCACCTCCAGAGACAGACTCTGCTAGGGTAAAGCGGTGGCAGTGGCTTGGCTGTTCCTCCTAAACTACTCGTTTATTCCTCTTTGATTGAGGATACAGATGTACATGTCACACAACCTGTCCTGTCGCAGATGTATTAAAATAAAATCCAACTACCAATTCAGTCAGCTTCTATACAGGGACAGGGAGGAGTGCCATCTTTTCCTGGACTTCAGGTAACAAAGTATCTTTTGATAGCCCAGCTCTCATGAGAACACATTTGTCTATATGTTATGTACCAAGGGAACATTTCTTAACTAGTCATACAGGGAAAAAAAATGCTAACAGCCTGATTTCTTGAAATACCCACACTGTAGCTGGCCTGGCTGGCTTCCCTTTCTTTAACAGCACTGCCAGCTCTTAATAAACTTAAGGGGGGTGGTGGTAATCTACAGTGACCTCTCTACATTTGCAAGGGTTCAGGGCGCATAACCCTCATGAAAGTGAAAAAACTGCAAATAAGTCCCCCCAATGATCCCCCTCCCCTCTGGACCTCCCCTCTCCCATTCCATTGCTCCTGGCCCTGGCACTATTGCAGGGAAGAAAAAAGACAAGTTAAAGGGTTTACTGGTATGTTTTCCTCAGACACAGAAGCATGGAGAGCTGAGTTCTGGCATTCAAGACACTTCCATCACCATCTTGAGAAAGGAGATTTCTCCCAGAGGAGAGAGGTAGGAGCAAAGAGAGCAGCTGACCAATCGGCAACCATTACACAGCAGAATGTGCAGCTATATGGCAGAGAGGACACACTTCCAGAATTGGAGGGGGGCTTTGCTCACCCAAAAGGAAAAAATATCCATTTTAAACACAAGCTTTGCAAGCCTTGGATAAGGAATGTAAGGGAATGGGGGGAGGAGAATGGGGAGGATGGCAAGCACATGCCTTGTGGATAGTCAACTTCTTGAGGGTCAAAGCCATGAACATGGAGGGAAGACTGTATTAAAATTTATAAGACAGAGAGCAGTTTAATATTTGATGGCAAGCTATAACCAACAGGAGTGTGAGAGAAGCATATTCCCTGGTATGAGGAATGTCTTTTGTGGGTGTTTTCCCTTTAAAAAAAAAGGTTGATCACTGAATCCACCAGTCTTCTTCCAGCACCAGCATGGTTACTCTGAGGCTCCCTTGGTTCTGGTAGCAAACTGTAGAAAGGAATGAGTTTATCTATACACATCCATGTACATATGTATGTGTACACAGAGAGACACTACACACTCTTTATATCAGTCAAAGTCACCTTCTAGGAGTATAGGAGCTAGCCACGGACCTGCTGATGCCCTCTCAGGCCCTCCGAGATGTAATGATGGCTGACATCCTGTTAGCAACAATGTTGTTGTTTTTATTTATCATTAAGCCAACATCAACTGATGGCAACCCTATAAATAAAAGACCTCCAAGATCTGCTGTCATCAGCAGCCCTGCTCAGGTCTTGCAAACTTGGCCATGGGGGGTAGAGATGTGGAAGATGGTGGGCTGCCAGTTATTTGCATGACTTCCTTTGATGGAATCATTCTGCCTGTAGGACAGTACCTCTCTCTTTCTACTGCCTTCTACCTTTACCAAGCATTATCATCTTTTCCAGTGGATCACAGTGTCTCATGATATATCCAAAGTACAACAGCCTCAGTTTGGTCACCTTCATTCTAGTGAGAGTTCAGGCTTGATTTGCTCTATTTATTGGTCATTTTGATAGTCCATGGCATCCACAGAACTCTCCTCCAACACCAAATCCTGCATGAGACTATTTTCTTCCTGGCAGCTTTCTTCAGCACCCAGCTTTCTTACCCGTACATAGGAAATAACTTTGGTATTTAAAGATATGTCTCTACACTTGAGGATATAATCTAGTTTGTTTGAGACCTTTCCAAGTCTTAGTTGTCTTTTGATTTCTTCACTGCACTTTCCATTTTGATCAATGACTGAGCCAAGGTACAAGATATCTTTAACTATTTCAATATCTTTATTATCTACTTTAAAGTTATGTAAATTATCATATAGTCAGTGGCATATGCAGGAATAGATCCAACTTACACTTGCATTTACCTTCCCCCTCCCCCTCTGAGTCTTTGGGAAGGTCAAAGTTCTTTTTCTCCTTCATGCAACAATCAAAAATAACTGACAGCCCATCATCTTCCACATCTCTACCCACCATGGCCAAATGGTGGCCATCAAAGATGGCTGAGAAGTACCTGGTTGTTTGATTATAGCCATATGCACAATAAAATATTCCAAGACCTCCAGAGGATCTCTGGAAGGGCCTAAATCAGTGGTGTCCAACCTTTGGTCCTTCAGATGTTTTGGACTTTGGCTCCCAGAATTCCTGACTGTTAACCAAGTAGTTAGGGTTTCTGGGAGTTGAAGTCTCAAATACCTGGAGGACCAAAGGTTGGACACCACTGGCCTAAATGATCTCTTCATTGCTGTGTGTCTAGCTAGTCACATAGTCAGATGCTTCTCAGCCATCTCCAATTCTCCATCTTCTCAGATATCTTCCATGTGGCCATCAAGTGAGGGTGCCAGAGGAATATTTGTCCTCCAAGAGGAGAATGGAGAGTCCTTTTGTAGTTTTTCCATGACTGAACTTGATGATATCTCACAATACAGTATATCAGCCTGATTCATTTTTTTTTTCCAAAACAAAAAGTGCTTGGAAATGAACTTCCAGTTTGGAGCAGAAAAAGCAGTGGAAACCCACACACTCTCTAAAAGGAAAGTCCTGTGCTTTGTTTTGGAGACTCACTAATCTTGGAGTTGTCCAGGAGCATCAACTCTTCCTTTATGACTGAACACTTTTTGTGGAAGAATCTGTGGGACTGGGAAGAGTCCAGAAAGGGCTTAAAGCAGGCTTAAGGCCACATGTGGCCCACAGATTACATGATTCCCATCTTTGCTTTGTACCATGAAAGCATAACATTTTTTTTCCAGTGAAGGTCCAGATGATCCCACCAACCTTTCATGGATGAGCTAATGTCAGGAACAAGGCTTTACCTCATGATGTTATTGGCCCCAGTGAGGCCAGATTCATTGTCCTCATACCTTTTCCAAAGAGAGAAAGCATGGGGCAAGCAAAGCTACCCAGACCAAGCTGTTCATAGCAGGAGCTTCCCTGTGCTTGGGGCCAATGATACAAGAAACAGTTGGATTCCCCAGCATGCTTCTTATCATCCCTTTGTGAAGGGCACAGGAATGCAGAGAAATCTCTCCATGGGTGAGAGGGGTGGCTTGAACAGAGAGAGAGGAGCCACAGAGGAGAGGAGCCAGACAGAGACAATTCTGTGTCAGATAAGACAGAAGAGCTGGATGTTCCCTGCCATCTGTCTGTCCATCTGATTGTGGGGAGCCATTTCCTTCTATACAACATGACAGCTTTTGCTTATTAAGCTGTAAATTATCTTATACTTTCTTCAGTATCTTATAATGAGCAAAAAGTATTCACATTAAGCTATTACTTACTTCTGAGTAGCCATAAGCCATATATATAATTATGTGGTATATCAATTATTCAGTTACAAGCCAAATGGTTAATCAAATACTTCCATTTTTGGAGCAGGAGAAGGGGAATTGGTTGAATCCCCTACAATTGGGAGACACATTGAGTTCTGTTATTTGATGGCATTCATCTGCCTACACACAGAGAAAATACTAAAGGAACCAGCTGCTTATCTTCCAAATACTTTAAGCTCTTCTGCTCTGAAATCAAGCAGCTGACTATTAAAATTCAGGAGAAGCAGGGTGTGCAGATTAGGGCAGGAGGCCTGACCTTATATCCTTATCCGATCCTTCATTCTTAGCATAGCTTAATATGAGCCCATTCTGACAATCCTTGATAGCCCAAGTTGAGATGAGAAATGATCAGTGTGGGATTTCTACTTTTCCAGCAATGAAATATGGCAAAGCTATGGGTTAACTAACAAGGACATCTAGCGCTGATGTGTTTTTCGTTTCTGACAGCCACATTCTTTTCTGTGACAGTTTTGCTACCCGTCTAACACAGTAATTGCACCTTGTTTGTAGCAGGAAAGACTTTCGTTAAGTCCTTGATCAGCCCTTTCCCTTCCAGTCTCACTGCAGGCAATGACTTTATCCATTCTGAATACGATCAGCATAGCCAAAAGGAAAACTGCACTCCTTTTTTTGTCGGCTGTCTGCTTGCACTGTAAACAAGACATATGTCAGTTGAGAAGATAACAGCACTCAGAAAAACAAAGACTCAGTGGGCCCAATTTATGGTTATGTTTATTCTCTTAAAGGGCACCACCAAACCTAGTCAGCCACAATGAGCAAAATCAAAATCGCAGGCCAACATACTGCAGAAAATTGGCTGAATTGCTTTCTCATGCATCTTATGTCAAGCATCCACTGTAGAAGTGGGCATGCCACTGACCCAGATTGCCTGATCTGGATCAGCAGCTCTCCATCACATTCATGTTGCAACATGTGCAAGGGAGTGCAGTGTGAAGAGCCACCCAAATGCTGTCAACAGCTGGATCTCCACTGAGCAGAACAGGCTTGCGTCTTAGAGTCTTTGACTCAGCACACTCAGTTTAGGAAGGATGGGTTAGCACAGAGAGGAAGAGAAGGAGCTACACACTCTTGCAATGCTGAAATCTTTCTCCATTTTGGTTCCACCCACCATCAGATGTGACTTCACCCATCTTTGGCTTACATCCTCCAGTTGACTTTTCCTTGGGGTCCATGACCCTTCTACGGAAAATAATTGTCTATTCTCTTTTGGGTCTCCGTTTATCATTCAGTCTTCCTCCTCCTCCTCCTCTTCCTCCTCTCTGCCTGCTTTTCTCTCTGTCTTTTTATTTTAGGCATGGTTGGAGAAGTCCTACGTTTGAAGACACCATTCTGCTGCCATCATGTGTTGCTCTGAAACAATCATTCCCCACACTTAGGGAGAAATATGTGCCTGTTCCCCGCTTCACTTCATTTTTCCCTAGGTCTTTACATCTTTACTAGTGTGCCTTTTCCTTTTCTGGGATACAACACCTGTAAATGAATCAAAATCATGAACAAAGTCGTTCCAGTTACAATGCCACACTGCCTCACCTCCCAGCCCTGTTTGCATAGAAACCACTTGACCCTTGAAGAACTCCGTTCTCATCCCTGCATTATCTCTCAGCAGTTCAAAACAAAAACATTAAAAAGCTGCAGCTCTGCAGCCTTTTCTTGTGATAGAAATAACACTGCTGGCTCTTCTAATGATAATGCAGTCAGAATTCTAGTGTGCATTCAGCAAATGTGAAGCAGCAGGTCTGACCATCCATAATGACCCTTTGAATTCCTCTGACCAACAGTGCCACATCCATGCTGGATTGCCAGCAGGAAGGCTGAGTCATTCAAGAAAGGCCAAAAGGCAAACTCTTAACGCTACACATCTAAAATTTCACAATAGATCTAAAAGGTTCGAGGCAGTTATAAGTATTCTGTCCTCTCCATCCAAGAGGAAGGGTATGTGAGAAGACACAGTGTTGGGTTTTTTGAACCTGTTTACTGGAAATTAAAGGTTTACTGAAAATCTACTGTGCCCAGTAGCATCCTTCTTTATATTAAAAAATCCACAGAGGACTGATGGATCTGAAGTTGAGGGAGGGGCAAATCCGCTCCAGGTTTTAGTTCAGACGTTAAAGGAGCTGTCCCAGGTGCTGCACAGGAGACTCAGTATCTTGGACAGATCCAAGGTGAAATCTGTGTTGCTATTGTCTCATCCATCCCCAAGGTGGGAAAATATCCCTTTGGGAGCTAGAGTGGGTTACAAGGTAATGGAGGAGGTTCTTATCAATCCTCTCCTCCAAAATTTGACTTTGCTTGCTACACAGAGAGGCCAGCAATGTCTTTTTTTCATTTCTGGAGAACTTGAAGCTGAAGTGTAATGCCCAGAAGAAAAATGGGCTGTTTGTGTGACCTTCTTCATAGAAGACAATCTCTTAATTTGAAGGGTTTCTGGAGGGATATTTCTTTCTTTGAAGGTTTTCTCTCCTGGAAGAACATCTAGTCCAAGCTTAATTTAAAGAGGAAGAACCATAAGCAGAGAGAATGGGGGGAACTTAAAGGTTCCCATCAAGCTAGCAAGTTAGCACACAGGTCATTTGGTCGTTGTCTTCTTCATAGTGGTGGCCTATCTTTCTTTTTATATTATAGTAATAATACCCACATTTAAATCTAAATAAGCACATGCACATCATATGGGAGCCTGTGTCTTCTAGTTCTCTCCTTTGATTATATGCACACAGCAAATGTATCAGAAAACGATGCACCATTTTGAAGCTGGGATCACAATGAGTAGCAGTTCAGTGCCCAGGATCCCAGCAGGAAAGGATGCTGTCAGTATCACCATACTTTGGAAAAGTTACTTTAGAGGCCTTAATTGTCAGAAACTTTGCAAACAGCAAGGGAACGTAAAAGAGGTCCAGCAGGCTTTTCTTAAAGTCAGGGCTGGAATTCATGCAGCCTTCCAGATGTCATTGGACTCTAGTACCTGCTAGCCCTAGTAAGCCTAAGGAATGGTAAGGAATGCTGGGAGTTGTATTCCAGCAACATCTGAAGAGGTCCATTATTCTCAATCCTGATTTAGCCCTATAACTTCAGTCTTACATGAAGAAAAAATAGTGCTAGCTCCATCACTATCCTTTCTTGAACATTTCTGTCATCTTTTCTGGATGATGGAAAGTCCTCCTTTATGTATGGAGGCTCTTCCATACAATTCGTAATGCTGATTTCCCAGAGTTCTGAATCTCTTGAGAGAATCTCCACAGACAGAAGTGCCT
The DNA here is from genome assembly GCA_948472985.1 of Iguana delicatissima. Classification (NCBI taxonomy): domain Eukaryota; kingdom Metazoa; phylum Chordata; class Lepidosauria; order Squamata; family Iguanidae; genus Iguana; species Iguana delicatissima. The sequence continues at coordinate 371,956 of CAOKZL010001384.1, forward strand.
TCCCTTCTTAGAAAGACATCCTTGATGTGAGGAGAATGGTGGGAACACATCAGAAAGGCGCAAAGTTTCCAGGCTTTGTTCTGCTTGGTTTCCTAATACCCTAATACTGCTAGAGTGTGTATTCCTATGCGACCATCTTAGCTTGGCCTTTAGCCTTCTCCTTCTCATTGTATGAGACTCATGAACAGCAACCCAGGGATACCAGCCTTATCATTTAATTGGCAATTATTATCCTATAATTAAGTCCAAAGGAAAAGAAAGCTGCAGATAACAAATTGGGAGCTCTTTTTTAAAAAAAAATGTTCTGATTAACACAAACAGTTCATCTGCAGAGAAATAAGAGAACGGCAAGCAGCTCATCTTCATTTTGTCAATTAAAGTTTCACCCTTCCTGTCCCTCTGCATCTTCCGTCCCACCACCACTGCCCTGCCCCTCCACAAAAGTTGAGATACAAAATAGGCCATATCTGTGACAGGTAATTATAGCAAACTGTCTTTCAATCTCATGTTGGATAGAACTGTTCATTGGCAGTAACTTTGGAATTAATCTGAGAGAGGAAGGGAGAGAGAGAAAGGAGAGCCCATCTCATCTTGTCACTTTAAACACACGCCTTTAAATCCCAACCTTGGCAATCACTTATGGGAGCAACAATGCAATAAATGAGCTCTTGGACATGTCACTTGTGACAGGGCATCAATGGACCAAAAGTCGGTGCTGAGTGGCATCCATCCTGCCAATCCTGACAGAATCCTTCAGACCAACACGGCAGGATCAATTACAAAGTGCTAGCCAGACAAGAAGAACAGACAGGCTGGGGTGTGGGGAAAGACGGGAAAGAGTTGAACCTTCAAAGAAGATTCCCCTCAGACTTTCTTTCTCTCCATATATACATATCTGCCCATTGTACTACCTCAGGTTACTCACTTGTAACCTGAACCTTTTTTCTCCCCTGATGGAATGTTTTGACCAGCCAGGGAAATGAGGGCATTGCCCTCAACAAGAATTGTGTGCCCCCAAAAAGGAAATTTTCCTTCAAATTTCTAGCAGTCAATAAATTAAAAATCAGTTTGTGAGAGCATTATTTGAAAATAATAAGAAATAATTGATTAATAGCTAAGTTATAGTCAAGCTACATAGAGAACTACTAACAAAGAAAAATAAAGGGCTAGGTAGGTGAAAAGTAAATGCTAATTCTTGCAAAAGTAAATAAGGGAAGTTTCCTTGCTGGATGGGAAAAACAAGAAAGCAGCTGCTGACAGTTGGGGAATGGGGAACAAAAGGGACAGGGACTGTCTGAAATGTGGTTAGTTTTGTGGTCTTCAGCATCTGAAGACATCTAGAATAGAACAAGGGAGGGGAGCGATCACAGGAGCTGAACTTTTGTGACCTAAAGGCTGATTAAGGTTTACCATAATATTAACTTACACACTCACAAGGTGGGGTCTGGTATTATAATTTGGGACCACCGATATGGACATGCGCAATGCTGGAATGCTGACATAATAATGTATTCATGACATAGTTTCCTATACATATGGATTTCAATTAGCCAATTAACCAGCATTTCTGCTTTTGTATGAGGCTTGGCAGAGTATAAAATTACCTTTGTGTTGCCATGTTCTTTGGAGTAGTATGTTCTTGAGTGCCTTGGTGTACTAACTGTTCCCCTCTTGTAAAAGACAAAATAATTTTTAAAAAATTTTTACTACTAATCCTGGTGTGGTCTAAATTCATTGCTGTAACAATTTGAGCATTTGGAAATACAGATCATGCACCCAAAGAAAAGGGCAAGGCAAATATAAGAGTTCTAGGTAGGAACGATTTTCAATATTTCACTCTCTATGGTCCTCTATAGTCCCTGATGGAAAGGTTCCTTTGTTGGGGCAAAATTCTTGTCCGAGAGAGCAATGCCCTCATTTTGCTTCCCCTCCATAGCTATACTCCTCTGTTCCATGTCAGTGGGCCAGTGAATCCATTATATATTTTCTTTTGCCATAGCTAGGTTAGCTCAGGTCCATTTGGCTTGTTGAAAGATTATTTGCTATTTCTGGATGGGAGGTGGGTGTGGGAGGAGACCACTACAGTCATTTCCTTATAACAGTTGCTTGATATTTTTTTTCAGTGATGTAGACTCGAGTCAATTGATTTGGACTCAAGTAACTCAGCTTGGACTCAAGTCAACAATAAATGACACACTGACATGACTCGACTTGTGACTTGTGCATTTTTAGTGACTGACTTGCTCCCTTTGGTCCAGTATCATAACCCATTCATCCAGAAAATTTATGACTTTGAACAACTCTTCCATCTCTTTTTGCCTACTGGCAACGTGACAAGCTGTCTCGAGCCCAATGTGTGGGTGCATTTCTTGGAAGTGAACAGCAAATATGTTAGGCAATGGGCTTGGGGAAGGGTTGAAGTGTGCTCAGCAGCCTGTCCCTGCTGCAAATTGGAGAAGCCTTCTAAAGGTTCTCCTAATACAGTGGTTCTCAACCTGTGGGTCCCCAGATGTTCGTGGACTTCAGCTCCCAGAAGCCCTGAGCATTGACCATAGTGGCTGGGGCTTCTGGGAGCTGAAGTCCACTAACATCTGGGGACCCACAGGTTGAGAACCACTGTCCTAATAGCAGAAGGCAAGACTTGCCTCCAGGGCACAGGGTGCATTTCTCAGAAGGGAACAGCAAATGTGTTAGGCAACAGGCTTGAGGGAGAAAGATCCTTCCTTCTAAAGCTCTTGAAGCTTCAGTAATGGGAAATAAGAAGGATCCTATTCCCCACTTCCAAAAAGGCTCCCAGCTTCAGAAATTGGGAGTAAAAAGGATCCTGCTCCCTACTTCAGAACCTGCAGACTCTTTTACGCCCGCTGATACAAAAGCCTCCAGTTTGAGAATAGGGAGTAAGATGGATCCTATTCCCCACTTCTGAAGCTACAGACCCTTGTAAGCCCATTGACACCCCCCATACACCTGACCACCATCTCTTTTTTTTTTCTTAGTTCTCCCACACTGAGACTCGACTTGAGATTTGACTTGAAAGTATCTTGCAAGGACTTGAGACTCAACTTGAAACTTGGAGTAAAAGACTTAAATACATCACTGATTTTTCCACTTATTTATCTGATATATCTGATCTATTCTCCAAGAAACTCAGGTTAGCATGCATAAGCCATCCTAGGCTGCTGAGTATCTTCACAAGATGCCTGCAAGCTAAAGTACACAGACCCAGTGTTTAATTGTGGTTAGAGTGTTGGGCTGGGAACTAGATGATCCAGGTTCAGGTATCCAAAGGATCATGATACAGCAGCAGAAATCTCCTAGCCATTTCCCTCTGTTGAAAGAAACAGCTGTGGTGTTCCAGGCAGCCATTCCTCTGAATTAACCTATTGCCTTTGGGAGGGTGTTGATCTTTTAAAAAAGATCTTGCCATTGGCTGTATTGTAAGAACATATTTCATAAATGTATCTAACTGTACCTTGAGCCAGGCCCAGTTCTTCACTTCTGTGTGCATTCCAAGAAATCTGCAGCTCCAACACGTTCTCAAAATCCTTTCCTCTGCTTGACAATGAATAAATCCCATTTTCCCAAATGATGCACTTTATGATTTGGGCATTATGGTGAGTGGAAAACAGGGAAGCTAATTCTGATTTCTGTGAATGAAAAACTAGGTGATTTTCTAGATTGCCTCATGCTTCCTTACTTTAAAGGACACATGATATGGTTCTAGCTGGCCTAGATTGAGCCAATTTTGTGATGTGTGAGAAAGTATGATTATTCACCAGTGGGAACTTAAGCACTTAAAAATAACATGCTTTGAAACTCTGGTTCAATAGAGTAAATGGGGAAATGTTTCAGATAAATGCTTCAATTTATTACTAATCTCACAATTTGCCACATACTGATTATTGATAATCGTAACTTGTCTTCCCCAAAGAGCATTTAAAATTTAGTGACAAGGAAAAGGATTTTAAAAATTGAGTCTTAATAGAAGTAGGGAACACTTTTGGAAGCAATTAGACCACAAAGCTCTAGCAAGAGCTGATAGAAGGAAGGAGATTTCTTGTACTGCACTGGTGTAAGATATTCCCCAAAGATAAAAAATGAGAATTTAAATGTCAGAGAAGACAAAACCAGCCAGGTAATTTCCTATCCAAATCACATATAATAAAATCAATTATTTAATTTATTTGTACCCTACTCCCTGGTCCATATTGCCTTCCTGATGATGTTGGGCTACAACTCCCAGCATTCTTTCCCATTGCTTATATTGGAAAGAGCTGCAAATTTGTAAAGCTGCTGTCCAAAAACATCTAGATTCTAGAAGGTTACTGGATTTCCACCCCTATTCTACAGCATCAGCCTCTCATTCAGAGCATCATCTTACCACTGTTCAGTTATGGATGGTTTCAGCACATCGTTATATTCACATTTCTTAGAAGTAACTTTACAAATGCAATGAATAGGTAGCCCAGAGGGAAACAGAGATGAGAAGGAGGGAACAAAAGGTGGAGAAGGTGGAAAGATGGCTCTCTGCTCTGCAGTTTCAGGATTTTTTTTCTCTATTTGAACCTTTATTCTAATGTGCAGGTGGATAGATTTTGTGCAGCAGGAAAATAAAACAAGCAGCAGGAAATAGGCTCTTGTGGGCAGTTGGCAATGTGGGCTATAGTCAAGAACAACTGTTCTTAAAACAAATAAATGAGAAAAAGATGAAGAAATAGAACACTGAAGTGACGTCTGTTAACTTTTCAGTCTGTATTGCCTTATATTAATAACATATTATCGAGACCAACAACCTGACTGCTCCATCTGCGACCAAAACAGAAACATGCATATGTCTTGCTGCTTTGGATCTGTTTGTGTTGCTACATCTTTGTTTCTGCATCTTTTCACCATTTCATAACTGTTTGTCAAATCTAGTTTGGTCCACAATGTCATCACGCATCACAATGTATCTTGTCAGTGAGGCTTTCTGTATCAATTACTACAATACAACACATGGCCACGCAAAATGGCACATAATATCAGGTAGATCAAAGAGAAACATCTCCTTAGTATTGGCCCTCTTGCCCCTGTGCATTAGGCAAATAAACCCTGCAGGCTTCCAGATGTTGATGAACGTCAACATCAGCGGTCATCAGGATTCACCACTGGCCAGACTATCTAGGGCTGATGGCCACTGAAGCTGAACAAGAGTGCCATGGTTTCCCCATCGTTGGTCTATGAACTCAGGTTTGAGGAAGCTCACAAGCAGAATATATGTACAACGGCACTCTCTTGCTCATGTTCCACAATAATTGAAACTGAGACTTGACAGAGTATAGAGGTTTCATGAAGAATAGCCCTCAACAGCCTTCTCCTTCAGGAATCTGTCAAAATCCCTTTTCAAAAAGCATGCATGCCAGTGGTCAACATCTTTGGTTTGAATAGTTCTATTGGTTTAATTGGCAAAATATATTAATTGGCAGATTTGTTTAACTAGCATAAAATAGAAATCATATACTGGCTGGAAAGAGGCCATGTGAAGGGGATTCTGGCTGGAAATAGGTCAGAGATGACTCTAACATGACCCTAAGTCATAGATTCACCAGGAAAGCGTAACTTAAGGGCTCTTTCAATAAGAAAAAAGCCATTTTTGAGAAGAGCAAATACTCTCTGTGGTTTGCACAGCATACAGAAAAGCAAGGTCATAAAACCAGCTGCCAATTTAATCTGGGACCTATGTGTTGCAAGTTCCAAAAAACAGAGTCTTGCTTGTTTGACAGCGCTGGTTCAGGAAAACAGGAAGATTTCAGACAAATCCATAATTGCCTCTTCCTCTCACCTGTAAGATTTTTTCTGATCTTCAGTCAGGCAGACATCAAAATCTTTTGCCATTCACATGTTAAAAATCATCAGCTGTTCCCTCCCTCCCTCCCTCCCTCCCTCCCTCCCTCCCTCCCTCCCTCCCAAGTTAGCCTTGTATGATTGCTTGTGTGTGTGATTATTTGTGTGTGTGTGCATGTATACTTCCCCCCCAATAAAACACATTTAAATTGCACTATAAAATTTCTGGCTGGTCTCTTTTGCAGTGACCTGGTAAACAAAGGTGAAAAGATCCTAAAGTTACCCCTCCTCTTTCAATATTTTTAATTTGAGTTAATTAATTACCCATTTTTATAGGACCTCACAGGGCCCCATGGTTTCGGGGTAACACTGTTACATGGTTTAATGACCATTCTGTTCAACAGCCCTCATGAGGAAAGTGTTTCAAATAGCTTCCACATGGAATGGACTGCAGTTCTCAGAACATCTGACAATGGGTTAGAGAGACAGTCTGAGGTCCATCAGCCATAATCCATGTATTAAGCTGCGTACTTTATAATTTCCGTTTGAAGTAGACTCTACAGTGTTGTATTTCTGGATAGCTAAGCTGTGACACAGAGATCAGCTTTGAAAGAGGAGTTAGAAGATGGGTTCCTCTTTAAAGAAGACTATGCATCCTACTCCCCCAGGGATCTATAAATGGGACAAAACTTGGATAAGTGCTGTTTTAGTGATAGCACCAAGAATCTCTCTGTTTGGCAAGTCTGGGAGTAGTAGGCCAAAAGAAACTTGTCCAAGCTCAATTATAGATTTGAACTTAGTGACTTTGCCAACAAGCATGAGGCTTTGGAATTCTAATGTCGTAGATTAAAAGATTAATTTTTCCAAATTCTAAGATGTGAATGATACCAAATATTTTTATTCCTAAAATAAATTAAAAACTAGAATAATGTTTCTCCATATATTTCAATGAGAAAAAAATTAAATTTAGAAAAGAATGGAAGAAACAAATGTGTTACCACACCCAACACTACAACTTTGAGAAGTGTGCTAGTTTTCATAAATTAGATATATTTGTGGCTGAAAGCATGTTTGGAAAGCATTGATTGTACACACATGGCCAGGTCAGTATGACTTTAGCATGGCCAGGTCATAAATTCAGAGAGGATTAGATGAGAAAGCCCTGGGCTGATGGGCTTGAGATGATACTTTCAAAAGACTGTAAGGTACAAGCACACCTGGAAACAATAGAAGGCAAAACTGCCCAGGTGAAGCAGTCAATCACCCCTGCTGTGAACATATCCTACAGAGACCTTTCCTATTTGCCTTACCCAAGCAAGAGATCAAGAGACTGTCAGGACTCCCATCAATGTTTTGTCACCTAAAGTTTAGACAATCAGCCCATTATAGACTCCTTTATCAGAACTGTGGGAAAGTAATTATCACTTCGTCCATGCATCCTCCTTCAGGGCAGGAAATAGGGTATAGGAAGCACAGCTCGAACCCCTACAATTCATAGTACATTGGCCATCATGCTGCATGTGTTCATCCCATTCCTATTCCTCCATACTACCCTCAAAGCCTTGTCTGAGCCACTCCGCTTCTGTCTTCTTTTTCAGAACCACCCCTTCCATCCAAAGTCTCTTTATCCAACCTTTCGTACTTTTCCCTTCAATAGCCTTGTATGGTTTGTGAGATTGTTGACTTCTTGTGTGTGTCTATTAATTTCCAAAAAAATGCTCTATTTAACTTTTAACTGGAGTCCTCTCTGCAGTTAGAACTGGTATACACAGATGAAAAGATCCTGCTGTTAACCCCCTCTTGCAGGCCTCCTTTGAGCCAATAATTCCCCAGATCCTAATGAAACACTGGCAATGCTAGTGGACCTCAAGATCCCCCACATTTTAGAGTAACAAATAGAAGCTCTTTTTTTCCTATTATTTTTATATATTTATCATGAGAAAGATTCTTGAAACTGACCAAAGGTCAGCTACTTCTCGAACTGATACATTCTAGGACTCTTGCAGAGCGGAAAGAACAGGATCACAGGGTACACTGAAAGTGGCAAGACATGAAAAATGAAGCAGAACACTATGGGAAACTTAAGGAAAGATCAGTTTTTAAAATTATATATAAAATTAGGAGTGTTTCTTTAGTCTATCTTCAGTTTGGTTTGATGTCTCAGATGGAATAAGACAGCACCTGAAAATTTCATGCCATGTAGATGAAAATTCCAAAGTTACAGACATCAGAAGAGAGACTGAGTCTCTGCTGTAATCAAGGTGAAAACAAAAATTGACAGATGAATGAGAAATGAATGAAAGTGATGAATGAGAAATTAAATAAATTGGATGAAAAACAAAAAACATAACAGGTGGGGCTGCTAGAAATGAAATGAAAACTGAAATGAAAACTTCAGACACATATCACCATGCACCCTTTTCCATCCCCAAGGAAAGTTTTCTGTGCATGAGATGACAGAGATTGAGAGAGGATCTCTGGGACATTAGCACTGGACACAATCATCTTGTAGGGAGAAAAACATAATGCTGTTTGTGAGGGCCATGCAGAATTTCATGTGGCAAATTATTATTTGTACTATTTATTATGCCTGATGAGACAATTGGGAGAAAGGTGAAGCAGATCCTAATCTGGTAGAGGTCACATGAACCATTACAGGGTAAATGTATGTAGTAGTTAGAGTAATGCACTAGGGCTGAGAAGACCTTGGTCCAAATCTCAACTCAGTCATGAAGATCAGTGGGGAACCTCAGGCCAATAAAATCTAATCTAACCTACCTCACAGGGTTGTAATGAGAATAAAAGTGGAGAGAAAAAGAATAAGATTATACTCTACCTCGACTTCCTTGGGGAAAAGTCAAAGAAGAAATAAATAATTGATCCTTAAAGAAAACACCATCCTTCTGCCACCTTCTGACTTGAATTCCTAGTAAGACAAAAAAGTTTGGTCAATACCTCAATTATTTCTGCTGACCTAACGAAGGCTCTCAAACACTTGACACTCAGGCTGCTGTCGTTATGTGGTTCCATTTGATCTCCATCCCAGAAACATATCTCTCCGTTCCAAAGAGGTCCTCCATTTTCTTCCCCATGCATTCAAATGGATGATGAAGAAACAAGTTCTGTATTTTCAAGACACAATGCTAAATCTCACATTTGGGAGCCAACAGTCATTTAACTTATGTTTTATTACAAACATTTGGAAGCTCATAGGCAGGAAAATAAGCCCTCTGTGGGGTTTTTTGTGAGGGAAGAGAGGAAGAACATGTGTTAGAATATTATTCATATTTTTCCCTAGAACTTTCCCTACTTGAAAAGAAAGTATTTTCCAATCGTTATCTCTTTTTTTAGTGAAAAGTGTCTTCATCCCAGCTATAATATTCACTAAAAAAGGCTCTCATATTTCTTTACTTTTGTGTATCCCAGGGGAAGTTGCCACATAGTATCAATATTTGACATATGTCAGGCCCTAGATCTGACTTCACCCTTCTGATATTCTCCAGTAGTGCTGGATTACAGCTCATCTACAATAAATATGTTAGTATTTAAAGTATCACAAGTGTCTTTATTGTTGACCCAAACTAAAGAAGACCAATTGAGTCAAAAGGATTTACTTTAAGTGTTGATGCATGGCCCAACAACTAACTCTAGAAACTACCAATAGGAGTCAGACTTTTGTTGTTGTTTTCTAAAAATATTATGTATTTCACATAATGACCAGAATCTTGTGTGGCTCAGCTCCTGGACTTACTGTAGAACCGGTGTAGTCTCCTAAAATGATAATTCCATGGCCAGTGAGAGGGGATCAGAGGGGTGTTTGACTATATCCACTGAGGTCCACCAGCAACCTCCAGAGGTCTCAGTTGATGCTGCAATAATTTCTCATCCAGATAGGGGGATATAGCCAAATGCTTCCCCAGTCCCTCTCCTTGGTTTCCACCAGCCTTGCAATGGCCACTGGGGAAGCAGTAGAAGTTCCACAGTAACTCCAGGGTGGCTTTGGTTTTTGCAATGGGAGGATAAGAATACCAGCTTCCACATCAATCAAAAAAAAGGGGGGCTTACTGTACTGTAGCTTATGTCACTAACAGGATGCTAGCTAATGGTTGCAAGGCAGGATTCCAGTAGAAGATGTTATGTAACTATAGGCAACAAAATGACAAGCACAGACAGGTACTCTTTACAAAGAGCTGTGGCACTCTCATTGACTCTGGTTAGTTCTACACCACAGTAACAGGCAGCCTTCTCATAGCACACATAGCTTTACAGCAACGGTTCCAGTAGGGCAACATGTTCTATGCTGTCTTTTATATGAAAACGACTGCAGTTGGAATCAACTGAGAGTTATGGGCCAAAGACATTAGACAAGCCCTGACCTACTATTAAGCAGGACGACTAGTTAAAAGTGATTAGCTAACTGCCATTAATTCCTGTTCCTGAGAACTGTGACAAAGTTATATTATAATATGATTATAATATGAAAAGGAGTAAACATACTCCTTTTTTTCTGTGCAGTTACAGATTTTGAGTTACTTTTATAGTTATGGGGGCTGGCCCCACCAATTAGGGAAGGAGGAATACCATAGGGGTCTAGTGTTGACTCATGCCGTGTCTTGTCTTGATGCCTTGTGCTGTTGTGGGTGAATATGTTTTGCACCACATCCCAAGAATAACTAAAAGCAATTATTTTACTTTTTGAAAAGTGGGAACACAAATAATTACTTCTTCAAGAAAAATGGTAATTAACTACTTCTAAGGGGGCTTAGAACTATAATGTGAACTAATTACTTGTAAAGTAATTTTCCAGACTCTGCTTGGACATAATATTTTGAACCAGCAGCTTTAGTTAATATGTTGCTACAGTATACTTATCTTTCAGTATGGGGAGAGGTGCTTTTAGGATTTTCTGTATCATGCAACAAGATAATTTGATTGGCTTTAATTATTATACATGTAGACTTGGCTGGAAGGGAAAGAGGTGCTGCATTGCTTGCTATGCCTCAGGCAGCAAAATACCTTGGGCTGGCCCTGACATTAAACAATTTGCCCAATGAGATTACAGCACAGTCTAGGAGGACTGGGCTGATTTACTCTGCTTGGACGTGGCATCCTCCAGGGGTATAGTCTGACTCAGTTAATATTGGTTAAATGTAGGTTATGGAATATCTCAGTAAAACAAGATGACCCTTATGGGCTTCAAGTGCATGGCATAAAATTCTGTGTAATATATTATACATACTCCACTGGAATGACACCCTGGATGCAGTGTTATTTCTTCCAATTTAACATTACTGTGGCTGGATATTGAGTTAAATTTCCAGCAGTATTTCAGCTCATTGGAAAAAAAATATGGATGGTTGCACCACATGGGATCCTTCCATCTTGTTGCTGGCAAAAGTGTTACAGTCTCCCAATATTATTAATATTCTAGCTGATTCCCCTCTTCCTCGCCTCACCGCCCACTGTCTTGTTGGCAATGCTCAGCACACAGCTCAGTCTATTGCACCAGAAGGAGCATTTGATATTTGTATGAAAGGAAAAAAGAAATTTGAGCCAGATGCTTCTTTGGCAACAAGAGAGAGAGAGAGAGAAAGGCATCACAACTGGGGCATCTGGAAAGGAAACTGGGTAAGTACCTATAATGTATCATCAGTTTTCTAAGTGAATAAACCTATAATGTATCATATGCTTTAGAGCCTGGAAAAGTAACTGTTCAAACTACACTTCCCAGAATCCCCAGCCAACTGTCATGTTGGCTGGGGATTTAAGGAGATGTGCTCTGTAAGATAACTTTTCCATCTTCTGCCGGTTTCTGCCTGCCCTAGCACTAGAATCGTATGGTGAGCCCAGTTCTAAATAGATATCAAGATAGTCAGCGTGATGTAGTGATTGGAGCATTGGACTACAATCCTGGAGAATAGGGTTTGATTCCCATTTGGCCATAGAAACTCCTGTTTGGGCTCATCACATGCTGTCAGCTCCAGAAAACCCAGGTTCACCATAGGGAAGCCATAAGTTGGAAATGACTTTAAGACATACAACAACAACAACAACAAACAAAGTTTCAAAAATAATCTATTTCCTGAACATGAAGCCATTCTCTCTTCATAGGGGCAAAAAGCAAAGATATGGATTATACCATCTCATCAACCCTCATTCATTGCTCACAGCAGTTGTACAAGGCTGTTTCAGCAGGTCATTTTGCTGTCTGAAGCAGAGTAGCAAATGGCAAATACACACACTCTACAAACCACTAAAAGCCAGACAAGTGATTTTGGAACAGGAAGTGTTACCCTGTTTACTGAGGGTCCTGGGAGGGACACCTAAATAACCAAACAATAAAACACAATTTTGGGGAAAATTAGCTGGAGCACTCACTTAAGCTAGTGAGAGGCAGGGTAACTTAGCAGGATCTTGCAACCCAGCATCTACGGGGTCAGGTCAGTCAAGCAGCCAGACGGGTTTAAAGTAATAGAAATGAGATTTTATTGCATACAAACAAATAGCAAAGACCACTGTCACACAGCTAACGAAGAGATTAGGGGTTGAATTAAGGATAGAGACTTTCAGGGAAAATGGGTGATACAACACCTGTCCCATCATCCTGGACCTCGGGAGAGAAGCCAGGGGTGCAGAGAAGAAACTCAGCTCAATTAGCTGAGGGGAGCTCGCCAAGCACAGCAGCAGCAAGGTTTGATGGAAGTTCGGAGCGATCCCAGGTTGCTGAGGTCTCAGCTACTGGAGCTGAGGGGAAGGCTTGCCGGATAAAGCAGCAGCAAGGCTTGATGGAAGTTCGGAGCGATCCCAGGTTGCTGCAGTCTCGGAATCAGGGGTTTTTATAGGGTGAATTGGGACTGCAGGCTCTGCCTTACTCAGGGACAACAATGAGTTTGGGGTGCGAGACAATGTCTCTGAAAGGTCACACTTTAGCATGATTAAGTCCGAATTGACAAAGAGGTAGACTGTATGCAAATGCTCAGGGCTTGGCCTTTAAGCTTCTAGCTTGCCAAGTTACCTGCTCAGGGCAGGGAGTCCTTTGTAAACAGCGTGCATACATGATGAGGGTGTTTGCAGAGAGGTCTCCTAAAGCGGTGATCTGGCTATTTCTGGCCTACCTGTATTGTTTTGGGATATTGCAGCGTTTGATGGCTGAGCCTAGTTCTGGGCTTGTCCAGGGGCCTCTCAACCATGTGGAGAGGGATGGTAGGAAAGAGCCAAATTATTGATATCAAAATGATATCTTTATGCTATCTCCAAGGAGGCCTAACCTGCAGTAACAGAAGGGAAAATCCATTGAACAAAATCTCCCCATAAGAATATAGTAATAGCAATCCACATAGCTAACAATTTGCTATCCTTTCATAGCTCTGTAAATTTGCTGCATGGGGCAGACAGCTCATTCTGCCTGAGATGATGCTAGCCCTGAATGGTTAATTAATTAATTAATCTCAGGTTTATTAAATAAAGATATATGCAACTTTCTGGAAGGATCCTAAGTGCAGGCATACAGTTTAAGGCATTCCTCCCCACCATCCCCCCGCAAGCTACTTGGTTTCTGGAGTATTTCTGCGACATAGAACACAACAAAGAACATATTAAAAGGCGGACAGTTCTCTTAACAAGTGGTAGCTTGCTGCATATTAAGCTGTCAGTTCTTTCCTTTCATTCCATATGATGAAAAGAAGCACATACGTTGTTGATACAGTAGCATGGAAACCTGTTTAAATGGTTCCAGTCCATTCATGAATGGAAAGGCATTTCATTAATCAAGTACAAATGCTTTAAACAGTTCACAGCCTTACCTGGAAACTTCTTTCCATCAATCAGGAGTGAATGAGTAAGCAACTTAGGGGGATGTAGATAATATAAAGTGATTGAGGGAGCAAAAGAAAGGGCATCATGATTCATATTAAATCTGTCTTTGCCTTAGCCCACCAGTGGATTTGACACTAACATTACCCATACCTGCAAAAATATTCTATAATTACAGGATAATCCATTTGTGAAGCTGTTTCCTGATATTTATTCAGCTCAGCAAATTAACACCACTGTCTATTATAAAACCTTTGCCCTCCAGCTGTATCCTGATGATTATGAACAAGATATTGTTCTCTCTGGTGGTAGAAAATTCATTTCCATTTTCTGACTGCCCACAGAAAACTCCACAGGGCAACTTGGGATGCAGGAGAAGAGGAAGAAAGCAAGCCTGTCTAGCCCCCTAGCAACACTTGGAAAAGTTACCTTTGGCGTCTACAACCCAGCCAGTGTGGCCAGTAGCCATGCTCTTTCCAGACTCTAGCCCTCCAGCCCCAGCTAGGTCACAGTGCCAGAAGTGAAACTCACACTACTGACACAGAGAGATACTCTTTTTCTTCACTGGATGTGAGTTTGAGATGTATAATATGAGATCAAAGCAATATGTGAAGGCTGACTGTATTCTGTTGCAATCATTTCATGTGTAGGCATAACTAACTTCCATTACATAATGTACCACACCCTCTGCCTTCAGTAGAAAGATCAATCTAAGACACTTTGCCACCTAAGATGGAGGGCAGGATGGTGCCTTCTTCCTCCTGTCCTCTTTCATATACAGAAGGCACCCAGACTGGCAGTTTCAATCTTATTTCCAAGTTGGCAATGGCACAACATCCTCCATCAGAACTGAAGTCAGCAAGCTTGCTTAGGGAGCACAAAGCAAGCAGCATGGAGACAGAAGGATAGAACCATACCTATCACCCAAAGTTCTGTTGTCCAATAGCTTACTGCTCTGCTATCTCTCCCTCCCCGGGCCATGCTATGTCTCATCTTCTCAGTGGTGAACGTACACAGATATTATCCTATTCAACAGCACATCTCCTAGTTGCAAGAAAACCCAACATCCCCACTACCCCAAGAGAAAGGGCTGCTTGCTGCTTGTTTGATTGCTGCCTGTCTGCTTGCTAAGAACCTCACTGGGAGACTGTTGCCTGCATTGGGAACTGCACTTCTGGCAGAACCAGGCCCCAGGAACCCAGCCAAAGTCTGCTGATGAGCAAGAAGACCACCTGTCCCCTTCTGGAAGGGGATAAAAGCTGGGTGCCTGCTCAGTTGTGTAGGGACATGGGGATGATTTGCCCTGGGTGGCAATGTTTTTGGGGTGTCCTGGCTGGTAGCCATGACCCCACATGCACTATTGGCCCCTCCATGCACTGCAGTCATGCCTCCATGCACAGTGGACACACCTCTCATGTCATAGCCCTGCCCCCCTCCCTCCCTTTCCACACATTCTAAGCTCTGCCACTATGCCTGCTGGAACTGGGGAGATGGAGAAGATCACCAGTATTCCTGCCACCCCAGGAGAAAGGTTTGCTGGCTTACTTGCTGAGAACCTTACTGGCAGACTTTTACCTGCACTGGGGGCTGCACTCCTGGCAAAACTAGGCCCATAGCAACCCAGTCAAAATCTGCTGATGAGCAAAAGGACCACCTGTCCCCTTCTGGAAGTGGATAAAAGCCAGTGCCTGCTGCAGCAGGCCCACCACTAGTGAGGTTACCCCAAAGGGGGAGCTGTTTTGAGGAGTGGGGCCAGTCCCAGTCCCTGTCCCTCTGGATGGGAGGGGGAGAAATGCATTGGGTTTATTTTACAATTTTAATTAAGCTGGCCCTCCAAGAAAATGTTATACAGAGAGCAAGGAAGGCGAAGTAGGCGGGGCAACAGCCATCATGACAGTGATAGACAGAAGAAGATATGGTATGGGAAGACAACCTTATTACACTACATTAATTGGCATTGATATAAAATTGAACCTGAAGTGACTGGAAAGTCAAACTGGAAAGAGGAAAATTACTGACTATAAATGTGACCTTGCAAGGTAGGTCAGCCCACACCCCCACTAGGCAAAACTGAAGTCATTGTCAGGCAGATTACGAGGCAACACTGGAGACAATAGACTTATGTTAAAGCTGGACATCTCTGAGCAGAAAAGGGAAGTTCCCACCAAACTGATTATTTTTACCCTGTCCCCTCACATCTGGATGTTTCCTTGCTTTGTCTTCCCAACTTCTCCACAATACGGAGCTATTATAACAGCCATTACTCCTTTGTCACCTAAACACTGAGACCATTAGCAGCATCCAGACCTCAGTGTTTGTGTTGCAACTTCCATTGCCCACTTGGCTGGGACAGCAATTCACACCCATACCCACAGGATAGTTTTCAGGTAAAAACTTAGACATATATATAAAACCAATACATTATTCTGTTTTAATAAAGATTATACTATATTTTTTCATAAAGTTGTTCTCAACTGAATAATTCTCAGTGGTTATAACCATGCTACCATAAATCATTAAAGGAGTTTTAATTAAGAACTGAAAGACTTTAGTCTGTTTACACAAAGGTGGTGTTTCTAGGGAAAGCCAAAACTGTGCATAAAGTTGCAAGGTACTTTGGTAGGCTAGGGGGAAAGATGCTATTCCAGTATGGGGGGAGGAAAGTCTTGTCTATTGCTCTCTCCACAGGGAATGTTTTTATTTATTTATTGACCTGTTTTTTAAAGATTGTGATAGGTTTTATAATTATATGTTTTTAATATTATTAATTATTTTAAATGTTTTTCATGTTTCTAACATTTTTGGAAGCCTTAGGTCCCGTGCTGGGAGAAACGGAGCCAGACAAATACAATAAATAAATAAATAAATAAATAAATAAGTATTAAGCCATAAATTAGATTAGATTAACCCTCGGTATTGCTGTCATCCTCATTTGAATGTACACACTGTGCCTGCACACTTTGTGTTCCACCAAGGTGAACAACATTCATTGGCTGTGACTAGTGTTTGTGATTTACCAGAAGCTTGGGAAATCCTCTAGCCTTTTACTACTTGCCTGTAAGTGTAAAAAATTGGGCGGCTCTGGACATAATATGTGGCTAGTAGGCTGTATTTAGCATGGTGGGTCGCAGTTTGTAAAGGAATAGTATTCATCGGATCCTTCCAGAGAGGAAGGAGAATAAGTGGACTTTCAGTTGATTTCTCAAGATATCTGTTTTTCCCACATTCTGGGTGTCTTCCTGTATCTTTGATCCTGCTTCCTGGATTGTTTCTCAGCTCTGCCTCTCATCTTGCTCACTAGTTCTGATTGATTCATCTGTCCTAACTGCTAGCTTGTATTAGAATTCTTGGCTCACTTCAGACTGCTGCCTATGGCCCATCCCTAAGAAGACTGGAGAGGAGAGATGGAAATGGACTGTGAGGCACTTGCAGGGGAAGGATTAACAACTTCTTGTTGAACAAGCACTTCTCTCATCTATCAGTCCTCCCCTGCAACTTTGCCCAGAGCTTGAAAAATACCATTTTTTGGGACCATTGCTCCCAGAAACCTCCAGCCAAACAAGCCTTTATTCGTGTTCTCTCCAATTACAGAGAACACTTATTTGGGACCTTACATTTTGCCAGATAACAGCTGTCATGCCACGTTGGTTCACACACAAGTCAGCTATTTAGGCTACATACAAAGTAGGGTGTGGACAATGGTTTTAAATTCCTGCATATGTAAATGTTGCTTGTACAGTTCACTCCTCCTCCTCTTTCCTTCATTCTAAGCAGAACACACCAGTGGGGCTTCCCCACATAGACAGGAAAGGAGGTAGGCCCTACTGCACATGTGGAGATGTACCTATGCTAGAAAAGAACAATGCCAGCCTAAGATGGCCACACAGGTGCATGTGCAAATAGATGAGATGGTGTAGGAACCAAACCTTAAACCAATCTTCCCCTGCATGGTATCCTCCAGATGTTTTGACTTCATCTCCCATGATCCCTCAGCATTGATTATGTTAGTTGGGATTGATGGGAGTTGTGTTACAAAACATCTGGACGTACCAAGTTGGGGAAGGCTGTGTTACATGCTGCCAACATTCTCCAAATTGTATCCCTCACATTCACTGTGAAAAGGAATCTACCCATTACCCAACCAATACTAACTAGGGAATTATGGGAGTTGTAATAAAAACGTAATTTTCCAAGCCCACTGGATCCAACCCCTCTACTTGACTTAAAATGGTAATTATAGATAGCTGAGGAAATAATACATTCATTTTCATATCCTGATTTTTTCCCAAAGTTTCCTGATGCACCAAGGAGGTTGTTTCTTGCTTTACAGAAACCAACAACTGATTAAAGTCCACCATACATTCTATCTTCCATTTTATTCCTCACACCTCTGGCAAGAGGAGCAGCACTTGCAGTCCATCCTGTAACCTTTTCCTTTATTTGTTTTCACCACCTGGGTAGTTCACAAAATGAAGTATAAATGGCTAATGCTTTCATGCCAGCCAAGGAGAGGCACCGAGCAAATAGAGTGCAGCACCATTCAAACATCTGACGGCTATAATGAATTGAATTGCACAGCCCACTTCAATTTATTACACCCTCCATGAGACAAAGTTATATGTAAAGTGAGCAATTTAAAAACACATTCTGATTTTTTTTATTAATCTGGCATACCATGTCATTTTTACAGGACAAAGCTGATAAACTTCCATCTTTATGCTATGGGCTTTCTGCCCAGCAACAGATGTAAACAGATGGCTCTGAGATCAAGACAGTGTCACCTTGTGAGGCTGCCGTAGAAGCCATCAAACTGAAAAAAAATAGTGTCCTTTTATATGCTTTCTCACGTCTGCCACATTGATGCCACTTAGTTCCGAAATGACTACAGCATTCATGGAACACCTAGCTATAAGTCTCCCTGCTCCGTGACATTCAGATCTCCAGCTGTTTCTCACTGCCATCTTCTGGCATCCTGGAAATGTTTATACAAAAATCATGTAAATTATTCATCATCCTGTGGCAGCATATGCATTGTTTATTCACTTGAAATTGAATAGCCTTCACTGATACTGCTGTACAGCTATGCTTTTGTCACTTCATCCTGAGAGCTATGTAGATACCTGCCATGCATTAAGTTCTGCCAGGAGTGCCCCATCTCTGTATCCCAACGTTGGAACCATCATGTGGAGATCAGAGCCTAGAAATGGTACTTTTTCAGACAATCCTTCACTTGGCATGGCCTTTAATTGTAGTCCAAAAAAAGTACATTGGTGGAGGTGTGGGAAATGATGTTCACAGCTGTGGCACCCTGTTTTATGGAAGGCCCTCCATTTGGAGGACCAGCTGGTGCTGATGCTGCCTATATTTCAGTGCCAACTTAAACATAGCTGCTTGCCCAAGCTTATGGGTTTCAATGATCATGACTTGGTTTTGGTTGATTGTTTGTTCTGACTGGGCTGCCTTGCTTGCCATTTTTTTAAAGTTGTTTTAAAGTTGTTTGATTTATTGTAGTGTATCTTTGGAAATGTGGTGGGAAACAAATATTTCAGAGAATGAATAAAGAAGAAATAGGCTACTTGAAAGACAGAAGACATTTACTTAATGCTCATTGTTGATTGTTATGTGTTTCCAAGTTGACTCCAGCTCATGGTGACCCTATCCTAGGATTTTCTTGGTAAAATTTCTTCAGGGGGGCGCTGGTCATTGCCTCCTCTGAGACTGAGATAGTATGATTTGTCCTAGGTGTGCTTCCATGGCTGAGCAGAAATCCAGAGCCTGGCCTCTTGGAGTCTTAGTCCAACATTCAAACCACTACACCCTGATGGCTCAGCTGAAACAAACAATTAAAAACTTGCTCTTGATGGTGGGTAGTCCAGTGCTGAACTGATAGAAATGACCAGGAACAGCCAGTAGCTCTGTTGCTGGAGGAACAGTGAATCCACTCTTGGTTTAATAGTTTTTCCAAGTTGTACAGGAGCCATCCAGGTACTGGATACCATTCCCAACAGAGGTTCAGCTCCATGAAACCTTCCATTAAACCAAGAGCAGCTGCAGGAGGAGCGGCCATCAAATGGAGAGTAAATTTACCATGCACCCATACCCATTGTTTCCAGTAAAGTGGTAAAATACTTGTCATATCAATAAAACCCCTTCTGCTATGATGTAGGAACACAGAATAGCCCTGCAGAATTGTAAAATTCAACTATTTTTCAAGGCAGCTTCTATATCTGGAATGATAGGCAGCATCTTGGGCATCTCTTCAGACAGCAAAATATTTTTTTAGCATGGGCCTTGGAACAAGGTGCAGGGGTGTTTGCCCCCCAGAAAAAATAGAGCCCCCCAAATCACCAAGCCTCCTATGGAGTTAAGCCTCTTTAGGAATTTTCAGTCAGAAGTGTACTTCTGTCGCTTCAGTCAGAAGCACTAAGAAGTATTAAGACTGCTACTGTTTTTGAGCCCTTCCAGAAATAATAAAGGCTGCCTACTATCCAGCCCATACACAATTAGATGGGAATCAGCTACACTGAACAGATGGAGGGTACTTCTAAGTACACATCATGCTTGTAAAATGTTTCATATTTAAGGCTATTTCAGTGATAATTGACAGGAAAGATAATTTGCACTCCCCCTACAAATGCCTGCAAGTAAGTAAACTTAATAACAACCTGCCTCCCAGTGTTGATTCCTCCTGCCAATCTTAAAAACAGTTCCAGGGTTCTTGCTTTCAGGAGGTGTCCCTGACAGCATAAGTACAATTTATTTATTATATTTCTACTCTTCTCTTTCCCTCAAAGCTTAGAAAGGTTTTCATATGATTCCCAGATGTCCCTTGGGGAGGTAACATACCAGGCCCAGCATCCTGCATTTCATTTGCAAAACTACATCATTACCTGAGACACTTTTTGAGCATCTTCCATTTTAGCTGCATTGTCAAGTCACAAAAAGGAGCCCATTAGCAGATCTCCACCCAAAGCTGGAAGTCACTTTGAGCACCAAGCCAAAGATGTTCCCAACCAGAGTTTCAGTCACTCAATGTTCTTTCAGTATACTATCTGCAGTAAGATAAACAAAAAAAGCTGTCAGTGTCTCCAGCTTTTTTTCCTCAAATTTCTACAGGCTATTCAGGTACTAATCTAGGAAAAAAAACTTTCTTCAATAAGCTTTATGTATTCCTTTTCTTCAATTACCAGAGTGATGTCTGGTTCTAGCTGAAAATCAAGGGAAAACATCTTAACTCTGAGACATTACCAAGTGCTGTAAGAAATGCAAACTGTGTAAATGCTAGGAGCACTATAAATATAGAGGAAACTGTAACACAGAAATGGCCAAGGTGCAGCCCTCCTGGTGGTTTTGGCCTAAAACTACCATGAGACCTAGTCAATAGTGAAGAATGCTGAGATTTGCAATCCAAAAACATATAGAGGCTATACTTTGCTCACCCCTGTAGTAAAACAATTGGATGGGGAAGGTACATACACATTCATATATGTCCGCCAAAGGGATATTTAGCCTAGGGCTGCTTTGACTCTGCCAAATACCTGAGCTCATTCTTTTTTTCCTAAACATGTAAGCTAGAAATCGTTTTTTCATGTAGACTGAAAATACTTATAAACATTAACTAACAATATTAACCAGAATCCTGCTTGTGCCATGCACATGTGTAAATTTTTTTATTCACGTGGTAATACTGTTACCACCGTGTACTGGCCTGGCCTTTGGTGAACCAAAGATATCATTTTGATATCATAATTCGGCCCTACTCTGCCACCAGCCAAGTGTTTGTGAGGCCCGCCGAACAAGCGCGAAGCTAGGCATGGCTACTGCTTGCTGCTCCCACCAAAACAAGCCAGATATTGCCAGTTCTGCTTTAGGGGACCTCCTGAAACAAACACCTTCATTACATATGCACGCTGCTACAAAGGGACTCTCTGCCCTGAGAGGACATCCTGGCGAGCTAGGTACTTAACTGCTGAGCTAGCCACATTTACATACTGGCTATACTATTGTCAATTCGGACTTTAACTTAATCATGCAAATTCTGACCTTTCGGAGGCTTTGTCTCCCACCCAAAACCTATTGTTTTTGCCCAAGACCAGACTAGCCTGCGGTTGTTTTTTTCCCTTATAAAAATCCCCCGCTTTTGAGAGCTCTTCCGAACTCTCGCCGGATTGCCCGAACTTCACTTTGCCTTGCTGCCGCTCAGTTCAGCAGATTCCCCTCGGCTGCCACGCCGGGTCCACTTCTTCAATCAGGCTTCTCCAGGACTGCAGGACAGGTGGCGTATCACCCATTCTCCTCAAATTCTATTTTCTTTTTCTAGTTAGGAGTGTGTTTGTGTTTTTCTTTAATAACTGTTTAATAAATCTTAATTAGTGTTTGAACCATTTGCTGCCTCACTGACCTGATGCTGTATACATAGGGTAAAAGATCCTGCTGCATTGCCCTGCCTCTCATTAGCCAAGAGAGTGCTCCAGCTAATTTCCCCCAACTTTGCTTAGTTTGTTTGGTAGTTTGGGCGCCCCTCCCGGGACCCCCAATTCACAGGGTAACAATACTTTTGGGGCAATTGTACAAAAGATATAGTTAGTTCATGGTCATATTAGCAGAATTCCACAAGTATAACAATTTCACAAGGGTCTTAAACACTATTGCTAGTTGCAACTAGAGTACGACCACTAAATCAGTTGAATTTACCTACATGTTACATCATCATTCAACAACTGATTCAATGGGCCTACTGAAATTTGGTCTAACCAAAAGGGTTCCATCCATAGTTGCTCGTTGTTGGATAGTGTGCAATTAGTTGTCAGCTCCTTCTGTGTACCACTTGATTCAATAGGAGCACAGAAAGAAACACTTTTCCCATTATTTTATCATTGTGCATTCCCTAATGCACAGTAGGGTAGTAAGCAAGCTCAGGGACAAGTACACAATCATTTGTATAATGTCAATGTCCAGCAGAAAAGTGGTGTAGTGCAACCATTCTGTAACTATGTGACTGCAGTTTTACAATACACAGGCATGATGTAGGATCTCAGCTAGTATTTTTCAGAAATCTTGATATTAATAAGCTGGAAGTAGGATGCTTGATATTAATAAACTAGAAGTAGGATGCTTCAGACTCCCAGGTCATTCTATCTCAGACTCAATGTAGCTTGAGAATTTGAGCAAGAGAATTTCAAACATAGGTTCCGAAGTGAAACAGCTTTGAAAAGGTTCTGCTCTAACTCCTGTGACTTGAACAGGGACAAAGGTTTTCTATCTCATTACATACGTTAATCACTTCATCAGTGCCAGAATATCTGTGAAATCAACCAACTTCTTTTTGTTAATGGCCACTACTGAAGCAACATTTCACATTTCGGTTCCCTCTGACATTAGTTATAGCACCCTCTTATAACAAAACCTTCCCCACAAAACATGTGTATAATAATAAGGCAACTCCCTACGCATCTATTCAAGTGGGCTAGAGTCCAGAAAAGCGTATGCCAAAGAAACCATGTTAGTCTTTACTATGTCACACAAGACTCAACTGCTTTTGCTGGACAGAATAGAATGCCCTCCAATTGTCCTGATTTGGCAAGGACATTCCTAATTAATCCTGTATTGTTTCACTTTTTCAGATGCTATTAAAATATCTCAAGTTTCTCTCTCCTCCTCCCACTTTCCCCACTCCTCCTGGCTTATTTCAGTTCCTGCAAAGTGAGTTCAAAGTGCAGAAGTGTAGAAGTAGTTTGTACTCAGTTAACTCAGCAGGAAGAGAGGAGAGGAGGTGGTGAAGTGTTGCCCTTCTCTGTAGGCTCAAAGAAACAGCTGCAGCCTCTCCTAGCTTGTGTGCTCTTCCTCATCAATGACTATTGCCACCCTACCCACACCCTGATGTTGCTTGGCCACATTTGTCCTGCTTTTCATCTGTCAAATGTTGGAGGGTATGAAATAATGTAGCTAGCTTCTCCCTAACCCTCAGCTCTGAAAACAGGCATTTTATTCTTGTTCTTCTCTCAACTACAGTTCCTCTCCCTCAGTCTAGACCAGTATCAGCAGTTAGTTACCCTGCTGCATTAGCCGTCCTCACCAGACTCCCCCCCCCCATAAAAAGTCCCCTTTCCAAATATCCTCAAACACTCTCTAGGAAGGAGGACATTCTACCACATGGGAGAGCTGGGCCATTTTAAGCCCAAGAGAGACCTTTTTTTTACAACACAGAATGACCTAGAAAACACTTCCTGCTTTTAAAAATTCCCCAGGAAGTCCAACATGTGGCCAGAATGGTCCATTCACCCGCTAGAAGGTGTTTGGAGGTGTTTTGTTTTTTTGTTGTTGTTTTTTTGGAGGGGGATGACCCCAGAGGGTACTGGGGGGCTGCCCTTGTCATTCCTGTTCTGGACTCAAATCTCTGTTTCATTTCCTATCTAATCACGTTGTCGTCGTTATTGTTGTTCTTGTTGCTGCTGTTGGTAGAAAAACTGGAGAAAATTGGTGCCTTTAATGGCATGCAGTGAAAGACTTCTTTTTTTCCCCATAATGGCTGGCGTTTGTTTTGTACAAATGTACGTCACGCACTCTCAGCCTCAGAAAAAAAAAAATGTGATAGGTTCATTTTAGGGTTGCCATAAGTCAGAAACAACTTGAAGGCACCCAATGACAAACCCAAGATCTTTCAAGATTCTGCTTCTGTATCCCAGGACCAAAATATCCCTGAAAACTTGCAGTAATCTGTAGCCCCTCCAGCCAGCTGCCACTTTCACTGGTACACCCTTTTTCCACTACAAAGTCCCAAATAAGACTGGAATACTCCAGAATGAATAGGGATCAGCATACAAACTGTTGCCATCATGGCAAATATCCTCTGAGGCATACTCACTTCATGGTGGCATTAACATTTAATTAAACCTTGAAGCTAATCCCAAGATATATTAATGCGATTTGTATCTCATTTCATGACTAGGCATCAGTCCCCCCACACACACACACACACACAATAACTTTAAAGTACTGATCTGGATGGAAAGCACAAAAGAGCATGGCATGCCAGCAACTTGTTTCAGCTGCTGTGATAGCCAAATGCAATGACTCTTTCTCCCTACCTTTGTGGGGGGAAAAACTACTAGATAGTGTTTGGAAATGTAAATGCAAGTTTGAAAATGCTAGAACCTCTTTGGCAAGGGAACACATTAAATACAGGCATTGATAGAAATACATAAGGAGGGAAACCGCTTGCAGAGGAGCTAAATGCCTGGGTAAATGAGTGCTTAGAATGGTTTAGCAGAGCTTATTTGTCTTTTTTACTGCCTTCAGTATTGTAAAAATGCAGTCACACATTCTTTACAGCTGGCAGTTTCTCAGCATTTGTGAGCTTGCCAAGGAAAATAGATTGCATGGTGATGGTGAGCCGGGGTTTAAAAAACCCCTTTTTTTCCCAAAAAGGGGTTTTTTTTTTTTTTTGGGTTTTAAAAAGGGTTTTTTTTTTGGGTTTTTTTTAAAAAATTTTTTAAAAACCCCTTTTTTTTTCAAAGTAGGGAAAAATTTTAAAAAAAAACGTTTCCCCCTTTTGGGGGGCCTTTTAAAAAAAAAAAACCCCCCCCAAACCCCCAAAAATTTTGGGCCCCCCCCCCCAAAAATTTAAAATTCCCAAAAAAATTTTAAACCCCCCCTTTCCGGGGCCCCCCCCAAAAAAAAAAAAATTTTTCCCCGGGGGTTTTTTTTCCCTTTTTTTTCCAAAAAAAGGGGGAAAAAAAACCCGGGGCAAAACCTTTAATTAAAAATTAAATAAAAAATTTTTTTTTTAAAACCCCCCTTTTGGAAAAACCCCCCAAACCCAAAAAAAAAAATTTTTAAAAAAAAAAAAAAAAAGAACAAACCCCCTTTTTTTTTCCCCCAAAAAAAAAATTTTCCCTTTTTACCTTTTAAAAAAAACCCCAAAATTTTGGAAAGGGAAAAAATTTTAAAAAGAAAAAAGGGAAAAATTTTTCCTTTTTTTAAAAAAAAAAAAAAAAGGAAAAATTTTTTTAAAAAAAAAAATTTTGGGAAAAAATTTTTTTTTTTTTTTTTTAAAAAATTTTAAAAACCCCCCAAAAAAAAAAAAATTTTTTTAAGGGTTTTTTGGTTTGGGAAAAATTTTTTTTTTAAAAATTTTTTTAAAAAAAAAACCCCCCCCAAAAATTTTTTTTTAAAAAAAAAAATTTTTTTTAAAAACCCCCCCTTTTTTTAAGGGTTCCCCCTTTTTAAAAAAAAATTTTAATTTAATTAAAATTTTTTTTTCCTTCCCCCCCCTTTTAAACCGGGGAAAGGGGGCCCCCAAAACAGGGGGTAAACCCCAAAACCCCCCCCCCCCCCTTTTAAAACCCCCAACCAATTCCTTTTCAACCCCAAAAAAAGGGGGGGGGGGTTTTCCCCTGGCAAAAAAATTTTTTTCGGGAAAAAACCCCCTTTAGGGGGGCCAAAAAGGGGCCCCCTGGGAAAAAAGGGAAACCCCAAATTTTTTTTTTTAAACCCCTTTTTTTTAAAGGGGTTTTAGGGGGCCCTTTTTTAAAAAAAAAAAATTTTTTCCGGAAAAAAACTTTTTTTTTTTTAAAAAAAAGGCCCCCCAAATAAATTTTAAAAAAAAACCCAAATTTTTTTTGGGTTTCCCCCCTTTTTCCCCCCCCGGGGGAAAAAAAAAAAAATTTTTTGGGGTTTAATTTTTAACCCTTTTTTGGGGGAAAAAACCCCCCAAAAAACCCCTGGGTTAAAAAAAAATTTTTGGTTCCCCTTTTTTTGGCCCCCCTTTTTTTTTTTTTTTAAAAAAAAGGGGGGGGGCCAAAAAAGGGGGGAAAAGGGGAATTTTTTTAAAAAAAAAGGGGGGGCCCCCCAAAAAAAAGGGGAAAAAAATTTTTTTTTAAAAAAAAAAGGGGAAAAAAACCCCCAAAAAAAATTTTGGGGGGGGTTTTTTTTTAAAAAAAAAAAAAAAAAGGGCCCCCCCGGGGGGGTTTTTGGGCCCCAAAAAAAACCCAAAAAACCAAAAGGGAAAAAAAAACCCAAAACCGGGGTTTTTAAAAAATTTTTTGGGAAAAAAAAAAAATTTTTTTAAAAAAAATTTAAAATTTTTTTGGAAAAGGTTTTTTTTTTTTTCCAAGGGTTTAAAAAATTTTTAAAAAAAAGGGGGGCCCAAAAAGGGGGGGCAAGTTTTTGGGGGGTTTTAAGGGAAAAATTTTTAAATTTTTAAAATTTTTTGGAAAAGGCCCCTGGGGTTTCCATTTTTGGGGGTTTTTCGGGTTTTGGGGCCCCAAAAACTTTTTTAAAAAAAAAAAAATTTTTTCTTTTTTAAATTTACAAAAAAGGGCCCCCCGGGGGGGGGGCTTTTGTTTAAGGAAAAAATTTTGGGGGGAAAAAAATTTTTTTTTTGGGGTTTTTAAAAGTTTCCCCAAAACCCCCCTTTTTTAAAAAACCCCTTTTAAAAAATTTTTTTTTTGGGGGGAAAATTTTTTTAAAAAACCCAAAAAGGGAAAAAAAAAATTTTCCCCCTTTTAAAAAAGGGCCCCCCGGGGGGTTTTTTTAAAACTTTTTTTTAATTTTTTTTAAAAAAATTAACTTTTTGGGGGGGTTTTTCCCCCCCAAATTTTTTTAAAAAAAAAGGGGGAAAAAAAAAATTTTTTAAAAAAAAATTTTTTTTTAATTTTTTTTTTTTAAAAAAAAAAATTTAAAAAGGGGGGGGGGGGGGCCTTAATTTTAAAAAAAAAAATTTAAAAAATTTGGGGTTTCAATTTTTAAAAAAAAACCCCCAAAATTTTTTTAAAAAAAAAAAGGGGGGGGAAAAAAAAATTTTTTTTTTAAAAATTTTTTTCCCCTTTTTTTGGGAAAAAAATTTTTTAAATTTTTTAAAAAAAAAAAAAATTTAAACCCCAAATTTTGGGCTAAAACCCCGAAAATTTTTTTTGGTTTGGGTTTTTTTTTGGGGCCCCTTTTTTTTTTTTTTTAAAAAAATTTTTTTTTTTTTTTTTTTTTAAAATTTTTTTTTTAAAAAAAAACCCCCAAAAAGGGGAAAAAAAAAAATTTTTTTAAAAAAAAAAAAATTTTTTTTTTTTTTTTGGGGGGGGGGGGGTTTTTTTTTAAAAAAATTTTTAAAAAAAAAAAAAACCAAAAAAAACCCCCCAAAAATTTGGGGCATCCCCCCAAAAAAAAAAAAAAAAAAACCCCTTAAAATTAAAGGGGGAAAAGGGGGTTGGGTTTTTTTCCCCCCCCCTTTTTAAAAAACCATTTTAAAAATTTTTTTTAAAAGGGGAAAATTTTTTTTTTCCCCCCCCCCAAATATCCCCCCCAAAAGGGGGATTTTTAAAAAAAACCCCCCAAACCCAAAAAACCTTTTTTTTGGGGGGGGAAAAAATTTTTTTTAAAAAAAAACCCCAAAAACCCTTTTTTTAAAGGCCAAAAAATTGGGGGGAAATTTTTTTTTTTTTTTTTGGGGGTTTTTAAAAAAGGGGGCCCGGGGTTTTTTAAAAAAATTTTTTTTTCATTTTTCCCCCCCCTTTTTTTTTTTTGGGGTTTTTAAAAAAAAAAATTTGGGGCCCCCAATTGGGGAAAAAATTTTTTTCCCCAAAAAAAGGGGGTTTTTTTGGCAAAACCCCAAAAAAAAGGCCCCCAAAAAAAAAGGGGGGAATTTTATTTTTCCCCCCAAAAAGGGAAAAAAAAATCGGGGAAAAAAAAAATTTAAAAATTTTCCTTTGTTTTAAAAAAAACCCAAAACCCCAACCCCGGAAAACCCCCCCCCCAGGGAAAACCCCCTTTTTTTTTTTTTCCCCCAAAAAAGGGAAAAAAAAAAAAAATTTAAAATTTGGAAAAAAGGGCCCTAAAACCCGGGGTTAAAAAAACCCGGGGCCCCCCAAAAAAAAAAAAACCCTTTTTAAATTGGGGGTTCCCCCAAAAACCCCCCCCAAAAAAAAAAGGGGGGAAAAAAAAAAACCCGAAATTCCTTTCCCAAAAAAAAAAGGTTTTAAACCCCCCCTTTTGGGGGAAAAAAAATTTTTAAAAAAATTAATTTAAAAAAAAATTTTTTTTTTAAGGGGAAAAAAAAAAGGGGAAAAAAAAAAGGGGGAAACCCCAAAAAAGGGGAAAAGGGCCGGGGTTTTCAGACCCCCTTTCAAAAAACCCTTTGAAGGGGGAAAAAAATTTTTTTTCCCCCCCCAAAAAAAATTTTTTAAAAAAGGGGGGGGTTGGGGGGAAATTTAAAAAACCGGGGCCCCCAAAAAAAAAATTAAAAAAATTTTTTTTTTTGGGGGAAAAACCTTTTTTTTCTTTTCCCCTTTAAAATTTTTTTGGAAATTTTAAAAAAATTTTTGGTTTTTTTCCCCCCCCCGGGGGGGGGCCCCCCTGGGAATTTTGGGGGGGCCCCCCCTTTTTTAAAACCCGGGGAAAAAAAAACCCCCAAAATTTGGGGGGAAAAAAAAAATTTTTTTTAAACCCCAAAAAAACCCCTTTCCCCAAAGGGGGCCCCCTTTTTTTTTTCCCCCCGGAAATTTTTAAAATTTCCCTTCCCCCAAAAAAAAAATCCGGTTAAATTTTTTTCCGGGGCCCCCCCCAAAAAAAAATTTTTTCCTTTTTTTTCCAAAAGGGTTCCCGCTGCATTGCCCTACTCCCGTATTGCTAGTTTGTCCCTTGGCTAATTTCCCACCTTTTCATATTTTGAGAGTGCACTTAGGTGTCCCTCCTGGGACCCCCAGAAAACAGGGTAACACAGTTAAAGCTGTCATTTCATTTTTAATGCCCAGAACCAAAAGTTTTCCCAAAAAGGGAAGGGAATTCCTCATGGCAACGAAAAAAGAGAAGTTGGTAGCTTCCAGTTCGGGAAAGGGGAAAGTGAATCTGGTCGAGCCCCAGCCCAGTTTTAAAAGGGGAGCTATTCAGGGTGCTGAACCCATGGGAGGGATAGAGTTCAGTCCTTAGATGGTTCCTTTAAAGTTTGGACTAAATCCAAGAGTGGAGTCACTACAGCATGGATGTGGGAGCTACCAGTTACCATCAACTTGGAATCAATCTTCTGTTGCAGACTGTACATGGACTTTTATTTTATTTCCTAAAAAGGTATTACCCTACAAGCATCCATCCTAACAAATGAGAGACCCTTTAAGTAATGTGATCAAACCATCAGCTGGTCATTGAGTTGGTTTCCATGATAAAGAGTGTCCTTTCCTGCAAGGGAACCCCAAAAAAACCTAATAGAAAGTAATGGGTATTGCACATTTCAAGCAGCCAGATGCCAGTGGAGTAGAACAGATCTTGCCATGGCCAGAAGGATACCACCAAAACTGCCTCTGCAGGACTGCTACTAATATACTGTTGGATGCACTCCTGCTTGTGCAACCAGTTATGTTTTTTTTGTGAACTAGTAAAAAACCCGGGAAAAAGGTTGTAATTCCCTTCTTTGCATATAGTCTAGAAAAAGGGCTAATTTGCATTAGTGGAATGACACCACTAGTTTTGGGGGTTAAAGCACAAACAATAAATTCTGTCAATGAGAACTCATTACCTAAGCTTACTTGGAAGCAAGGAAGCAGAGTGAGAGATACAGCATTCTGTATACTAACTGTTACCTCAGTCTTCAATGCACTGTTCCTTACGTAGCCAAACTGTTACCATCCACAACTCAAAAGGGTTCACAAGTTATGCCTGCTGATTTCAATGCTTCAAAAAAAAATCAGACAAATACTATAATAGGTATGCAAAAACCAGCAAAACACCATCCATGTCATCACCATTTATATTGTATTTATTTGACTAAAATGACAGAATATGTAAATTGTTTTGACCAACAATGGATAAATTAACCCACTTCAGTATGTGCAATAGTAGCTATGTGATTTATGCCTTGAATGCATATGTAAGAAACTTTATGTGGGAAAAATTGAGACCCATAAATAGAAAAATTGGGGAACATCCAGTGATGTAGACTCAAATCAATTAACTTGGGCGGGAAACTCTTTAGAATTTGACTTGACTCGACTTGGCAACAAATGACATACTGACTCAACTTGTGACTTACATATTTTTAGTGACTTGACTTGCTGGCCTTGTTCAGTAACATAACAGCTTCATCTAGCAACCTTGTAACTTTAAACAACCCTTCCATCTCTTTTTTGCCTACTAGTTACATGACGATCTGTCTCAAGCCCAAAGCTTGGGCCAGTTCTCAGTGGGGAACAGCTAATGTGTTAGGCAAAAAGCTGGAGGTAGGGTTGAGATCTGCTTAGCAGCCTGTCCCTGCTGCATATTGGAGGAGCCTTCTAAAACTGTTCCTAACAGCAGAAGGCAAGACTCATCCCCAGAGCACAGAGGATCCTTCCTTCTAAAGCTTTTGAAGCCTCATTAATGGGGAGTAAGAAAGATCCTATTCCCCACTTCTGAAAAAGCCTCCAGCTCTGGAAATGGGAAGTAAGAAGGATCCTATTCCCCATTTCAGAAACTGGCTTCCAGACCTGATACTTGGCTTGAATATATCTTGCAAGAACTTGAGTCTTGAATTGAGACTTGAAGGTAGAGACTTAAGACTTAACTTGAGACTTGGAGTAAAAGATTTAAATGCATCACTGGGAGCACCACTCCAATTTGAAAAACAGAAGAGTGGGAGCTCTTTTAGTTAGTCATTTTGAAGAAATGCAGCATTTTTATCAGATTTTTGTTTTGGGATATTAGAAAAAAATAACAGTAATAATGAAAATGTTTTGAAGAAAAATGAGATAGAATGGATTCTAACATTCACATTCCTGAATGCCATTAGGACTGAATGAAGATCTGGACTTACAATCTTTAATGTAAAAGCAGTACAGAATGATTATAATATAAAATCATTACCAAGTTGAGTAATTGCTCAGATAGTCCTTGTGGCTGATTTTAGCACATATCAGTGGTTCTTCCTTTTTAATGACTATCTGAAATATGTATAATTAGCACAAAATTATAGACTCAATTCTTTTAATACTTAATGGTCCAGCCTTTTAGAGAATGTTGTCTACAACTCCAGAGATTTTTGTTGAATGGTATGGATATTTTTATAGGAAAACTAATGTATTCTTATGTAGTTTTATAGGAGATAGTTAATTTAGTGTTGTTCTACCTTTTTAAAATATTTATAATAGATTTTTATTTGTGTTCTGTTATTAGCCACTGAAGAAGGCTTTTTTCATATGGGCCAAAACATGTTGGACTTTTTAGAAGAATAAACAGTTGACCATCTATTAGCATGTGGAGCTTGTCTCGGTTTTGTTTCCTGGTGATATGTGTTTTCCACCCACGATGGGTAACTGAGCAAAAGGAAAAAGCTCTAAAAACAGCACGTACAAGGTGGAGGCATGCAGGAAACCTTTACTATCTAAAGCCCCATTGCTCTAATAGCACATGGGTGAAGGGGGTTAAAGTGAATGAGTGGTTGGGAAGTATTCTCCCACACATGTGTTGAGGGAGAGAGCACTCTAAGACAGTGCCAGTGGTTCTGATGTCAATGAGATGGTAAATCTGTTTCTGAGTTTTAGGCTGAATGGAGCTATCCATGGTTCTGGACCACTTTACTTGCCATGTGCTGCTTATTCACAGATGATTTCTTCAGCATACTTTTAGAAGCAAAACAATATGGGAGTTTCTTCAAGAGGTGATTTCTTTCAATAAAGGATCACCTACACTGCTTAAGAATGCTCTTCTCTCCCAGAGCCAAATTAGTGTAAGGACAGGAAACATTGTCCTCAATCCAATAGCATGATGAATTAGGCCCTTTCTGCATGACGACTGAATCCTGGCATGGAGATGCGAGAGGATTGGGACTGTGACAATGCTTCTCCATGACATCATCATGGTCCTGCCCTTCTTCCATCACAAGCCAACATGATCACAGGGTAAATCATTGATGGAGTTTCTCCATCATGGTCCCCCAATTGTGCAACACTCCCATCCTTCCCATCCAAGCAGAAGGGCTGGAAGCACAATGGAGGCAGAGCAGCAAAGGAAATAGTCTGGCCACACTGCAGAAGGAAGAGATGTGTCATTCGCACTCCCTTCTACAGGGAGCTGGAGACAACAACATCAGGTAATGTGCAAAAATGGCCTTAGAATCAGATTTGCCTATGTTGTGTAGTGGTTTGAGCACTGGACTATGACCCTGAACCCTGGACTAGGGTTCAATTCCGTACTTGGACATGGGAACCCACTGGATGATCTTCAGCATGTCACACACTCTCAGTCCCAGAAAACCAAGTGATAGGTTCACCTTAGTGTCACCATAAGTTGGAAATGACTTGAAGGCACATAACAACAACACAATGTGACCTTAATGCCCTAACAGCACCAGATCCTGTCTGATCTCGGAACCGACCCAGGGTCAGCCCTAATAAGTACTTGGATGGGATACCAGCAACAAATGCCAGGAGCTATAGGCTATATTTCAGAGAAAGAAACTGGCAAAACCACCTCTGAAGATTCCTTGGCTAAGAAAAGCCAAAGAAATTCATGGAGTCTCCATGTCAACAGACAACTTGAAGTGCGCACACACATGTAAGCATGTGACATCACAAAGATATACTCTGATTGAAAATAAAAACTATTTCCTTTTAATCTGACTACAGATTTATGATGTCACATACCCAGTCGCAATGGCTGTATGCCTTCACCAGGCAGTTTATTCAGACTGAAGGTCATGCATGAACACTTTTGCACTGTTTTACAGACCCTATCTCAAAAGGAACTCCATTTTGCAGAGTGGAAAGGAGTGGACATAAAGAAAGGGAATGAAGAAGTGCCATCCATATTGTTAGGCCGAGTGGGGAACCTGCCTCAGGCAATAGATGGAAGGAGGAGGCAGGGTGGTATTGGAAGGGAAAGATTTTTACCATGAAGCCTATCCCTCACTCCTAATTTAGTCTGATACCTTCAGCTGTGAGAGAGGATCCTGTTCCATTAACAGTGCTGAAAAAAAGAATTCAGCTACCAGTGCAGTAACCTTCGTATTTAGAATGAAAGAGGCACTATTTTGTTCTTTGCATCAGGAAAGTCTGTGTGCATGTGGGGAAGAGAGAAAAGGAAGGAGTGGGTAGAGAGAGAGAGGTACCCATAAATATACTTTCAGTCAACCTACATCCAATTTTTTAAAAAGTATTGTCTGCATGCATCTATCTGGTCCATGGGGAAGTGTTTTCTTGGTGTCTATCACAGTGGTCCTTGTTATGAAGATATGCATAAATCACCAGCCTTTGCCATTCAAAAAGAGAAGGGAGAGTGAGAGTGTATTAATTATATATGAGTTTTTCACTCTGAGCAGCTTTGCTTTGGAATGGTATACAAAAGAAAAAGACCATGGAAGGCACACCATAGCAGCATCATGCCAAGTAAATTGTCATAGCATTACTACTCCACAGCTGAATAGGAGACTGTTCAAAGTTCATTATTTAAAAAACTAAGTTAATAAATCATGAGACTTCTCCAAAACTCAGAATCACAATACCCAGTTTTCAGGGAACAATAACACACAATTAAGCTGCAATGATGCTAACAATACAGACCACAGGATGACCTTTAAGCCCATTATACATCTCAGAGATTAAAAGAGTCCTCATTTCCACTGGGTAATTATTTTACAGACTTTAATTAGAAGACAGAAACAACACCATTGTGCAGCTAAAGTCCATTAACCAACACCATGGATTCAAAGTCTGCCAGTGTTTACACTAATGTTGGCCCCCAAGAGAAAAGCATAATCCCCATTATGATGAAGAATTTATCTCCCTGCATATCACTTCCTCAACTTCCAACACTTCTTGATCTGTCTGCCTATTGCATAGCAAAGTTAAGATACCTTGAGGGCAATTCTCAGTTCAAAATTTTGCTTATTTGCATAGCTGGCATACTTTTTGCTTATCAGACACCAGCAAAGTGGGTGGGAGAGATTTTCTGAGAGGCACACCTTTGTGATGGACTGTGGCATCACCCAGTCCCCCTTTTCAGTGGTGCCATTAGGGCAGGAGTTTGGGGCAATGCTCCAGAGACTCTCAGCAGAATGAACAAGAAGAGGGACCTCAAAAGCTGTAGAGTGGATGCACAACATTTTGAAGTAAATGATATAGTACTAAATATGGTCTAAACACCACAATGCCACCACCACCACCACCAGATCTCAGAGAGCTGCACCTGCCCCATTTCACCCTGCAATTTTTTATTTCTCAAAAAAATTAAATCATCTTTTAATTTTAATTAAAATCGTTTAAAAACACCGGAAAAGTCCTCTCAGACCTTATAAGGACCAAGTGCTTGCTTTAATGTTGATATATAAAAGCTGTGAGAAGCAATCTCCCAATATGATTTAAGTCCAAGAGCAGCTGTTTAAAAAAAAAGTCAAAGATTTCTGATTCGGTAAAGTCCCCATGGATTTTAAGCAGCTTGGATGGCAGGACATAGCAAAATAGCACCTCCCAGCTGCTAGATGGTGCCAGAGAATATTTGAAAACTATTAATATTTGAAAACTATTAAAATAGTATTTAAAAATGGACTGATTGACATGAAAGGACACAGGATAGGTGTTGGAGCTACCACACCTTGAGCCTCTGGGGCACACTTTGGCTACCATAAATCTCCTGTCACAATCCATAAAGAATTGGGATTTTGGCATACTATTACAAATATGTGGGTGGGTTTTCAAGACAACTTGTACAAATGTGGCAAATGCCAGAAAATGTGCACAATCAGAGTGCGTGAGAGAGATACCAGATGATCCCCTCATTCAGGAGTAGGCAGAGGGTTTATGGAACTTGGGGCAAGTGAGAAATTACGAGAACCCTACCGCTGCCCCCTTCAAAGTGTACCTGGTCACTGCTCAGGTTAGAAATGTAGTATGCCCCAAGAAGGGGCCTGCACCAACTTGAACACTGCCCCAAAAGAGAGAATATGTTATCAAACAAATTGGACAAAATGAATACAAACGTTCATAAAATATGCTTATGCTAATGTAGGTGTATCAAGTCAAAACTATAAACTGTGACTCCAATTTATTACAATACATCTTCCAATAGCAGAAACCAGGAGACCCATCTGTCTGTGTAGTCTGCTGTCTGGCTGCTAACTGCTGGTGGGCAACTTTAAAGTCCTCTAACTCTCTGTCCTTATGGTTCTTCATCTTTGATGAGGATTGTCTTCTGACACCTCTTCTCTAGAAAGCAAATCACATGTCCACCTTGTCATGGAGGTGTAGAAGTTGCTTTCCTTGCCATGCCGCTCCAAAAGGCATAGATGGAGAAACCGCCTGAGCAGGACAAATGATTAGGTTTGTTCCCACACAAATGTCAATATTGATGTGAGAATTAACCACATTGTGGCTGTGGCTTTTCCAGCACAACTTGTGGTCTATCAAATCAAAGAAAAAACCATCAGCAGTTCACAAGAGCTTTGATAAATTTCTAGTTTTTGCCGCCTGCCTTGGATACGTGTTCAAAACAGGAGAGGTGTCAAAGTGCCGAGAAATTATAACTGGTGGGTTACATTCAGCTCAGGGCATCGTCTGTTGTACAAGCCTGATCAATACATTGCTATAACAGCAGTAGTTAAATACACACACACACACACATACATGTGCACACAAGAAATAACTCCCATGGTGCTGCAGAAACCTATCAAATGGGTATTAAGCCTTTTTCAGATACTCATCTTCTTCTAAAGGTAGTTAGGGAGCAAGGAATATATTTTGGAGCACAAGAGAAACCCTGGTAGTATGTCTAATAATGGAGCGTTCAGTTTCAAAATGGTGCAGTTATCAGCCAGTCATGCTCCACAAGCTAGTCCTGCATAACAAACAGCTGCTTTATTAATGTGATGTAGAGCATAGCAGATGTGGAAAGAGAGAACTCAGTAACAAAGGAGAAACTGACAAGTCAACACAAAATGTGGCATTGTGGGCCAGGTAATACACACTGTGTCATGGCCAACATTAACATACATTTTATTTTTTTTAATTATTTTGAGAAGGTTAGATATAAAATGAGAGATTGGTGATGGAAAAACTATCTGAAAGTATAGCTTTGCACTGAGAAGAGACTCAAAATTAAGATGGCATTTCGCTTACACACACACCCTATTGTAGTAATCAATACACTTTCCCTGGAACTGCAGGGCTTAGTAGATAAACATGAATAAAAATGAAACCTCTTGCAGTTTTTTCACTCATGATAAATTGGAGAGGATAAATTGGTGATCTGTTACCACTGCTGCTTCCTCAGAGCTCTTCATCATGTCCTTCTCTCATATGTTGAAGTACTTCTGACACTGCCAGCCAACAGCAGTCATATTTTATGCCCACAGATGGTAGAAAGACTTACTAGGAGACTGAAGGGAGTGTAGTAGATTGAAATGTCTGACAGGAATGGGCCCATGGTGAGAAGTAAATTTTCACTTGATGCAAAGCGTCAAGCTACGCATTAACGTTAAATGTGGCTCACCCACCCACCCCCTTTACATTAGGGTAGGCAATTTGAAAGAGGCTGGGAGCCAATTCCTTGCCCCTGAAACCCTCTGGAGGCCACATAGACTTTAAAAAAAAATTCAAGAAACAAAAAAAGAGTGTACTGCCTCACTAAATGGTGGAGGAGGAATATCACATGGTGCAAGTGCTGGCTTATGCAGTTTGCCCCGTGTTCTCTTGTGGATGTTGAGGTGATGGCAAGGTTTATTGTTGTGTGCCTTAAAGTCATTTCCAACTTATGGAAACCCTAAGGCAAAGCTATCACTGGTTTTCTTACCAAGATTTGTTCAGAGGGGATTTGCTTCAGTGGCGGAACTTGCAGTGTGCAGGATGCAAGAGAGGGGTGGGTCTATGGCACGAGGGTCATGGCCACTGTGCGTAGGGGTGTGGCTGTGGTGTGGGGGGCATGGCTACAGGCCGGGAAGCCCAAAAACATTGCTGCCCCAGGCAAATCGCCCCCCTGCCCCCACATCCCTACACTACTGGTTTGTTTCTGCCTTCCTCTGAGGCTGAGAGAGTATGACTGGCCCATGGTCACCCAGTGGGATTCCATTGCTGAGTTGGGATTCAAACTGTTAGTTAACCTCTTTCTTGTCCTCACACACTCACACCCTTTTGTAATGCTTTGCTTGAACAGATATAGAGAATTCAAATATGCTCACAATTTTTGGTTCATATTTGGTTAATCTTGTTTGTAGGGCAGGTGTTCTTATGAACTAGTACAGTTTTCTTGGTTGTATGTATAACCTGGAAAATATCTTACTCAGACTTTCAGGTATAGGTTTCTACAAATGGTGGAAAATGACTCTCTCCCATCTGATGAGGCTTTCCTCAGAAAGTTTCCTTCTTTTGAACCATTAAGAAATATGAACCCATCTGCCTTGTCTAACTTAGTACAACATCCAGAATTAATCCCCAGTTCTGCTAACATAAGAACTCTTTACTGTCTCTGCTTTTGTTCTCAACTAACCAAGAGACTGCAGCATTTTGACAAAGGGCAACACTAAACAAAGCAAATCAACCACAAGATTTTATGTATTCAAAAACAGTGTGAATTGTCTGTAACGTGTCTGTGGCAACAGACTTGGAAATATCTGACCATGCACGTCACCTGTCAAAGTCTAATCCAGTGCTACTCAAAATGGTTGTCCACAGGCCTGTGCTGATTCATGAGCTGTTGGCTGCCAGTCAATGGCAAGTTTCCAGGAAAGAAACAAACACTTGTAAATACGGTGATGGTCCCTAGCACTATGGGGGAAAACCTTGCACATCAGCTAGCTAAAGAAAGTCTTACCCATTTTAGTCAACAACTTTTTCTCCATTCCACTTTTAAACTCTGTGCAAATGTCATGATATCACTATTAGGGTCTATTATTCCTTCCACTCCCTGCCCCTCCCCAATTGCTGTTTGCAACATTTCATTTGATAACTCTTTCTTATGTGCCTTTAACTCAGTTCTGACTTATGGCAACCCTATCCTTGGATTTTCTTGGCAAGATTTATTCAGAAGAGGTTTGCCATTGCCTTTCTCTTGGTCTGAGAGAGGATGACTTGCCCACAACCACCCAGTGGATTTCCATGGCTGAGCAGAGATCTGACCCCTTGTCTTGCAGTGTCCTAGACCAGTTCTCAAACCACTACACCAGACAGAACAGCAGATATCAAAATATGCCTACAATTTTGTGTGTATTTCCTTGGTCTCAGTAATATCATCTAGTTGTGAATTCTGATGGCCTTTCCACACTACACTGTTATAATGCTATCATTCCACTTTCAACATCCTGTGGAATTCTGGAGTTTGTAGTTTACTGAGGCTGAGAATTCTAAATGCCCCCCCCCCAAATGCAAACCTGAGGATTTCCTAGGATGTTGAAAGTAGAATAATAGCACTATAACAGTGTAGAGCAGAAAGGCCCTGGGATTTTTCTCATACAGCAGCATAGCTTACTTCGCTTTTTTATGGATTCAACTAACACGAAAGATGAATATTTATATGCATGGGAGTTGTGAAAGTTTTATTATTTTGTTTTCCAAAGTAAAACATTGAGTTCTTTTTTTCCCCTCTGGTTTTTAGAGCTCTACTATGAGAATTCAAGTTCTGGCTTGACTCAGCTTTTTAGTCAATAAGACTATTTCCTTCATGCACTACACTGTTTTCTACTCTAAGGCTTTAGGCTATAAATATGGATTGCAGCAATGTTGATATATTTCTCAGAGAATCATCTTTTTCTAAACCAAATGAAGGGTCAGAACAGAAGTGATGTTAACTAGTATTCAGGAAACATCTCTGTTGAAGGCAGAATCATGGAACTATCTGCACTGTTTCTAAGGAAAATTTATGTCTGCCAAGAGAAGGCAGTGGGAAATTATGTGGAAAAAGAAGAGATCTAGTTTTCTCCATTCACTGCCATTCTCTGTGCTTCATCAGTGTACCTGAAGGAAAGATACCACTATTAATGGAGAAAAACAGCAAGGCAAAATAACTACAATTTACAACCTCTAACTACATCTCTGCTGAAACAGACATTATCCTCTGATGTGATTTGAAGAAATCACACGATCTTTTTTAAAAAATGCAGTAAAAAGAGGTACTTTTGAACAGCAGCTACCATGATTACAAGAATGAAACAAATAACGATTGATGGTTCTCATTTTCTTCCCCCAAGACTAGAGCAAAACAATCTTTTGTAGTTTGCTCGGTCATATACTTCAGCGCAAGGGCATTTGGGGATGGGCTGATTGTTAGTTATAATGTACCTATGCTGAGTTAAAAGTTTTGCTTCATACAGAGGTGTTGCTCTGCCATATACTTCAAAATTGTCTTCCAAGGCTCACAGGAATCATCAGAAAGGCATAGACAAAACATATTTTAAAACATAACAGCCATGTTCAGTAAAAGCTTTGATTCGCTCAGCAATGTCTCCAGCACTGCCTTCTCATTCTCCATCAATGATGTCTATACCATGGTGGGTTGGGGGCTTTGTTCCTCCCAATATTTTGGTCTATAGTTCCCAAAATCTCTTAAAAGTGGAGATCCTGACATAATTTCGGGGAGCTGAAGCCTAAAAACACCTGAAGCATCAAACCTCTGTTCTGTGCATTCTGTACATCTTCTGTTCTATGCCACCTAAATCTATAAACATAGATGGGCTAGGGCTACATGAGCTGGCAGAAGATAGGGTTCTCTTCTCAGATAGTCAGATGAAACAATCTTCCACTTCAGTCATCATTCATACTGCAGGTATGTTTGTGATGGGACAGTCACTGGAAATGAGGGCAATGAGCCCTCTGGTATAGTGCTCTTGCCAAAGATCCAAGAATAAGGAGGACGGAGAAGTCCTAGGTCCTCAGTGTCCTCCTAACTCCTCTGTTTCATTCTAGTGTGCTAATCAAGTATTTTAAATGGAAGAGAGAACAATAGTGTAGGAACTGGGAATATGTAACAAAAGTTACAAAGTCTAGAAGTGATAGAAGATGAAGTCCAACAATATTTGGTGGGCCACATCCCTGAACTATTACTGTCCCTTCCATCCAAACTATTGTTACTTCCTTTCATCAGCTCTCCTGAAAAGCTCAAAAAAGTGAGTTTTACTTTGTGGAGCTCACCTGTGTAGGAAATGGAGAAGAACAAGCACACTTCCTCAAGCGATTATGTGCCTCCACAAGAGGCAACAGAGAAAGTTGCTGCATACTTCCTGTACTGACTGTTCTGTTCCTTCTCCAGATCTGACTTCACTTCCTCTTGCCACACCTCTCACTCAGCCATTTCCTTCTCAGCGTTGTAGGTCTAGTCAATAGATCCCCAAGTCTAAAAGCCCAGGGAGGTAGGGAAAACCAGAGAAAAATTGTTTGGGGTGGTTGAATGAAATAATTTTTAAAAGCTGAAGGCCCTCACAAACAGTTTTTGGATTTGCATGCTATCCACAAGTTGCATTTTGCTCGTCTCTGTTCTCCAGCTCTGTTTTGATTTTACTTTATAGATCTGCAATTTACATTGTTTGACTGGCATTTGTTCTGCCTGTGACACTGTAGGTTTATTTCCAGTCTCTTAAGTGGACTTCCACCTTTGCAAAACTGGAAATTCCCTCCCAGTGTTTTACTAGGGTTCTTGCCAGCCTCCCAAAGCTGATTCCCACGCTTGGAACGACTGGCAATCTCCCCAACTCTATCGGTATGCTGCCACCACCACCCTGAATTATGAATTACTTAGACAGAACAGGAGGGACTCTGCCTAATCTCTAAGCGTAAGGATCTTCCCCCTCCTCTTTCCCCTGAGTGAGAGAGGTCCTATGTAGCGTGTGCCAACCCTGGCGTGGAAATGGAGAGAAACGGAGGTTTATAGAAGTGTTTTAATCAAGACATGCAAATAAACAGTATCACACTTGGGAAACTCCCCTCTCCCAGGTGCACTTAGTTACAAGAATTTACAAAACAGATATAACAGCACAGATACATTCTTAAGATCAGCCAATTCCCAAAATAACAACATCCCTAACGCGACTAACTACTTATTTCTAGTTACTCACAATTAGGTTATAGGCGTAGATGGTCTAAAGGAGGAGAGAGGGGGGGTCCAGGAGACACAGCATGTCTGCCAGCTCAACTGGGCCAGCTCTCCCCTCTCTCTTTCTCTCTTTCTCTCTCTCTCTCTTTTCTCAGGCCACATGGCCTCTCAGAAGTTTGTTTTTTTTTTCTTTGGAAGGATCTGGAAGCATCTCCAAGATGCCCACCTCTTTCCTTTTGGTTGGTCAATTCTCACCTTGTGACCTGTGATGCTGACCCTTTCCTTTTGGTTGGTCAACTCTCACCCTGTGACCCTTGATGTAATCCTAACATCTCATTAACCCTTGGTTTACCTGAAGAGGGAAGTAGGGAAGTATCTCCCTTTGATAAGCCTAGATAATGGAAAGCCCCATTATCACACTGCCACAAGAGCTGCCAGTAACAGGTCTACCTCATTCCATTCAAGTCCTCAAGCCTGAATATTTGTTGGAGCAGATACTGTCGGCCAGCTTTTGCAGCTGGCCTTTGTGGCAACTCTGAGCGTACCTAATTCTTCCAATTTCCGTTTAAGTGCCCTTCCTTGTGTTTCAGTGCTTTATAAGACAAGCATAGCTGCTGGAGAAGGATACAGAATTGAGAGTAGGTGGCTGTAGATAAGCCATTATCACTCTGCCTTATGCCCAAAGGTTGAACTACAGGGATCATTTAAGCCTGCTTTGTAGATTTATAGTAGGGATTGAAGTCATCCTGTGAAGCAACATTTTAAACACAGCAGCATATAAATGCAAAGGGATACCCCACTCATTTTATTGGACTCTTAGGCCATTTCCACACCTTACCCTTCTCTGTCATTGTCCTGTTACAATCCTAATGGGACTGCGAACCAAATTGTCCCCTCCATAACCATCCAGCTGCCTATAGAAAGGTAAGTTAGTTCAGTTATTCAGTATTGTCATTATGTTCACAATGAGAGTGCAAGCAACAGGGGGTAAAATCTTCCCCTTGGCCCTAAACTCACCGCCATGCATCCTAAAAAAACAAAAAAACAAAACAAACTGCCCAAGAAGGATTGGAAACAAGTTTTCAACCAGGGACAAGTTCATGGAAAGATGGAAGGATGCTAAAATATCAACATTACCCTGACTAGCACATTTGATTTAGGTCACTGCTCCATAGGATTGCTCCCCTAGTCCATGGCCTGCTACTTTCAGAGTAAAGTACTCAAATGAAATTATGACTGGGGGCAGGCCCTATCTTATTGTGAAATTTTGTAAATTGCTCCAGGACTTTTGTTTCAGCTGAGGAGCAGCATTTCCTGAAATGGTTTCAGGAAAAAAAATGGATTTCATCTCACCATGACATACCACATTTCTAGGACCCAAGACCAATATTTACTTACATCAGGCACTCAGATACTTTATGGTGGGATAAACATATGATTGGAGACATACAGTAGTACAGTCCTTGGCCAAGAAGCTAAACTCAGACTGGGAATCATGTAGCCCCCAAGACACTGTTGGATTGCAAGACCCAACAAACCTAGTGCTTAGCCAATGGTGAGGAGTGCTGGAAGCCATCAACTATCAACATCAGGGGCCAATTCAGATTACAGAATTATAGCACTGTTATTCCACTTTAACTACCATGGTTCCTTCCTAGAAAATCCCGCACTTGCCAATTTAGGTAGGGGAATTTAGAATCTTTACCCAAAATGCTC
The DNA here is from genome assembly GCA_948472985.1 of Iguana delicatissima. Taxonomy (NCBI): domain Eukaryota; kingdom Metazoa; phylum Chordata; class Lepidosauria; order Squamata; family Iguanidae; genus Iguana; species Iguana delicatissima. Next base: position 415,273 of record CAOKZL010001384.1, read on the forward strand.
TAGTGCCTCACCAAACTACAGATCCCAGGATTCCATAGGAGGGAACCATGGCATTTAAAGTGGAATAATAGCAGTATACAGTCAGTCCTCCATATCTGTGGGCTTGACTTTCATGGATTTGATTATTTGAGAGTTTCTTCAACCCCTGCCCCCACCTCAGGTGCTTCTTTTCCAAGACAGCCCTCCTTCTTGCTGGCTCTGATCTGGTACGCCCTCTTGCTGGCTCTGATCAGGCTGTTCAGCCCTTTAAAAACCCACCTCTGGTCCTCCTCCTTCACCAGCTGCTGCCTCACCAGCTAAGGGTGGCTCACAGCCCAATTTTTCAGCAGCTCAAACCCTCTCCCAAGGTCGTTCCACACCCAAGAAAGGAGATGGGTGAGAGAGACGAAGTAAAAGGTCACTATACCAACCCACTCACTTTCCCTCTCCTTTCCCTGACCTGGTTTGGACTCTGGGTGCCTGTTCTCCCCATCATGCCTTAGCCCCCTTTCCACAAGCACACACACATTTTGATATTTGTGATTTTTCCACTTTTATGGGAAGCCTCACCCCTACCGAATGTGGAGGGTGAACTGTAATGATTTTTTTCAATCATTTTTATTGAATAAACAAAACAAATAAAACAAAAATTGAATAACACATACAGCAAAAACCAACAATAAACTATGAAGAAAACCTGAATACAAAACTTACCACATTTGACCACACTCCTTCTACCACTACCTTCTCCTCTCTGTAACAAAACTACAACTAGTGAAATAAAAAGAAAGAAAGAAAATAACTTCCAGCTACCTTTCCAGCAGATATATTTTAACTCCTAAAAATTACCTCATTTTATCTTAGCTATAGATAACACTTCATCTATAAATTTAACTCATATTAATTAGGAAAAAAAGCAACAAGCATAAAATCACCCTCATTCTTTTTCAAAAAGTCAAGCAGTGGTTTGCAGTCTTGTTGGCTATTTTTCTTTGATCAAAATAGTTAATTTGTCTATTTCCACTAAATCATTAAGTTTTAGTAACCAGTCTTCTATGGTGGGTACTAGGTCATTCTTCCATTTCTGAGCAGACAAAATCCTTGTGGCTCTTATTTTATATCAGAATATTCTTCCATGATTCTTTTCTAGTTGATTATCCACCAATCCTGAAAGAAAGAGTTCAGGTTTTAATTGACTATTTATCTTTAGAATCTTTTGTATCGTACTACGTATTTGAACCCAATATTTTTTAGCTTTTTTACAAGTCCACCACATATGATAGGAAGATGCCTCTTGCTTACTACATTTCCAGCATACAAAGATCCAAATAGCACTATAATTCTCTAGTGTGAATGGTGCCCTGGAGGGCTGCACAGTTCTCATCTGTGGGCTAAATTCAATTGCTAGTCCCAGTTGGAATAAACCCATTAAATCAACAGGACTTACAAAAATGTTAATTTACTTACCAGCAATTGATTCATTGGGTCTACTCTAGGTGGGACTAGCAAATGGAATTAGCCCATTATATACCTCAAGAACCACTCTTTCCTCTGAAAGATTTGGCTGAGTTTATAAGATACCCTTTAAAAATATATTCATCTACAAAAACATGCACAAGCCATGTATGATCTCATATAAACAAAATATGTTTTGACATTTGCCCTCCTCACCGTCCCACAGTCAGCCTTGGACAAGCTGTAAAATCTCAACAGCTCATTTCTCCTTCTAACTCAAAAGTGACAGTAAAAGTTTACATACTGAATGATAAATAAAAGATTTTGCCTCAGGCCCTAAGCAATACCAAGATAGCAAATGCTCCAAGTGTCCTCTGGCCTCCCCACATCTTACCCAGCTTAGAAAATTTTGCCTCCTAGGGTTGAATCTCAAATACTCAGGATCTGAAGCATATCTCACTCTTTAAAACATGTAACACAGTTAAATTCTGTGGGGCCTACCTCCAGTTTGTAACGCTACAAGAAGAGAACAGAACTGAGCCCTAAATTGCTGAAGATAAAATCACATTGGGCATTCACTCAAACAGTGCTCCTTATGTTTGCAAAGATTGCTTCCTTCTACAGCACAGAGCCAGAAGGATATTTCTGTTATCTCTGGATGTATACCAAAACCTGATAGTTTATGGGTAGCACATGTACTGGAGTCACTTCTCTAAGTGAGACCAGTGCTGCAAGCCTCTAGATGGAATTGACAGATGCCTTTATGCTTCAAGTTCAGATTTGCTTTTTCTTGGCAAACGGAGGAGATACAGTGGAAAGATTTGCAACCCTGTTTGGATCCCATAGAGGAATCAGGATCAGAAACGAGCTGCTTCACACTGGGGATACACAAACAGTTTTTATGGCAATGTCCCTTTTCTGGCTGTGACAAGAAGGAAAATCTAATACTTATTAGAAACTGGGGGCTTCCACATAAGTCAGGTGGTGAATCTAGCCTGGGGTTTAGTCTAAATTTTAAAGGCATTATATCTAAGATCCTACATGTATTTGGGTGGTAGGGTTAAACATTTGATACCTTGTTCAAAGTTTCATTCCATTGACATAGAAGCTACAGGGCACAACTGAATGAAAGTCTCCAGTCCCTCAAGACTCTATGACAGATCTATTGGCCAAAGTATCCATTTACCTCAGATGAACCTCTGCTCCACCAGACATTTTGGACTTCAGCTTCCAGAACTCCACCCAGCATGGGATCAATGGTAAAGGACTGTAGGAGTTCTGGCCCAAAACATCTGGAGGACTTAAGGTCTCCCTGAATGAGCATACTTGACCAGCTTCTGAAGGTGCTTGAATTATTTTTAAAGTGTTCCCTTAAGAAAGAGCAACTTTGTTGAAACATCTCAAAGAAAGGGGGAAAACGTGGGGAAAATATTGGTGCAGCTCTGTATTTTGTTTTAGTATTCATCTTTGCAGCTGTTATAGTGATCTCTTGATCTAAAGATTCCCCATCACTGACCTACCCAGTACTCTTTGTTCAGTATGAGATTCTGTAATGATTATGATCTGAGTCAGAGAGCCACCCATTGGGAAATAAGACAGAAGTATAACTATGAACAGAAAGAAATCCATGCAACTGCCCCTCAAAATATTACAATATAGGGAAATCTGGTAGTGAAATGTTTCCCCTGAATTTTCTTGAGGTGCACAGAACAGCATGCATAGTATATTTCCTACTTCAACTATCTGATCTAGCCTTCACAACAACCCTGTAAGATAGGTTAGGCTCAGAGAGTGTGATTGGCCCAAGCTGAACCCCCAAGCTTGATACCTGAACAAAAATTTGTACTTGATTCTGATCTAAGCCTAACACTGTAGCTGTTATACTAAAGTAGGTGTGAATGGCAGCTTCACTTTTGATCTTCTAGATCTACATCATGGTATCTATGCAATTTGGCTAATAGTCTCCTGGATTCCTTTCTTTGTCTCATCCTCCAGAATTAAATCACTCTTAATCCTTCATATCTCCATACCAAGAGAGCCAGTGTGCTGTAGCGGTTTGAGCACTGGGCTATGACTCTGGAGACCAGGCTTTGAATCCCTGCTCAGCCATGGAAAACCCCTGGGTGGCCTTGAACAAGTCACCCTCTCTCAACCTCAGAGAAAGAAAAAGGCAACCCCCCCCAAACAAATCTTGCCAAGAAAATCCTGTGATACGTCTGTCTTAGAGTTACTGTAAGTTGGAAATGACTTGAAGGCACACAACAACAGCATTTCCATAAATGCATTGGTCTGAGGACAATCCTTCATCCTTACTGTACAAGCTAACGGCTGCAAACATAAGGATGCAGAATTTATTGATGCACTTGTTTGGCTTTGTGACTCCTGTCATGAACTATAAAGGCAAATGATTTCTTTTTCCCTGAAGAGTAGCAGTAATCAAAAATAGAACTAGGTCAACCAAAGGCAAGGGCAGATGGAAATGGCTGCCAGCAATGTCATCTGAGGTTCTGATCCAGGAAGTTTACATTTAACAAGGAGTGTTACAGCTGTGTGCCTGGGAAACCATGCATGCACTGTGGCTGTATGCATGGGTGCCAATACAGGTAAGTGCAAAATGGCAGTATGCGACTGGTCTTTTATATCCATGCGCTAGCTGAATCAAGATAAGAAGAGGGAAAAGAAAGTTTAAAACCCAACAATTTTCAGCTTAATTAAAACTCTACACTCAGTACAAGGGCATTAGAGGACTATGGAAGGTATTTTCAATAGGGTGCAGTTTCAGATCATTATTGCTGCCTGCTTTAGGGGGTGACCCATGAGTTGTTAACTGATACATAATTACACATGACAAAATAACACGTATCTTCTGGTCCTTCACTAATCTAATGCTGAATGTGTGCCAGATAATGTGACAGAATGAAAGCAAGAGCCTGTGGGGGACAAGCAATCTCCTCTGAAATGTGAAACCCATTGAATGGGCCACTAATGCTACATGTATACCTTGGAAAAGTTTTTTATTGATAACTACTCCCAGAATCCTTCAGCCAGTATAGTCTGACTCAAAACTGACTTTGCAAAACCTGTTTCAGGAATGCAACAGAGGCATTTTCCAAAGGAAGTGGTTATTTTTCTCCTGGTAACAGCAAGGATGGAAATTATCAAGCCAATTGTCATAGCCATTTGTTTTAGGATACACTTCCAGTGTCTCCCTCCAATTAGTGAGCATGGCCAATGGTAAGGGATTATGGGAGCTGTAGTCAAAGCCTCTGGGAATCACCTGCTTATTTGCCTCTGAAGAAACTCAGATTTCTTTGCATTCACACTGACCTCCTAAAGACCAGTTGTAAACATGAGCTATCCATGGTCCTGAATGTCTGTAGCTCTTCTTGGGTTTTTGTTATAACTGAGAAAAAAAATACCTCCTAAAAGCTCTAGTCTGGGGCACAGTTCTGTGAAACCAGCCCTGCTGTCCTTTCAGACAAACCAGGACAGACGTCTGTATAGGTTTGCCAAATTTCCATAATTAACGTCAAATAAACCAATAGGCTTTGTAGGTACGTTTCCAGAATTGGCTCTGCAGCTTTCCAGAACATCGGATTACAAGTCACTCAGATGTGGGTGGCAAATGAGTTCACTGGTATCAAGGAAGGCTACATTTCAAATCCTGCAGTGCCAACAAGGAGGGCAAAATGAAATTCAGTGACCTTTCAATGAGTGAACAAGTCATCAAGAGCCAAGTATTCTGGCTGGCATGCAGCAGCAGGTTTTCTTCCGTCTGCTCCACACTGTCACTGTCTACCATTTCCATCAGCCTGTAACCAAGAAGTATGATCTCTACTCATACTGGGCATTAACTCCAAATACTAGATGGAGGTGCAAAGGATTAGTCCTTTCTGCCCTAACCTGCTGTCTTCTAGATCTGTTGGACTTCAAAACCCAGCATTCCCACACAGTTGCCAAAAGGCTTGATAGACTGGGAGTTGTACAATCACCAGGGGTCATTTCATACTACACAGTTATAGCACTATGATTCCACTTGATTGTTCAAAATATCTCTCCCAAGATCCCACAGGATGAAAGATGGCAGTTTGAGTGGAATCATTATGTTATAATTGTGTAGTGTGAAAGGGCACCTGAAAAGTGCAAAGTTGGGAGGCGCTAGTCTGGTTCACATGTAGATGTCCAGTGGCTTAAGGTACCATCACTCAGTGGTTGTGCCAAGAGGCCCGGGTGCTATGATGCAATCCACTGAAAAATTTGCATATATTTTCTTCAAAAATGAAACAAAATGGAATCAAAATTTGAGAAAACAAAATGCTTTGCTTATAGCTCATTCCTGTTAAATCTAGAGTGAGGAAAATTTTAGTGGCAGCTAAATAAATATAACCTTGTATAAAAGACAACAGTATCATAGCCATTGATCTGAATCATTGAACCATTTGGACAATAAGGTGCCAAAGCACTATCACATAAGACTGCATATATTGTAGTTCTCAATCCACATTGCTGAATTTGACTTTAAAGCTGTCATGAATCCCATTCTGGGGAAAGAAAATCAAGGTAGAAATCAAGCACAATAAATCAATAACAAAATAAACACTTTCCTGCCAAGTATACCACATTCACTTTCCTTTTACTTCCCCCACATAATATAAAATTAATATATTAATTTTGCACGGTGTTGCTAGATTTTTTTTAATAGCAATGTGTACTTTTGATCTAATCAATAATGCAGTTCTGGTTTGTTGCAGATAATGAGAGCATTGTGTTCTGCAATTAAAAACCTCCAAGCTCCTAAATGGGATCTGCTCTCCTTTCCTAGTTATATGCCTTCAAGTTGACATCACTTCATGGAGAACCTATAAGAGGGTTTTCTTGGCAAGATTTATTCAGTGGAAGTTTGTTATCGCCTTTCTAAGAGGCTAAGCTAAGAGGCTCGGATTTGTCCAAGGTCAACCACCGGGTTTCCATGGCTGAGTGAGGCACCAAACTCTAGTCTCCCGGAGTCTTAGGCCATTTCCGCACTAGGCTGTTATAGTGCTATTATTCCACTTTCAACACCCTATGGAATCCTGGGGTTTGCAGTTTAGGGAGGGGCCTCAAAGATTCCATAGGGTGTTGAAAGTGGAATAATAGCACTATAACAGTATAGTGCAGAAATGGCCCTAGTCGAGCACTCAAATCACTACACCACTCTAGCTCTTGCTCCCCTTTTGCACCTTTTAATATAGTTCATTATCAAATTTCCACCAAATTTGCCAGAAACAGCATCTTCATGTTAGATTTCATAATCTCCTCAAATAATGCACCAAAGCACACACTTGCTCATTTGAAAAATGCAGAAGAACTATGTGGCACAGTCCTGACAAAGTGGATTTTTCCAGGTTGCTGCTGGAGACTCACCGAAGTGGACACCCATTCACAAGACAGGGAAACTCTAGGCTTCCTGCCATGAGACTGAGTTTTCTGATTACTTAGTTATTTATTATTAAAATAAATATAATAGCCTGCCTGCCCAAAAGGATGCCCAAGGCAACATATGACTTTAAAAACCAATCTCATATATACATTCAAACCATCTTTAAAACATCCAGAGAAGCCACCTAAATCCATCAAAAGGCCACCTAACCAAAACAGTCATTATAGCACACCTGAAAAGAGGCAAAGAGAGAGACAATCTGAACCTCTTAGCAAGTAATTCCATAGCCCGGATGCTGTCACAAGAAATGTCCCATCCCTACATACCTAACAGGTAAAGCATTCAAACTATGATCTCACATGTGCAACCTGAAGTGGTAGAATCCCCCTAGGGCTATATCTTCTATACTTCTGCATCTGATAGCCACTTTCTGAATTGGCTCTCAGAAATCCATGGGTGTTTGATGTGGCATGAGATGAGAATCTGTTGCATTTTAACAGCCCTAATCCAATGGACTAAACTCAAGAGTAAACACTCAAGTTCTAAGCCTGTTCACAGTTATGGATTCAATGGGACATATTCCCCTTAAAGATACCTAGGCTTACTTACTTAGTTTACCTGCACAAACTATAAGGGTCAGGTGAAGACATTTTGTTGCCAGAGCAAAAACTGCCTTGTGCAAATCATCTGAAGCTTTCTATTTAGCTCAGTTTCTTCTACAGAACCATCTCCAGCCAGGATTCTGACTCTTCAGATCTTTATTAACTTCACTTCCCATAATCTCTTACCATTGAGTATCCTGAGTGGAAATAATGGGAGCTGAAGTCAAAAATATTTAGCACGTCAAAGGTTTCCACCTTCCCAGTCTTAGGCCTGGGTGGGAAGCCATAGAAAGTCCAGATGTTGTTCTCTACCCATTTCCACCCTGGCACAGTGTGCTATTCCCAATGAACCAGAGGTAACTAGAAGGTCATGTTGGGGATTTAAAAACAAGATGCCATAGGAGTGCCCTTTCTTTTGTTTTTGTTGAGAACCATGGTCCTCTAAAGAATTCCAGAGATGGGCTGTTGCATTTTTTTTCCTTTTTTTTAATTAAAAAGACCATACTGGGGTTCTCTCAAAATGGCTCCACAGACTGCAGACGGCCCCTCAGCAACACAATTCTCACTTCTTAAATGGAACTCATTTTCAGCAAAAAAAGAAAATTGAAAAAAATCTAAATTGAAGAACATAATGATTAAACATGGAAGTTCCTAGTGAAAAACAAGTGTCCTGATTCTAAGCTGTGACACTCCCAGTTTACTCTGTGTGTGAGAGAGAGAAAGAGAGAGAGTCAGAGAGAGAGGGGAGAGAGAGAGAAACAGACAGACAGATAGGTCATTACTGAACTGAACTAGGGCTTAATTTTTTTCCATAGTTAATGAAGCCTTCATATTTATCCCCCCTAATTATTCCTTCATTGTCAAGCGACTCACTTCCTTCCGTGTTACTTCCGAGTCATCCATATTCCACCAAACAACCTTAACTTCTTAATTGCATAAAACAACCCTGTAGTCCAAGGCCTAAACTTTAGGCACCCAGATCTCCTGCAGCTGCCCACCTGTGGGCAACCAATCACCATGGCAACAATTCTGAATTATTTTCCTAATCAAATCTTAGAACAAGAGGCTGGACTAAAAACCCAAGAGAAAGCCAAGGGAGAAACTGGGGGATGGTGTGCAGCATTCCTTCCTTTGTTTGTTGCATATAATTTTCTTACAGCATTGTCTACTCAACAGCATTAAAAAAAAAATTATCCAGCTTCTATTATCTCCCTAGGAGACTGTCTTTCCTTCTCTTTTGACTACACAAAAGGGACAGCCGACTTTATTGTGCCAAAAGAAGATATGAAAAATCCCTGTGCACTAAATAGATACTCACAGCTAATAATTCCCTCAGAGATGTTATCATCACCTGTGCAGTTAGCTTCTTGGATTCCAAAAGAAAGCCAAATAGAGAGAGGTTTGGGAACAAAGAAAGGATCACTTCCTTTTCCTTTGTGTTTCCCTGCCCAGAAGGAACACCATATTTTATGCAAGACTAAGAACAGAATTTAGTTGTGCGTAGCAAACTGCTTTCACTAAGCTCTCATAAAGTTGGACCAAAAGGAACAAGGTTGTTTTTTTTTGTTTTTTGTTTTGTTTTTTTTGCCTGAAACAAAGGACCAAATAGCACACTCCTCCATTCTACATAAGAAAGAACATCAGACTAGCAATCTGTGGAGTCAACATGAAACAGGGGAGACTCAATGCTGGCTTCTTCTTCCGTATGACTTTTAGCATCTTTGCCTGATGAAGAATCCAGTGAAGCTTTGAAAGCCTGCATGATGTATTTTGTGCATTGTAGATGTCTCTGCAGATGTATCACTAATTCATGGACCTGGGATTTTGTTGTATTTTTCTGCATAGCCAACACAGCTACCCCTGAATATATTTCCTTTTTACAAAGTCTTTTTACACTTGCCCAACCCCTTTTCTCCCCATCTTCTTCCAACTAGAAGGTTTTTTAGCATCATCAGCACTGGGAGGATGGGGAAGGAAAGCTAGAGAAACACAGATTTGTGATGTTGGTTTGTAAAAACATGCTTATAGCAAACAATACGATCAAGCTTAAACTGGAAAGAAGTGGGATTTTATCTAGCTTAATCCTGCTGTAGCTGTATGCGCTTGCCACACAAAACCCAGTTCTGTGGATGCAGCTTATACCATGAAAACACTAAGGAAATCACATTTCATAGTAATGAACTCTACTGATTCTAATGACCTGAATTGGGCATCCTTTAACTTCCACAGCCTAATGCAAATGATTCACAATTTTACATAAGTGAAAAAAGCAGCAGATTGTTGGGCAAACCCTACAGCCTTAGAATGCAACTGCATGCTCTCTAGCTATCTGGCTGGCTGTTTGATAAAACAGATGAGTTAATAACAAGGGAGCCTGCATCAAAATATGTTTTGCTGTGCTGATTGCTTCTGTTTATGGGTGGGTGGCCAGAACACTGCCTGTCCACAGGTTATTTCATTCCATTACCCCTCTTCCCACTTCCCTTCCAACAGTTAGGGATCTGTGGGCATTCAGGTTCTACCTGGAATATTAATTTGGCCCTAGCCAAATATTAATGCATAGCAACAGATTTACTTAGCAAGTGAATAGGCTGGATCCACACTTAGGGCCTTTCTGTTATGGTGCTGTTAATTCTACTTTCAGCATCCTGTGGGATTCTGGGGTTTGTAGTTTACTGAGGCCACAGAGCTCTCTGGCTGAGAATTCTAAATGTCCCTCCCTAAACTGCAAACCCCAGGATTCTATAGGATGTTGAAAGTGGAATAATAGCACTACAATAGTATAGTGTGGAAAGGCCCTCAGGTAGAGCAAAGCCACCAAAGCCAATAGAATTTCAAATAACCATGATTTGCTGGAGACTCATTGAGTTGAATATGTCTACTCTGAGCACGACTAATTCTGCACCCAATCTAATATTAATTGGCATCCTGTTATTGACTCATACAGGCATAAATCCAGCTTAGACCTAGGTAAATCTCTCTATCGATCTCTCCCTCTGTCATTGTGGAGGTTGGAATTCTCTACCAAATTCACACAATAACTACCCCCAAAACCCACAGTTTACCTACTCTGGTTCTCCAGCGAAAAAAATAGCAATTTACCAGCTGGTGGAGTGTGGGGAAGTGACAGAGACACATCCAGTTATGGTTCTATAGTTGGAGGCACAGCCTTGACATCATGGTCCACAAACTCTGGAGGAGCTCTGGAAAGGTTTCAGAGGATGCGATATCACTGTGCATCCCACTGAAGGAGCATAGCTTCCCCATTATCCACTGGCCAGAAAACTGGAATTTGGGGTAAGAGCTACGATGGTTAACAGATGGACTTCTGTGGGAGCTGAGAAGGAAGATGTTTCATAGTTCTGCATGTAGGGAACATTACATACATCTCTTGATCCAAGATCTCAGCCATTATTTGAATGACCAGAGTATAAAAAACCCAACCCAATCTTATTGCTATGCAGAGGTCCTAGGTTTAGATTGCTCTCTCTTTTTTCCCTCTGAAATGCTATCATGTATGCACAGCAGATTCTATGCCTCTCCCTCCATCTCTCTTTCTCATTTAACAGAGCCAGAGGAATATTTCTCCGTGCGAATGAATCCTATAGAAAATGCACTTTTCAGTGGAAAGATGTAACATTTCTCACCTGACATTAAATTCTAAAGAGGATGCAAGGGAAATCACTTTCTTAGCGCAACTGAAACCAATGTGCAAAAGTAAAACTGTTTTACAAAAGAACTCTGAAACTTCCACACACTTAATGAACTTTGTCCCTGAAAAGATCAATAAGAAAGATCTGCTGCAGAACAGAAAGGATCAATAGCCCAATGCCTGGTAAATCAGAAGAAACCTTCAAGCATGCGTAAGGAGAACATTTCCAGTGGGGATGGAACAAAAAAGGATGGTGGATACATTAGCTCAGAGGAATGTGAGAACTGGGATGGATGTTGCAGGTGAACTTTAGCCTAGCCACACAGAGTAACAATCCGTTGCTGAAGAATTGGTATGTCACACAGTCTCATGCACACCATTATTATTTCAACAGCAAAGAGGTGCAATGCCACAGCAGTAAATAAGACATATGCAGGGGGATAAGAAACAACAGGACTCCTGTAGCACCTCCAAGTGGTGTAAGGCAGAGCTCACACACATACATAAACACTCCTTCAGCCTCCCAATATATCACAAACTCAGCACATAACCTCCAAAACTTGTAAAATGCCAGATACCTCTAAGGCAGTGGTTCCCAAACTTGGGTTCCCACATATTCTTAGACTAAGCAGCTCCCAGAATACCTGATGATTTGCCATAGTGGCTGGGCCTAAGATCAAGAGAAACAAACACCTCTTGAACAATTCTCCACACTAAATAGAAACAGCAAGACAATAGATACTTGCTGAAGTGTGCTGTTGTTTTTGTTGTTAATTGTCTTCAAGTACACTCCAATCTATGGCAACCCGCTCCTAGGATTTCCTTGGCAAGATTTATACAGACGAGGTTTGCCTTTGCCTTCCTCTATGGCTGAGAATGTGTGACTTGCCCAAAGTCATGAGGGATTTTCCATGGATGAGCAGGGACTTGACCACTAGTCTCCTATAATTCTAGTCCAGCACTCTGCATCACTCTGTCTGAGGGTCATCAAGCAGTAAATTCATCACCAATAGATATAAGCTAATTAAATTCAAAATTATAACACCACCATCACCTTTACCAGAAGAGGAAGTGGAGTGGAAATCCACCCTACTTGCTCAGTAACTATATGGATTTGCACTCCTGTCTTCATGCAACACTCAGACTGATGTTGCCCGAAGCTGAGGTCCAAAGTTATCTCCAAGTCCTCAGAAGTGACCTCCTAGACTACCATCTCTGGGGTTTATTTAGGATGAGATTTTCCTCATCAGTCATCAGAGAGACTGCAGCTACTTTCAGCTCTGTTGTTTCCACTTGGCTCTGGCAACAATAGAGAAAAGAAAGATGTCAGTGACAACAGCCAATTCTTGCAGCATTTTTAAGGGTGAGATTGGAAAGATGCAAATGCAGGTGTAACACATCTAAATTGGAACCTTAGAAAGAATGTCTTTTCAGAGATTTGGAAATAATACTTTAGGGAGTTGGGATCAAAAAGGAATATTTTCTGACTTCTGTTACTTTTCTGACATTGTAGCTGAAAGGGTGTATTGTGCAGCTGGTCAAATGGGTGAAAGTTATTCTCTCATCAAAACTATTCCCCAAAATAAAATATTTTTCAACAACAACATAAACAACCAGTTCCCTATAGGAATATGCTGACTTTATGAAAACACCATGCAGCAGTACAGTAAACCCTGCAATCTCCTGCTAGCCATCTGTGCAAGCAAGAGAAAAAGTAATACACTTAAGAGTAAAAAGACACATATGATGGAAAGGTAGAGGTTAGATTGCAAGTGAGAAACTATAAAAGTAAGTAAACTAAGCTGCCTTCTGGGGACAGCTAATGATCTCACTCCAGAGAGAATGTCTTCTGTGAAAGAGTGCCATTGGGAAGTAATGTTAGTGGCAATGGCTCCTGGTTTCAGCCCTCAAGTCACTTTCAAAGCTAAAAGCACTGAAGATGCAATATGTTCAGTGAGAGAAAGTGCTTAAAGATCTGCTTGTAAAGATGAGATCTGGCTATGACCTGCTTCTAAAGGCTGATAAGGAAGTTAATCACTCAGACAATGACTTCCGGCACTCACATTTTCCCATCTTGAGAAGATTGTGTCTGTCACTCACTGGATTTTGCCTTAACAGGGTCTCCCCTCAATCTATGCTCATTCAGAGCCTTACATTAATGTTCATTGGGCAAGGTTAAGGCTGGGCTCATATCCGTTAGTGGAGGTATTCATAGTCCAAAGAGTAATGTTAACGATCGTCACTCTCTACACCGAACTATAGCTAGCTAGGAATATCCCAAACACAAGAAGCTGAGATTCTTGTCCTTCTTGCCAGGTCTTAGCCTTACTATTGCCTTCAGTCCATTCAAGAAAAAAATGTGACACACGCACACCCTTCAGTTGTCTAGAACTCAAGAGATTGTGTGAAATGGGCTATGCTATACATCTTTCTCTCAAGAGAGACCATGTTAGTTCATGACTAATTTATAATACAAACATAAAGATCAGCCAATCAAAAAGTTTTTAAAATGCACTTTTGCATTTTTAATAGCTATTGACAGAAGGTTGCAAATCAGACCTAGGAAGCTGAAATTAATTTGGCATCACTCCAGTTCAGCAGTTTTGAGTTAGCAGCATGGTTTGCTCCCTGCCTCATCTTGTCTTTCTTTTATGTGGGGTTCACCTTAGGGGAGAAAAAGGACTATTCAGTTCTGTCATATGGTACACAGCAAATTTCTAGAAGCTGATGTCCACCAGAAGTGCTTGAACACAAGCTCCATCCTCCCCAGCCAGGATGTATAGATGGGTGGGAGTTGCAGTCCAACTCTTCTGGTCAGGGACGATGGGTAGTGTTACCCAACCTTCTGGAGAGTACCCACTTACAGAAGACTAGGATATAGCCAATCCTAGCTTTTCTTTTCCAGACTCCTAAGACTATTTTTGCACGTCAGTAACTAAATATATAACATCTTGAATCCAAGCACTACATAGGTTTTTTTCCCTAATCCTAGTATCAAACCAGCATTTATAGCAATTTGTCCTGTTCATCAGTACAATCAGTTTGTTGTCTGATACCACAGAGACAAAGGGCCTTTCCTCATTACACTGTTATGGTGCTATTATTCCACCGTCAACATCCTGTGGAATTCTGAGGTTTGTAGTTTACTGAGGCCAAAGAGCTCTCTGGCTGAGAATTCTGCCCTCAACTGCAAACCCCAGGATTCCATAGGATGTTGAAAGTGGAATAACAGCACTATAATAGTGCAGTGCAGAAATGGCCAAAGAGTTTTCTATAACAGGTCTCATTTCTGTGATTGTCATCAGAGGAAAGCCAAGAGGGATCAGAATGCAAATGATGTGCATGGAAATTGTATTGGCAGTCCAGGTAGAGAGAAGGTTCTTACAAGGTTTTAACAGCAGCGCTCTCAGGAACAGAGATATAAACACTAGAAGTTTTTGAAGAACTAGATGTGTCAGGGACACATTTTTGCTTACTTTCAGTCCTTCTATACAACACAAAGTTAAGTCCCGGAAGTTGTGTGAAGGAGCACCTCATACTGATGAAACAGTTATTCCAAGAGACAGCCAACAGAGGGGTAGATATTGCAGAAATCCAGAAAAGCTTTATTCTGCTGGGAAGCCTCACTAAGGACTGGGCCTATTTGATGTACAGCCCGCAGGGTGTGCATGAGGAAGAGCTGACTGTAGACTTGGTAGCTGGGAGGCTTTTGGAGGAAGTCCAAAGGATGCAGTTCGACTCCAGGTTGCAGACAGAGGGGAAGACAGGCAGCCAAGAGGGAGAGGCAACTCGGGAGGAGGCATCTGACCTGGTGGAAGGAATGTGCAGTTTTGCCAGATGCTGCTACAGATGCAAAAGAGTGGGTCATCTCCAGAGAGACTGCAGAATGCCAGCACCTAACAGAGGGAAGAAGACAGCCCAGAAGCGGAGGGGCGTGTCATCTCAGGCTGAAGGCCATGCGTTTGTGGCAAAAGAACAGTCTGAAAGTGGTGTGTGGTTGCTAGACAGTGATGCAATTCACCACATGGTGTACAATATAAAGCCGTTAAATGATGTTACAAATGCAAACATAACAGCACTTTCCCCTGCAGATGGGGCACCAAGCAAGGTGCAGAAGATGGGTACTGAGTATATGCCATGTTTTGAGAAATCGTTTACAAATGTATTGTGCGTGACAAATTTGCAGAATTGTATTTTGAGTGTCTCCCAACTGGCCAGTGATGGTTACAAAGTTGTGTTTGAGGGGGAGAAATGTATTGTAACTGCAAATGGTGTATTTTGTGCAAAAGGGGTGAAGATGCAGGGTTTGTACCACATGTTGCCCAAGGGAAAGGTGGCCAACATTAACCCTTTGTGTAACAAACCCCTACATGAAAAATGCATTCATTCTCTCCACAGAATAATGAGCCACGCCAGCTACAAAGGTCTGCAAGAGTTGGCAAAGGTATGCCCTGGGTTAGAGGTCAGAACTTGCCCTAAGTTTGTTGAGTGCTCTGTGTGTAAAAAGGTAAAGGTGAAGGCGTTCCCCATTGACAAAAAGAGCAAGTGTGTCACCCAAAGGCCATTTGAAGTTGTTCACGCAGATTTGGCAGGGCCATTTAAGCCAACTGCTGGGCAAAATAGGTTTGTCCTGGTGATTGTAGACAGGCACACCAGGTTTTCCTATGTCTATCTGCTGAAAGAGAAGAGCCAAGCAGCAGATAAGTTCCAAGAGTGGGTGAATGCTGTTGAGAGGGAATTTCCTTACAAGGTGGCTAGTCTGGTGTCAGATAGAGGGGGAAAATTCCTGTCTCACAACCTGCAAGCCTGGATGTGCAAGAAAGGCATAAGACATAAAACCACCAACCCCGCATCTCCCGGGGAGGATGGTCTTGCAGAAAGAAGAATTGGGCTGTTAAAACAAATGAAGGACTGTATGATGGAGGATGCCCAAGCCCCAGCAGGACTTTGGAGAGAAGCAATTGTATCAGCAAACTACCACTTAAATAGGATGTGGAGTTCAAGTGTGAAGCAGACTCCATACTAACTATTGTACAGTAGAGCGCCAAACTTGAAGCATCTACATGTTTGGGGTCAGTTTGCAAGTGTGTATGTTCCCCCAAGCTTCAGAAAGGCTGGAGAGGAGAAGTTCAGACGGTTACACTTTGTGCGATATGAGGGTAACAAATATAGATTTTTACACCATGCTAACAAAATTGTGTATTCTAGGAGTGCAAATTTTGAAACCCATTCAGGTTGGAATAGACTGCACTGTAACCAGGAGGTGTTCTTGCCCCTGGAGGAAAATGGTAAAAGTGACAAAAGTGTTCCTGAAAATGGAGGGGCGGTTATGTCTGATGATAAGAGGGAAAGTGATGTGGGTGGAACCTCACACGACTCAACACCACCACCTAGTGTCAAACCTAGGAAAAAACCTCGCACTAGTTCCAGCAGTGGTTCCAGTGGAAGTGAGTCAGGAAGTACTCAACTCGCTGAGTCAGGAAGTAAAGTTATGCTTATCCCTAAAAGGTCAGGAGGAGAGTATTTTGCTGTCCCATGTGACTGATGCAGAAAATTTGAGTGTAGGACTACATTGGGGTGTGATATCAAAATGTGAGGCAAATGATCCAGGATGGGATTTTGTATTTGCGGTATTGTCACAAAAGCACTTCCAGTATCAAACCATGAGAAGTTGGCAGGTAAACTGGGCCTTGCCACCAGGGTGTAAGGTGGAAGATGAATTGTACCCTTGAATGTATGTGTCAGGGAAAACCGTGGTGTCAGCTGTAAAAAGAGCTGACCCCACAAGTAGGCTGTAAAACCCCATCTCCACGCCTGGAGAAAAAAAGCCAGCACACAGCTTCCAGGGTCTGGAACTACAGCCTTTATTTGGGTAACATGATGGAACAGGTAAGCATGAGTAGAATAGCAAAAGCAGTGAGAAGTGAGCACAGAGCATTCACACACTGTACATATAGTACCAGAAAGACGTCATGAGAATCACGCAGATCCACAGCAGCAGTCCCATGTGAACCGGACACTAAGAAACAGTTATAACACTTCATATCAGAGAATCATAGTCTCACTCTGTCTCTTTCCAACAGCTGCGGTGACCTTGGGCTGCTGCTGGGAAAGGCAGAGAGCAGACAACAGGGTTATTTACAACTTGTTGCTAAGCAGCGCAGTTGAACCAGTTAACCCTTTCGGCGTATGGCTAGCTGCTGACTGCCTAGCCTAGCATTCCTTAACAGTATGTACTGTATGTATTATGGAACATGTATTGTATGACATGTATGGATTATGGAAATATCCTACACAGTGGCCTGCCCATTTTGGAGGGGATTGTCAGGGATTCCAGGCAAGGAACCCTGGAAAAATGATCAGCCCACTGCAAAGATGTTGCATCATGCCCCAGCTGTGGGTAATTGCAAGGTTGCATAAGAGACTGGGGTTGTGTGCAGATGGTAGAGGGAAGTGTGCAAACCCTTACCTGGTTGGTTGTAGATATGTATATAAGAAAGCAATCCCCTGTCTGTATTGTCTGTTGACCAAACCTGGTGCCAGCTCTTGTCTGTCTGTCCTATGTTTTGTATAAAACGGAACTTTGCTGCAAGATAAAGTGCCTCCTGTTTTGGAAGAAACTCCTCCGTGTGTGAGTATCCTTATTGGGGAACAAGGTTGCTGCTGTTGGCTAGCTGTGCTCTGGCTTTTCCGCTGCCTTTCTGTGGGGCTGAAACTCCTATCATCCCCCAACAAGATGTGTCCTCTGGATTCAGATGAGTGCTGAACCAAACTGGACTCATCTGGAAAATGCAGATGTCTGGATCAAAGCAGTACTACTCCAAAGTGAGCTGAACCTAAGCTTTGTTAGCCATTTAGATTTGGAAAAGATACAAAACCAAAACAGTTAGTCTAGAAAAATGAAATGTTTCTCCTTAGAGCTATCCATATAAAAGAAATATCAAGAAGGACAGAAGATTGTAAAAATTTTGACTCAGAACTCTAGCAAACTGAAGAGCAAACAAACCAAAAAACTTTAGACTCCTTTGTCTCTGCTCCCACCCTTTTTAAATGTTGCAGGCCTATGTCACTGAAGCTTCTCTAGGCCTTCTTCTACAAATTACACCTCCCATGCCCAAAAAACCCATAGGCTAGGAATATCCTACACTAGCCACTTCAACCTGAGACCTTCCAGATGCGTTGGACTACAATTTCCATCATTCCCACCAATAAATAAATATGGACAAGTGCATCGGTATGGGAGTTGTGGTTCAACACATCTGAAGGACCTAAAGTTCGGGAAGGTTTTCCTTGATAAACTGCACCACTTTTGAAGCTTCAGGTTATGCCCTGTCTTCAGTGTAACCTGTCTCACCTGAGAATCAAAAGTGTGGGACTGCGCTCTGACTGTGAGAATAGGTACATCAAGATACATTCATGTTCTCATTCATCTTCCATACCGTGAAAGCCAGGGTTTTCTACCTCAGAAAATGCTTATTTATCATTGACAAGAAGCTGGTTACTGTTAATTTCAGGGTAAAACCAAAAACAATTGAAACCTTTGTTAAGCACCAGCAGCCTCCAAATTATGCATAGATTCCGTTCAACAATCATTTCCAGCAGTGAAAAACCTCAAAGCAAGTTTTGTTCATGACCTAAGAGACCAAGGAAAGCAGGGAGACTTAATTCATAATTTAAATATAATTCATAACAAAACCATGCTGGCACTTCTGTTTGCAAGACACAAGAATCCACATTCACACAAATTTTGCCGTTTGAAATATAGGCCCTTTCCACACAGGCATATTGCCCACGCTAGGGCGACCTCTCCAGGAGGTCTTCTTCACCACAGGGTGCACTAGTGCAGTTGGAAAAAGTGAGGCTGTACACCTCAAACTGCTCTAGCACAGCCGCAGGGGTGGCGCTGAGAGTTTTATAAAAACCACCTTCCCAAGTGGTTTTTATGAAACTCACCTGCGCTGCTCCGTGGCAGCCCTCGGTGAAGAACTGCAGAGAAGTGGTAGCGCGTCCTTGCAGATCTGCCCAGGGGCGGGCTTCCAGCTGACGTGCTGCCCTGATTGGCGGAGCGCTGCCGGAAGCCACCGGCCGCCATTTTGGGCACCGCCAAACACCGCCGAAATTTGGCGGCGTATAGAGCGGCAAAACCACGCTCCCCGCAGGGACGGAGCAACCCGCTAGCAGGTAAGCTCCGCCCCTGCGTGCGTTGCCCCATTTCGCTTCCCCCGTGAGGAAAGGGCCATAGTCAAAATGAGGAACTCACAGCACTCTTTCCAGTGTACAAGTGATGACTATATGCACCCACCCACCTATCCTTGTTTTTCTCATCAACAGCTTCAAATCTAGTCCCCAAAGATCATTCTGTTCCTTTGAAGTGCCTCATGATTGCTAAGGAAAGACCACAAGAAGTGTCAAAGAAAAGGATCAGGTTGTAGAACTCAATTCCCTACCATATAGGAGGCAATGTTCAACAAATATAAATGGCCTTGCATTGTCGAGCATGATAAACCAGCCCAGTCCAGCTTCCATCCGCAGGAATTCTTTTGGAATGAGCTCCTGCAGAGAAATAACACCTGGGGAAAAAATGTCAAGTTGCAATTGGATTTTTCAAAACTGTATGTCCCAGAGGAAAGAAAACTCCACAGGTGGTTAGTGAAGAATTGTAACCTGGAGGGATATTGCTCAGAGTTGTCACCCCAGGTTGCTGAAAGGAGAGTTTGAAGAACCAAAGCCAGAAAAGGTTTCTTCCTATATCTTTAAAAGTTTCATAGAAAACAGCTCATGGCCTTTAATAAAATACAAGTCTGACTTTAAAAGAAAAACCAAGCCACTGCTACATTGAATGGTTGGTCTACCCCCACCCACACACACACACACACACACACACATTATTCAAATATGAAATGTCAGCTTTCAGCTGAAATACCCTGGTAGATAGAGTGTGACTAGGGCAGGTAAAATTGTCCCCCAAAAAGAATTCTGTCCCCTCATGAAATTTTCTTTCAGTCTCCAAATCTCCAGCATTTTAAAGAGTGAGAAACGGAAAATCTTTCAGCCTAGAATTCTTCCATTTGCCTCATTCTCATTCTGTTGGTAACTTTGCCTGCCCCTTTTTTGGATGTCTAACACTGTATTTCTAAGTATTCAACTGAAGACTTAAATAACTGCAGTGCTAGAAATTTGCGACTTGGTGGAAAATCTGATCGTGGGGCAGAATTCTCATTTGGAGGGCAAAGCTGTTATTTTCCCCACCCCACAGCTACACTCCTGCTTAGTGGTTACCAAAAGCAACAGTTTTTCTCTTAACAGCATTTTTGAATCACTGAGATTATCCCCCTATTCCCTTTTCTTATATTAAGTCAACATTTTCCATGAATTAGGATTGCTCTATTTTTACTAGCTCTTTCCCCATAGAACACCTCTGCCACTTCTTACTTTATTCTCTAGAAACTCTTGCTGTTTGAGTCATGCAATGTATATTTTATTTATCCCTTTTATTTATTTTGTCCCACTTTTCCACTACAAAAAAATAGCACTGAAGGCAACTTTTTAAAAAAATAAAACCATTATAATCAATACAACAATCAGTAAACATGAAAACACTTTTAAAGGCTAGATTGTAGAGATATGTCTTTATATCCTTCCTAAAAGCAAGAAGAGTGCAAATGGATCACAGTTCTGAGGAAAGAGCACTCCATAAAAGAGAGAAACACAGAAGAAATCTCTCTTTCACATGGCCACCAAGCCTCTGCAGGTGACTGTATTCTCAAGAGACTCAACATCCCAACAGGTTTGCAATAAGTCAGCTGGTCCTCTGGATAGCCAGAACTGTATCTGCAAAACATTATTATTATTGGATCTCTAACACTTTAACTGTCATTGCTTGATCTCTAGGAATCCTGGGCTGTGCTAAAGAGTCTTAGTGTCTTACCCTGAACTACAGAAGAGAATTCTCATTACCACCCCATGCAGTCGCAACTATAAATCCTAGGATTCTATAATGTGACGTCATAGCTCTTCAAGTCATACCAAACTTTTATAACTCAGTTAACTGATAAACTCCAGAGCTCAAGCTTTTAGGGCTTTCAGAGTTGAAACCAACAACTTGAATTGGGCCTGCAAAGCAATTGGCAATCAGACCAAGTCTTTTGAGTCCAGAGTAATGCAATCTCACTACCACACACCAGTATGAGATATGATGACTTATTGGGCTTTTTAAAAAAAATAGTTTAAGAGTAAATGATGCCTATTTGCTACGTAATGATACAGTCTTCTACAGCTCAATGACTACTGCATTTTAGAGAGAGTTTCACTTAGTCCATATTTCTAGCCTAGACACATTTCTAACCTAATACGCACTTCCCTGGCTAATATGCTGATCAGAACATAGCTCTCCTTTGGACTATGAAGTTCTCTAGACTTTACAATGCAGTTATATCAGTAATCAAATAGAAAAAAAATGTTAGGAAATGTACATTACCCATACCTGAAAAAGCCTTGTACAAAGCACATTATGTTAGGGGAGTTGTACATAAGAAAAAATACAATTTTTATGAGGATTTTTTTAAAAAAAAATTTCTTAAACCAATATGGAAATTGGGCAGAACAGATTTATGATGGAATACATGCAAAATTAATGCAAGCAAGAAATAACAGTTATTTTGCCCCTAATGGACACACTGACACTTTTGAAAGTCACCATTATTTTAGAATTAGGAATTCTGGCAGCTTCTGTAAAGAAAAGGGGAGAGTCAAATAAAGCTGTTGCTTCAAAGGGACATTTAGAACTGTCACTGCCTATATTTTAAAATATGCAGTTAATCCATGGCAATGATGGCAACAATGACCTCTTTCTTCATCTTTCACTCAAGAAAGTGAGCAATATGAAAATAAGGAAAGGGGGAAAGAGAAAGTGACAGGAAAATGTGGAAGCCTCTCATTCAGAGCAATCTGTTTAAAAAAATATCCTTGCAGGTCAAAAAAAACAAATTTCCATCTAAAAGTCAAGGACAGTATCATGATTTTCTGAGCAATTAAATTATTGCTGCTTAGGCACCATTTGTTGCATTTATAATGTGATAAAAAGCAAAATGCCATTATCTAACAACCAATAATAAAATGTGCCAAATTTTCTAAAAAAATGTTTTAAAACCTCTTAACTACATAGATACAGGGATTTATCAAAGTACAATACACAATGATTTCTTAAAATAGCAAAGGCTAGATCTTCTAAATAGGTACACCTATTCAAAAAGACTAGGAACAGTGTTGTTCTTAAAAAGGAAAGATCAGACACCAAGAAAACTACAGCAAAGTCCATTTCTATAGCCACTGTGGGTCATATAGATATACTCATTGATGTAATCACATCAAGGCACTCCTCTAGACTTCTATAGCACAACTAGCACCCTCCAGATCAGGGCCTGAAGTATGAGAGACTACATTTCCCAGAATCCCCCAGTTAGCAGCACTAGTGATCATGATAGCTGGGGGAATTCTGGTAAACGTAGATGAAAAATAACAAATTCTGTGCCAGTTATTATTGTACTGCAACTCCCATCAGCTCTGGCCAGCACAACTAATGATCAGCGATGCTGGCAGACGGGACCCAACAACTTCTGAAGGGCCAAAGATGCCCCATCCCTGCTCTAGACCAGTCTTTCATTTCTATTTTGCCTGGCTTATTTTGGAAAATAATGATTTAGATTCCTTCTTTCACATGTACGTCCTTCTTTAAAAACCAATGTGTTATTCTGCTTGGATGTTTATTTGGAGAAGAGATCATGTTTAATGCTGTTAGCCCAGAGATAGTTCTTGGTGCTGTATGGAATTCAAGAACACAAATACCATGAAAGTAGAATGACAGGCATGTGAAAGCTAGGTTTCAAAAAAAAATTGAAGGAAATTTACACACAAAGAAATGGCAATGCAGTATCCCAAACACATACAGCTAATGGATTGGCATAATCTTTAAACAGTCTGGACTTCAGCAACCTTTACCATGCTAGAACGTTTACTGATTTATCACTCTTGACAAGCTAGAACATTTTCCCTAATGCTGATTGACACATTGTGGCTACATCTTTGCATTCCTAGGCATCTTAGCGAATCACCCATTTGTCTGCTTAAATCAAGAGGAAATGGAGGATTATTCTCCACAGTGTTGTTGTCACATGCTGAACTGGTTCCTGATGATCCATCATATACACAGAAGCCTCTTTTTTTCTTTGCACCTGTACTCTCCTCCTGCAACCCATGTTCAAGGGCTTTTATGCCTGCCTCTTACTCTACTCATCCTAAAAGCTGCCTGCAGCTTCTTCATCTTCAGGGCCAACAAAGTCAAGAAAATCATTACATGGGCTCTTTTCTTTTCCTTTTTCCCTTTCAGAAAGGAGAATTAAAGCAGGTTTTGAGCAGACTGATATGTCCTGGCAAGAGTGCTGAAGGAGCCTTGGAAAAGAATGGCTTGTAGTCACAAGCAGCTATCCCTAGGTAATAAAGAGCAGATGAAGTAGAAAGCCAGTGTAGTGTGATGGTGTGAGCATTGGACTAGGATTCTAGGAAACCAGGATTAATATACCTACTCATCCATAGAAAATTACTAGGTAACTTTAGAAAAGTCATACACTCTCAGCCTCAGAGGAAGGCAGTGGCAAACTTCCTCAGAATAAATCTTGCCAAGAAAATCCTATAATAAGGTCGCCATAAGTTGGGTCAGCTTGAAGGCACATAACAAAAACAAATGATAAGGCAAGCTCTCAGTCCAGACATCCAACACAGTGTAAGATGCAACTTCAACAAGGGCTTGACAGGACATCATTCGTCCAGTTACTAATCACATTAATAGAAATATTTTAATATTTTTATTATTTATCTATATAGCACTATTAATGTATCTTTTTTTAAAACAGAACAAATAGCATGGGGAAGTTGGTCTGGAAGGCAGCATTGCTTAGCTCCAATATGGTCATGTTCTAGATCAGAACAGTTCCGTTGAGGCAAATGGGAGCTTTCCTTTCAGTGGGGAGAGCAGGTAAAGTCCAACACAGAGCAGGTTCCAGGATGTACATGCTCCTGGGTTCCAGTCTGGACTGGGGGACTTGACACTTGCAGTTCATGCAAAGAATGCCACTCAGCTACTCACTAATAATGTGGCTGGGACAATGCCCATTGTGTTCCACTGAGCCTCTAAAAGTGAAGCAGATTCCCTGAGGGCCCATGCACCACCTCTTCATCTCAGAGCATCAATTTAAAGGAAGAGTGTCCTAGTTTGCAAGCTGGCACTGAGGCTTGCAGTGTACCCTTAAATTTCTCTGCCTAGCCCTTGCCTGAGGAATGAAGATTGTCCAGAACTGAAAGGCTACGGAGCTATGGATGCCACTTGTTCTTCTCATTTTGAGGGAGTGGGAAGAGTTTGAAGCCCAAGGTTTGGTGGGAATAGACAGACAGGAGATGAATTCTAGGCAAGTGCAGAGCATTCTTCCTCAGACTGGATTTCTGGCTATGTTTGGGCATCTGGGATTCTTGAGGAGAGCTGAGGAATATCCAGAGTTCTCATCATCAGAATCAGTGCCCTGAGCACCTGGAATCATGGCACAGCAGTCCCTCTATGTATCTCCACTGCTCAGTTATATGTTCAAGTGTAGCTCTTCATACCACATAGGAGAGGTTTCAAAACCTCTCCTGTGTGGTAGGAAGAGCTACACTTGAAGAAGAAGGAGCAGGAGGAGGAGGACATACCACCAAGGGTGATCTTCCAAGGCACTAGGTACATATCATCATCTTGGACTGATCTGTAGGGAAACGGTTGTTAAATGGTTCTGCCTGACCTCATGGAGATCAATGAGAACAACAATGAGTGTGGAAGCAAAGTGGGAGACTATTTGCCAATTCCAAGCCTTGCCAATTCAGAAGGAGGGAGATAGTTTTCATTGCTGTCACCCCTGACCTGGCCCTCTTGGGGGAACCTGAAATATAAAGGGAAGAAGGGAGCATTGGGTGCAGCAAGCTTTGGAGTCCCACCCCAGGAATGCCTTCCCAGCATTTCAAGTATATAACTGCAGCTTATTCTGACCTACACAAGCCCATGGATCTAAAAGTTAGAATTTCAATGTCAGTAGCTGACTTTTCCCAAATATTTTCTTCTGTTATAACATGGATAGTCTACAATCACTGAAGTTACAGTTAAAAAAAATTGTCATTCCAAACTTTGTATTACATTTTCCTTACCTGAGAAAGTCTTGCTTTAATCTTCCCCATAACCAGCTTTGATTGGAGGCTAATGCATTTTGGCCTTTCCAATACATTTTTAAATGCATTTGCTTCCTGATTTTTGTCCTTTTATCATTACCTGTGGTACGCTGGGCAGACTTGCAACGAGCCGGAGGCATCCTAGCTCCATAT